>JAGPOW010003447.1:21047285-21114078 GCA_030014935.1 Caiman crocodilus
CAAGAGGAGGTTAGATAGGCATCTAGCTGGGGTCATCTGAACCCAGCACTCTTTCCTGCCTATGCAGGGGGTCAGACTCGATGATCTATTGAGGTCCCTGCTGACCCCAACATCTATGAATCTATCAATTTATAGAGTGTCAAAGACTCCTAGGACTAAAATTAACATGTGCATAGACATTTTCATTAAAATACTTGGTCTGATGGAGGTATTAATTATTTTCAAAGATAAGAAAACCCTGCTTCTGAAAGTTTATCTGTTGAGAAACCCAGTTAGAGGGGAAATTCCAGACATTGCATTTTTGATGATCATCTATGTCAGTTTACAAGTATCTCAGATTGGGCACTATTTTGTTTTAGATTCTATCCCTCTACTATAAAAAGTGTCATCATTATAAAGCACCAGCAGTAGGCTAAACATATTTCCTTTTTAACCTTATTTTCCCATTTCTTTCTTTTTGTCTTCACTATATTGAAAAGTTGTGCATCACAGTACCATTGCAAGGAGGTCTCTAATGGAAACATAGTAGGAGAACATTACAGAAGCAAATGGTAATAATTACACATTTCCCTTTTTGTCTTTAAAAGGTCACAGTGAAAGTTATGGGAACATAGTTTTCTTGGATGTCTCAAAAAAGAAAGACCATACTCAGTCCCGAGTCCTAAGAAAGCAATCTCTCATCTCCCTCAGTTTCTGTCCTGTCTTTCTTACATGTAAACTGTATTCATAAAACAATTTAATTCCAGAAAACAACCATCCTGTAAATAGGCCACTGGAACATTGGGCAGCTCCCAATTAAACCCAGACTGACCCTTTTAAAACTCCCTTTTAAAAAACCCTTTTTAAGCAATTACTTACTCCATTCCTCTCCATGCAAGAAAAGATAGCAGTTCCCATGATTGCTTGATTTCAACTTGATCCCAAGATTGCTAAAAAGTTTTTAAAATCCCAATGCCTTTACCTTCATATAAAGAGTATAATTTCTGTGGAGGCAAATCTGATAGCAGCCAAAATTGGGATTTAACTATAAAAGAGTCACTTTGGTTTGCACAGGTGTTACGTCTATAGCAATCTAACCAGGGTCAGGTCAATCTAAATGACCAATCATTCAGGCATTCAGAGTGATTAATTTGGACAAGAACGGCATGTCCCATCTAAATTAGTGCAACTCAGGAGGTACACTAATTTAGATCAAGAAAGAGTTAACCTGATTTCCAGAGCCCATTTGCAGCATAGCCCCTGGGTTGGGAAAGCCCAGATGCTTGCCCCAGCCCTGGGGTTGTGTGCTATTCCTCCCCCCACACGCCTTTGACGCTAGCCAGGCTATTAGGCTATTTTTAGCCCCTAGCCATCCCCACCTCAACCAAGCAACAACCAGCTCCCTGTCGTGGACCCACCCCTGTACAGACCTGCCAGTCCTGCAAATGGTGAACAGCCTATACACCATTCACTGTTTGGGGTGGTTTCCAGTCTATGTGGAGGCAAATCTACATTTAGATGGCTTAAAGTAAGCTGCATGAACATAGACCAAGTGCAGCGAATGAGTGTATGTACCCTTTATCTGGCATTTTCCTCAAAACAATGTAACTATAGCTTATATAATTTCATAGACATAAGGGCTGGAAGGGACCTCATAAATCATTGGGTTCAGCCCCCTGGCCAAAAAGCAGGAAATCAGCTAGGGTTAAAGGATCCCAGCAAGATAAGCATCCAAATGTTTCTTAAAAGTGTCCAGAGTGGGTGCTTGCAACACCTCTGGGGGGGAGTCTGTTCCAGGCCTAGGGGGCTTGGACAGTAAAGAAGTTTTTCCTTATGTCCAGCCTAAGATGGTCCTGTAGGAGTCTGTGACCATTGGATCTTATATCCCTTGGGGTGCTCTGGTGAACAGGAATTCCCACAGCTCCTGATGCACACCCCTTATGTACTTATTGGTTGCCACTAAGTCACTCCTGAGCCTCTGCCTCTCCAAGCTGAAGAGACCCATAGCTCACGGCCTCTACTCAGAAGGTCTTATCTCTTGTCCTTCGATCATGCATATGGCTCTCCTCTGGACTCTTTCAAACTTCTCCGCGTTCTTTCTGAATTGTGGAATCCGAATTGGATGCAGTACTCCAGCTGCAGCCTCACCAAGGCTGAGTACAGCAGGAAGATGATATCCTGGGTCTTGCTTGAGATGCATCGGTACATGCAAGCCAGAGTTTTGTTCACTTTGCAGGCTGCGGTATCACATTGGTGGCTCATGTTCATCTTGTGGCCAGTCATGACCCCCAAGTCTCTTTCGGTTGTAGTGTTAGTGAGTGTGACCTTGCCAAGCCTTAAGTGTGAGGTGGAACACCTTGCATTTCTCTGTGTTGAATGCCATCAGGTTTTCATCCTCCCATTTTGCAAGCCAGTTTCTCAGCCAACAGACTGTAGTGTAGTCAAGGCCGCAGTTGCCCAATTTTTCCATGAGGACAACATGGGACACCAGCTCAAAGGCTTTTTGAAAGTCCAAATATATGATATCAACCTCTTTCCTTTTATCCAGGTGATACGTCACCTGGTCATAGAAAGAAAAATAAGATTCCTTATCCCAGGCAAGACCTACCCACAACAAACCCATTCAAGCTATCCTTCAGAATGTTACTTTCCATTAGCCTGTAAAGAATAGTTTCTTCGATATTTTTTTTCAAGACATTTCCAGGGATTGAGGTCAAACTGATTGGCTTGAAGTTTCTTGGATCTTCTTTCCTCCCTCTCTTGAAGATGGGCACCACATTGACCCTCTTCCAGTCTTCAGGTACTTTGCCCAAGTTCCACAGGTTCTCAAATATCCTCACCAGTGACTGTGCTATGATGTCTGCTCATTCCTTTAGCACTCTTGGGTGCAATCTATCCATACCAGTTGATTTGTGGGTGTTCAGCCTCTCTAGGTGCTTCCTCACAAGGTGTATGCCAATAGTGGGTATATGTTCACCCTCACCCTGGTCATCCCAAATCATGTTGGGCAGGGCAGTCCTTTCGGGCTTGTGAAAAACTGACACAGAGTAATCATTAAGCAGATTTGGCTTTTTCCTGGGCATCAGTTGTCAGCTGCCCCAATTGGTTTAGCAGGGATCCAATGTTGCCCTTGTTTTTCTTCTGACTCATCACATTTCTGAAGAAGGACTTTTTATTGTCTTTGATTTGTGTAGCCAGTTTGAGTTTGGTTGTAGCCTTGGCTTTCTTAGTTCTTAGACATAGGAGGTCTAAGAGCTCCCTACTAAACCAAGGGGGTTGCTAAGTCCCTTTACCACTTTTCCTATGGGTTGGGACTGACTTCCCTTGTGCTTCTAGATCGCCTCCTGAGCTTATGAAAGTCAGCTTTCCTAAAGTCAAGGACTACTGCATTGCTGGCTGACTTGCCAGCTTTGCAGTAGATAGTGAAGTTGATCAACTCGGGGTCACTGTCACCCAGCTTCCCTTCAATTCTTAGGTCGCTGTTTAGATCATCCCCTTTGGCCAGCGTCAGGTCCAGCAACACCTTACCTCTTGTTGATCCATACATTTCTTGAGACAGGTAGAGTTCATGTATCCATGTGAGGAAGCTATGAGACCAATCAGATTTGACTGAGTGCTCTTCCCATAAGATGTCTTGGTAGTTGATGTCTGTCTCCCACGACAGCCATGCACCAAGAGCATGCAGCCACAGCCAGTTCCCTGGCGAATTCATGGTCAAGCTCTCATTTCTGATTTGGAGGTCTGTAGTAGACTCCTACTATTGTATCCCCTCACCATATTCTCCTCATATTCTAACCCTGATGGTCTCTAGACATCCTCCTTGGGTGTCAATCTCAGCTTGCAGGGATTTGTAGCTCTTCTTCCTTTTTTAGCACAATCTTTCTTGTACAGGGTATAACCATGTATACCCTTAGTCCTGCCATATGAGAAGTCCCGCCAGGTCTTCACTATTCTCTCTGCAGTGCAGACTGCGGTCATAGAAGCTGAAGCCTTCACAATGACACCAGAGCTGCAGTCTTCTGTTAACTACCTCAGTTAGTCTCACCCTCCTCCTCTCAGCTACATCCTGAATATGGGCCACTAAGTGGCAGCAGACCACCTAGGCTAAGGGGTCGGGGCAACGGATCATTTCCTCTGTCCCCTTCAGGAAGGAGTCTCCCACAATAACTGCTCTGTGTTTCATCTTAGGGATAGTAGCTGGTCATGTTGCTTCTTTACTCGCAGGAGCTGGCAGCTCTGTAGGCTCTACTGGTGGTATGCGGGGGTTGTATGTATTGCAGAGATCCAGGTGGGTGGTGACCCTGGTGCAATGAGCCTTGGTGTCAGTGACAACCTTTGTCAAACTCCCTGGCTGGACAGTATGGGAGTTTCACTTGGCCTCCCTTGTCCTGGCAGGTGAACTACCTATTCCCTCTTCTTTCTTTGGGCGAAGGGCCTAGCAGTAGGAGTCAATCTTCTGTTTGCAATCCCCTGTTTGCATGCAGCCTCTGCACTGTGGTCTGGAGTTCCACTATCTGGCATTCCAGAGACCCTAATATGGAGCAAACCCCACAAGGGAAGGTGGCAGCTCTTTTGATCCCATGTGCCTATCTTTGTGCCAGCCAGCCCCCACATCCAAGAGCCAGGGGCTCCATCTGGGTGGCAGCCTCAGAAATACCAGACAGAAGGCATCCAGCTGCAGGGGGAACTTTTGGGGTGCAATACATCTTGCCCATCATTGCACAGGTAGTAGGATAGGCTACTGCTTTGCCAACTGGCTCACTGCCTAGAGCCTCATGCCCTCCTTGCTCCCCTTCTTGTGTAAATTCCTATGCTAACTTGCATGCTGGGCCTAGAGCATGCCTGTTTGTGTATTCTAGTTGCAAGGCTCTGGTCATGTGGCTCCCTGGTGGGGCTGAGCCAAGGAGGAGCTGGGGGCACTTGACCCTCCTCAGCTCCTCTCAGCTGACTCACAGCTGAACTAACACCCACCCACGGTGGGCCCCACCTACTTCCCAGCTGCACTGAGGGTCGGGATCTGCTGGGGTCTTATTCGGGATCCCAGGGCTCACAAGGGCCTAACCCCTGCTGCTCCTAATACCTCTGATCTGGCCCTTTGTACATCTCCAATCAGTTCTCTGCTAACTTGTTATTTGATGAGAAAATAAGTCAGAGAGGGGGAGTAGTTTGCTTTGCAAAATTCAGTATTTCCTCAGTATTCAATATTTCTAGAATTTGACTAAAAAAATTTAGTCATTTTGCACCTGGCATGAAAGAAGAGAGAAGGTCATGAGAAAATAAAGAGATGAAGTGACAAGGGGACGAAGTGAGAATCAAAAGGATTTTCTTGCTTATTTCACCCTCAATCTTTTTTTGCCTTTATGCGCTTGTTAAATTTGATATTATCTGCCTACTTTTATAAATGTCTTCTGTTCTTGTTTGGTTTCTTACTCATTTTGACATGGTGTCTGTTTTATTAGAGCACAAACACAAGACAAGATTGATCCATAAAACATGTTTCCAATCAGTATGAGGGAGCAGAGGCCCTTAATGATTTATCCAATAAATAGAAAATGTAACTATTCCTGCATATTATGCTATGAGACTATTAATATATATACTATGCATACTGGGACAATATGTACTATTACTACTGACACGTCATGACATAATAAAAAACATAATATTATAAATAAAATACTACCATTTTATATGTAATCTTGAAATTCAGGTATGGAATTTAAAAATGTTGAAACATCTCTCAAAATGAGGTTTTAAGTTTTAAATTACAGTTTTCAGCAGGTTTTCTTTGAAAAATTACGGTTTTCCTTGAAACAGCTTCAGTAAAACTTTTGGTACCAATTTTGTTTACAACTGACATGATACATTTTGAAATTCAGTTAAAATATATAGTATGTATTTTCCATTAGAATTAAAAAATATATTTGATATTTCCTGTGAGGTATTCCTCCCTGCCCAAAACGTCTTAAATATTATTAGTGTCACTACTCTGATTCAAACTATGCTCATAGTATGAGGAACAAGCAGGAGGAACTTACCCTCCTGCTAGCTGACACAAAGCCAGACATATTAGGGCTCACAGAAACGTGGTGGGACCCAACGCACGACTGAGCAGTGAATATCAAGGGCTATAGGCTGTACAGGAGGGATGGGACAGGAAGGGGGTGTGGCACTCTACATCAAGGAGGAATGCACATCCTCATCTAGTAGTACAAGGTCAGATGAGGAGCACACTGAGTTGCTCTGGGTTAGAATACAAGGGAGTCGAAGGGAAAGGGACTTAATGGTGGGGGTTTAGTACAGGCCACCCAACCAAGGGGAAGAGGTAGACTGGGAATTCTTAAGTCTGCTCATGGAGGTCAAAAGACATGGTCATCATGTGTGACCTGAACTTTCCAGACTTCTGTTGGGAAGAGCAGTCAGTCAGGTCTGACCACTCACGTAGTTTCCTAGCTGAGATACAGAATCTCCATCTAACTCAGGAGGTGCACAGCCCCACAAGGGGAGACGCCTTGTTGGATCTGATGCTGGCCACAGGCGACAATCTCACGAGGGGGCTGCAGGTGCTTGACAGTGATCATCACCTGCTGGAATTCACCATCCAGCACAAGGTTGCAAAAGCCTGCAGCAAGGCAGCAGCCCTGGACTTCAGGAGGGCATATTTTAATGAGGTAAGAAGAATAGATGGCAAAGTACTGAGTCCCAGAGGGGAGGGGAGTCAGATGTCCAAGAAGAGTGGTTGTTCCTTGAGGAGATGATCCTCCATGCCCAAAGGGAGGTAATCCTAACAAAGATCAAAGGGGCAAGAGGGTGCAAAAGCCCCCATGGCTCACCAAAAGCATATGGGAATGTCTCCTAGCTAAAAGGGAGGAGTGCACCCAATGGAAGGGAGGGGCCATCACCAGGGAGGACTATACCTCGGTTGCTCGGGGCTGCAGGGGGGCAGTCAGGAAGGCCAAGGTGCAGGTGGAACTGGGACTAGCTACCCGGCTCAAGGAGAACAAGAAGTCCTTTTTTAAATACATAGGGGGCAAAAAGAAAGTACCAGGTAACGTGGGGCCTCTGCAGGACACTAGGAAATCTGGTTGTCGCACCAGATAACAAGGCTAACCTATTTAACGATTTCTTTGCCTCCATTTTCCTGAGCAGTGACCAGATCAGCCCATCTGCCAGGACTCCCTCAGGCCTCAGGGGAGGCATACCCAGGCCTAGGGTCAGTGAGGATCTAGTCAGGGAACTTCTGGAGGAACTGAATACATTTAAACCAGCTGGTCCTGACGACCTCTACCCCAGAGTGCTGAGGGACTTGGCAGAGGTCATTGCAGGACCCCTGGCACAGAGTTACAAGCACTCGTGGTGCTCTGGTGTGGTGTCAGAGGACTGGAAAAGGGCCAATGTGGTTCTCATTTTCAAACAAAGGAGGAAGGAGGACCCGGGGAACTATAGGCCAGTTAGTCTTACCTCTGTCCTAAGTAAGCTTGTTGAGAGACTTATCCTGGCACATGTCCGTGAGGGACCAGTAGGGGAGGTTATGCTTAGGGGCAACCGGCATGGGTTGATTAGAGGCTGGTTCTGTCAAACCAACCTGGTGGCCTTCTATGACCAGGTCACAAAATCCTTAGATGCAGGGGTAGCAGTGGACGTAGTCTTTCTGGACTTCAGGAAGGCCTTCGACACGGTGTCTCACCCTATTCTCATTAAAAAACTAAGGGACTGTGGTTTTGACATCTACACGGTCAGGTGTGTCGCTAGCTGGCTGGAGGGCTGCACCCAGAGAGTTTCAACCTGGAGGGATGTGAGCAGTGGGGTGCCCCAGGGCTCAGTCCTCGGGCCTGCACTGTTCAACATAGATTCATAGATTGTAGAGTTGGAAGGGACCACAATGGATCATCGTGTCCAACCCCCTGTCACTGGCAGGAAAGAGGACTGAGGTCAGATGCAGGTTCTGAGCAGAAGAAACAACTGTACCAGAAATCATTATAAAACCTGGTTAAAAAATGAAAATGGCATAACCTGCAAAATTTAGATATACATTCCTATGATTCAAATTGGAATTACATTTGAAGCTATTTGTTCATATTGTGGATTTCTGTCTATTTCTTTGGGAGAATGTTATTCACTTACAATGTCCTCTTCCAGATCTGTGTAAGTGAAGCCACCCTTTAATAACTGAAAACTTCTACACTGGTTGAAGGTGGGATCTTGAGCCAATTCCTTTTTAATGCCTTATTCCCATTTTACAGATAGAGAAACTGGAGCACGGCAGAGGCAATGTCTTCCTAAGGTTACCCAGATTATCCTGGTTTGCCTCCCAGGTTAACTCAAGGTCTCTCACAGTTCAGTGCTTTGTCCGTACTGTTTTTATTTTGCCCAGGTAGACCTTACTACATATTTTGGTCAAAGGACAGGTTATCATTAGGCCTTGGTGAAGTGGCTAGTATTCGCTTCAAATTTGGATTTGGCTGATTCGGGGGACAGTGATTTAATTCGGTGATTCGAATCACTCTCCCAAAACAATTTGGCTGAAAAAAAAAAAAAAAAAAAAAAAAAAAAAAGCCCCAGCTTACCTGGTGCTGCCAGGCGGGGGGGGGAGGGGGCGAACCCTGCTGCCCCCCACTGCCCCATGCTGCATGGGGTGCTCTGCATAAGCCCCCTGACCCCTTTTTCCCCCAGCCGTCCCACGGGGGGGCTCTGCACAAGTCCCTCAAAGCCCTGAGGCCACTGCAGGAGCCATGAGTCCCCAGCCTTTTCTTGGTTTGGTTTTTTTTTTCTTAAAGGGCCGGAGCTGGCCGGGGCAGGGCATCCATGGGGGAGGCTGGGGGAGCATGGTGGGGTTCAGGGGGCTTGTGGCAGAGCCCCCCATGCAGCATGGAGCAGTGAGGGGCAGCAGGGATCACCCTGCCCCACACAGCAGCACTCGGTGAGCACCTGGACTTTTCTGTAAAGCACCGGGAGCTGGAGTGGGCAGGGCAGCCATGGAAGGGAGGGGGCTGGTGGAGCAGGGCAAGTTGGGGGCTGGCAGGGTCCCCTCCCCCACCCCCCCTTCCCTGCCCCTAGTACTTACCAGTTCAGAGTCCAGCTGCAGTTCCCTGTTGCAGCCACCAGGGACTGTCCGAATCATCAAAGTTCTTCGAATCTTTTCCTAAAATTTGGAGAGCTTCGAAACAATTCAGTCCTTTAAATTGGTTCCCTGATTCAATTCAGACTCAGAGATTTGGCCACTGAATCAGGCTGAGTCTCCTCCAAATCGAATTGTCACCCGAAGCTTTGCATAGCCCTAGTTATTATGCCTACATCTCCTCCATGACAGTGGTGAGACTGTATACCTGAATCTGTCTGTGTCGTATAATATTTTCCGCCCTGTATATTCAGGGTTTTTTCATCCTGTTTTTGCTATGAATTACTACGACAATTTTGTAGGGTACAAGAGCAAGTGCAAGGGTGCTGGAGAGCAACATCCTCCCCTGATATTCATTGTAGATGCAATGATATGGACACCCAGAAAGTTGTGCTTCACAAATTTTTCTATTCAGTGTCCTGTGATTAGGTTTTCAATAAATATGTTCTGGAATTTGAACTTTTTTAGGGTTCTGCAGTAGGTAGGATTTGTTTTTGCCCCGCAACGGACAGAGTTTTATGTTCACCTCCACTTCTTGACAACACCAGCACCTACTAAATGATTGGTCAGTGCAGTTTTTTGTTGAGTCAAGGCAGTGCCACAGCAATAAAGTTTGGAGCCTGGGGCAAAGCCTGCAGTGGCAGCCTGCCCTCGTCCTGTGCACAGATCCAGGGGGCACATGCCCCACCATGCTTCCCTGGGAGTGCATGCAATGGCAGGAGCCA
Organism: Caiman crocodilus; assembly: GCA_030014935.1. Lineage (NCBI taxonomy): Eukaryota > Metazoa > Chordata > Crocodylia > Alligatoridae > Caiman > Caiman crocodilus. Next base: position 21,057,108 of record JAGPOW010003447.1, read on the forward strand.
CCCTTCCCCCATCCCCGTGGCCCCCCAAATAAGCCACTCGTGCCTCTGTCCTGCTCCCCTCATTGGCTGAGCAGTGCCTGTTGGCATCTCTTCAGCACACAGGGCAGTTGTCCCACTTACCTTCTTCTCCCCCCTGTTGCTACGGCACTGAGTCAAGGCAAATGTCACACATGCTGTAATAGCACGTAGCATTTCCGCCATCAGTTCTCATGTCGGGTCAACTCTCTTATAATTATTACCATTATTTCAATCCCCTTAATATCTTTCTTCTCTTTGGTTTTTAGTTCAATGTGCAAGTTGAAAGGAGAGAGGTGCTTAATCCAATACACTTTGCAGATCTGTTCTGAGAGAAGCTGAGGTTCTGGCATTGTCTCCTTCATTCAGTGGGGTTCTTCTGTCTGTCAGAATGGCAATGCAATGACGGCACATTGCACGCACACTAGAGATGTGCAAAGCCTCGGTCCATGATTCAATTTGGAGAAAATTCGGCCCAATTCAGAGGCCGAATCTCCGTTTTGTTTTGGAGGGGTTTTTCCCAACCCATTTAAAAAGAAAGCTGCTTTCCCTACCGGTGTGATCCATCACTGTGTAGGGAAGCACATGTATGCACTCACACACATACATCATAGAGGAAGAAGTCAGATATTATAACAATACAGAAGAAGTCAGACATTCATAGAAGAAAATATTAAATAGATCTTCTATATATATAGTTAATATGATCTAGCAATATAATATAGTTATAATATTAATATAAGTATATCATCTATATATATAGTTAATATTATTAGTTATAGTTATATACAGACTAAAGACAACACAGAAGAAGTCAGACAGATTCAGATTAACACAACACAGAAGTCAGACACTCAGTCATAGAAGAAGAGATTATTTTACTTACACACACGCACAACAGTAAACACAACACAAAAGAAGTCAGCAATTCAGATTAATGCAGCAGGTCAGAGAGTCACAGAAGAAGAAGAGATCAGATTATATATACTTATTATTATTATTATTATTATTATTATTATTATTATTATTATTATTATTATTATTATTATTATTATTAGTTATAGTTATTATCAGACTACAGACAACACAGAAGTCAGATTCATTGTAAATTCCCTTTCAGGATCAGACCTGAGAGACTGGAGACAGCATGGGATTTTTTGTGAGAAATGGGCCCCTATGGCTAGCTGGGTATTCTTGTCTTTGATAAATTCTGGTGTGCAGTTTGTGGGGGTACTAGAAATTGGTGGCAGATTTCACGTTTTGAGCTATAGGAAGTTGGCTTCTGATGATGAGGTTAGGTTAGCAAGGTTCTGTACTTGCTTGAATTTACAAACCACTTTTCACAGCCAGGCATATGAACTTCACTTCACTTCATCAGCCTCCTAGGTACAGAAACTCAAGGAACTCAACGTAGATATTAGAGTTCTGATCTGACACACGACAACTTGCCAGACATCTGACCCCCAGGTACCTCTGCACTTTTACCTGCACTGCTACATCCTCACCCCCTGATACCTCCATTTCCATTTTCACTGACTCGCTTTCTTGCCCGCATTCATGCTAGCCTCTGACGACTTTACACCCAGGAACAGAACCCCCACACACATACACTACAGGTGCTTCCTCAGCCTGACAAAGGGTTTTTCAACCCAAAATCTTGCTAAGATATATTTCTCTAACTATCCAGCTGGTCTAGTAAAACATAACAGATTGACCCAAAGGACCTTGTTTGCCAGTGCCATGTCCTTAAACCAACACCCCTAGCACCTGTCCCCAGTCAGCTGACTGAAAGAACCCAGGGCCCTGGGCACATCTAAGCCCCAAGGCTAGGGCTGGCAGGGGAAATTCTCTGGCAGCTGCTGGAGAAGAAGCTCCTGCAGAAAGGGAAAGGAAAGTAAACTGTCTATGATAGTCTGGCTGCCCGAGATGCTACTGGTGCTACTGTGCTGCAGTGCACCGCTTCTTATCTATTGTTATTTAAAGTGGTGGACCAGACTGAGGCTGTAGGGGAGGAGGAGACCTCACTGGGGCACACTACCATGTCATGTAGAGGCCCCAGTGCCAGTGAGGGCACACCTAAACACACACACAGTATCACCCGTGTCACAAGTTTTGCTTGTCAGCAGCTTGAGGTGAAGTTTCAGGAAACCCCTGCACCTATCTCTTTGAAAGCTGGCAGGCTCCATGGTCTCAGCAGGGCCTAGCAAAGCCTGCAATTTTCACCCCACTGTGCCTTAACATGTACAGTGTCATCCATGTCATGAGTCTTACTTGTCAGCAGCCTGAGGTGCAGTTTCCCAGAACCCCCTGCACCTAACCCCTTGAAACCTGGCAGGCTTCATGGCCCCAGCAGGGGCTAGAATGCCTGCAGTTTTTACCCCACTGCGCCTTCACGCACGCACGCACGCACGCACGCACGCGCGTTAGCAGCTTCAGGTGCAGCTTCCCCAAAACCCCTGCACCTACCTCCTTAAAACCTGAGGGCAGGTCTCATGTCCTCAGAAGGAGCTACCATCTCTGCTGTTTTCATTTAAATCTGCCTTAACACACACGTGACGTGAGTTTCGCTTTTGAGACTTTGAGGTGCAGTTTCCCAGAAACCCCCATAGCTATCCTCTCAAAACTTGGCAGGTTTAATGCCCTCAGAAGGGGCTACCACCCCTGCAATTTTTATCTGAATAAGCCAAAGAATAACAAAGGTATAGGTATTTCAGTGATTCCTCATTATAGTGTATGACCAAATTGCCGACTCTCTCCGAATCGCCACCGAATCTTCCAAAGTCGATTCAGCTGAATTGATTCAGAACAGTGATCTAAATCTCTGAATCGAATTGCTGTCCTCTGAATTGAGTGAATCCAAATTGAATGCTTCCCTATTTGCACAGGCCTAATACACACTCCATGGCAGGCAATCCAGGTAGAAAACAATTGTTGCCCAGCCTGTTCGCACACATCTTCCCAGTTTCCTCTAAATTTCTCTGAATTATATTTAATGATGTTGTCTGTCACCCAGCCAGAGACCATCTCAGATGTCTATGTTCTGACAGAGTGATCATGGAGATGGGCTGAGAGTTGGTAGTGGTCAAGATGTGAAAGTACAGAAGGAACTGTTCCTTTCGCCTTACCGTCCAGAGTTTATCCCATCAATCTACGTCCTCCTCATAGAAGTGCTGAACCATAGTATTTCAGGTATGAGTATTATGTTTCCCATGATATCACAGCATCATTTTCTGTCAGGAGATGATGATACGGTTAGCAAGGTATCTGCCACTGCTCTTTTCCTCTGTACAGAGGCCGTGCTGAGAGGTAGTTTGTGGCTTCGACAGCGTGGTACATACACTGTGTTCTTTCTTGTGGAGATTCATGGTCATATTTTTTTCTTGCTTTCTCTTTATCTAAACTCAAAGCATTTCAGAGTAATTCAGTAGCAAGTAATTCAGTTACATAGTGCAAGGATAACACAACATATGGGAAGTTCCTGATTTTTCTTTTGAAACAGTTGGTAATTTCTGCATCTGGTTATGCTGGAAACAGAAAGGAGCACATGGTCAGGATTGGATTTCATTTTCTTCTGTACAGGTTGTCCACCACTACAAGTAACAGAGCCTAAGTTTGGCTGGGGCTTTGCCTTTTTTGATAAATATCACAGTGTGGTCTTAAATTACTACATATGCTTTCTGTGAGAAAAATGGATGCAGGTTTTTTGTTCTGTCACTTATTTTAACACTCACTTGTGATGGGATGATTACAGGCGTGAGTGAAGACCATTAGAAATTACTTGCCCTTGTAGAGGAAGTGTGAGGTCCATCTGCTGATTTAGACTTGTACTTAGGGTGACTTTCACTCAAAGGCCCAACCCTGAAATTTTTTACTTCTTAATGGCCAAACCATTCCAGTTGAATTCAGTAGGATATTTTTCTGAGTAAGGGTAAAGAAACCTTCTGCTTTGGCCCAGTATAATTTATTCATCTTTCCCTATGCCACCATACACAGCTAGTTTCAAAATCTGAAGCTGGCTGCTTTCTCTACTTATGCAACATCATTTTCTAGCTGTAGCAGCAGCAAGCTTTCAGTGGATCCCTGACTGGCTTAACTGGTAGATGCACGGGCAACTATGTTTCTGCTCCAGTAATCTCCAAATCATTGTGCTGTAATCTGGTTTGCATGGATAAGAGGAAGTTGGATGAAGTTGCACACAAATAACAGTTCTGACAAAGCCTTCCTAGCTCCAGATTCATGCAGAAAATATTATGTAAGCTGCAAAACAGGAGGAGGAAGAGAAGCTGTCATTGCCATTTTTACTGCATCAGTCTATAATATTGGCACCAGCCCCAAACGCTGAAGATTATGCTGGGCAATCTTTCAGCACCTTTTATTACATGGAGGCAAACATGTTGGAGGAGTGCTTGCCTTTAATTGGACCAACTGTATGAGTGGAATAAAGTCTGACCAGCTTTCAGATGCAAGACATTCTTCATCAGGTATCATCAGGACCTGATCCAAAACTTGAACTTTATTTTAACCATTCGGTTGGTCCAATAAAATATATCACCCCCCCCCACCAAAAATTCTTACCTCTCAGACGATTCCTGGATCATCATGGCTAAAACATCACTCTAATACTACTTATACTACATATAAGTAATACCCTAATACTACTTACTACATATGCCTACTACCTACTGTACATGCTTTAATATGTACATACATACTACATTCTCTAATACTACTTATACGTTATGTGCTTTCTCTGAATGGATTTACACAGAATTCGATACAGGATTCCTCTTCTCTGTAAGCAGGATGTCTGCACCTCCACTCTGATTGTAGATAATTAGGTAGAATCAATACAGTGCAGCCTACATGGTGCTTCCAACGTGGAAATTCTTTTTCTGGACATGTTACAGCTCAATATTTATGCCTCTTTTACTCACAAAAGGCTGCTCAGGCTTCCTGATGTGCTGGGTGTTTAGAAAACCAGTTTGGTATTGACCTTTTGTTCGCTGCTTTTTTTGAGAAGCTGGGGAAATTAGCCCACACCGAGCTCCATATAGCCATGCTGAGATTGCTTCCAGTACCCAAGCTAGCTCACGGGTACCTTACGTATCTCTACAAAATACTGCAGTTTGCTATGCAGTTATAATGAAAGCATAGATTTTAAAGGTATTTTGATTCCTAAAAATTGCTGCTTAGTGGGATTTTTAAAAAGTACCCATGTGTCTAACTCTCATTGAAATGCATTGATTTACAGCAACCTGGGTTGTGAGTTGGAATGTTTTCAATTTTTTTTGCATCAAACCTTTTCTGAGGAGTTTTTTGAAAGCCTGATTGAACAAAGGCCAAGATTTCAAGCTAAACTTTTTGCAATGTATGTGGTAAAACAGCTATTTTATAAAGGGCGGAGAGGAAAGGAAGCTCTGGAATTTAAATGGTTGGAACAATAAACCTCCATTTTGCAATGTTCTCATCATTTTCTTTGTTTTAATGCATTGTGTTCAATAAATCAGGAACAATCAACTTACAACCAGCAGCAGCAGTGTATTAAAATAGGTAACTGCATTATGAGGCACTAGTGAATTTAAAGAAAATAAAAAGGCAGTTTCTTTCTCCTTTCAAGTACTCTTAGCACAGAGTACCAGAAAATACTATGGTTGCATCCAAGGTTGGCTATCAAGAAAAAACCCTCTGATACTTCTCTTTGACCTCCTAAGACCTGGTCCTGGTATCCTCGAACAGTAATTTTCCTAGTGTTTCTGCCCTACTTGTTTCATTTTTTATAGTTTTTAACCATAGATGAACACGATGGCCAAAAATGTTTAGTTATTTTTCAATGACTGGCATGAGAAATAATGATTACTTAGTACCCTTTTTTCTCACAATCATACTAATTGTATCAGCTAGAATTGACATAGACTGCATTTTGTGTTACATGAAAGGTATAAAGCATGGGGGGGGGGTCAGTGACCTCTGACATTCAGCCCTCCCAACAAAGTCCTCCTCAAATTCCTCATTCTCTTTAGTACCTGATCCCATGGCATTCAAAAGCAGGTTATAGGGTACTTCTGGTAATAATTCTGGTAATTAAGGTCTCAACCCTGTAATAAGTTCTGCACAGATGCAGAGGTCCGTGTGGAGCTCATTTCAGGATCAGGCCAAAACAAATTCAATTTTTAGACTATAAGAAACAGGGAAGGTTAGGAGTGTGACCTATATTACTCCTAGTGACCAGCTGCAGAGGAAAGGAGAGGGTACCTTCATAGCCTGCAAGTTAAATACTACTGATGTTAAAGCATGAGATGAGATGTGAAATGGAACAATTAATAATAGGGAAAAGGATAGGAGTGGAAAAGAGGCGAAGACTGCAAGAATCTATGCTGCTTCTGGGGGCATTGTAACTCACACCATCCTGTTTTCTATCATAATATCCTCCTCTTCAAGAAAGGGTAGCTGCTAAGCATATTTGTGCTCTTTGCCTGCCACAGCATCTTGTTGTGTGTGTGTGTGTTTGTGTGCATCAATAACTTTTGCAAGGAGATTTAACCAATTTCCCTGTCAATAGAATAGCTTGTATTAAAATGATTACTTGACTGTAGAATCCCGTATGCTTTTGAGTCTAAAACCTTCCTTGGGGAGCTATTTAATGGCAACAATAAAAGACACTGGAAGTTCTGCTTCTCATTTGCTTTATGGGATTTGTAGTCTGTATTGCATTAAACAATGACTGATGATTCATAGGAAATGCAGAAATATAGGCCGTGTGTAGATGAAAGGAGGGGTGTGCGTGCACGAGACTTTAAAGCGGGCTAAATGCTTTTGCGCCGCTTTAAAGGTGTCCATGTTTGCATGCCTCGGTGGTGCATTGCACATTAATTCTGGCTGCTGTAGGAAATTAAGTGGCATAATGCGCCTTAAATGATTTGGGGTGCAGCTAATTAAAACTCTTCCAAGCAGGTTTAGCTTGGTGTCCTTACAGCTGTGGAGCGAAGCACCAGGCTCTGTGCAGTTCTGTGGCTCTGCAGGAAGCCCTGCAGGCAGCCTGGCAGCAGCCTGGGAAAGCAGCTCCACCCAAGAAAGCAGTAAGTCCGATTTTCCCATCTGTGCCCCTGAACCCTGCCTGCCTGCCAGAGCTGCGTGGGAGGCTGGTTCTTCCCTCCACAGCTGCGGTGCCCCCCTGGGACCACCTGAGCTGGGTGTCTGCGGACAGGTGCCACCTGGGGAACTGGGGGTCAGGGGTGGGAGAGGGCTGCTGCTGCCATGAAGGGAAGCACCAACCTCCCCCTCCTCCCACAGCCCAGGGACTGCTCCACCCTCTGGCAGCTGGCCCTCCCCACCCCCAGAAAGGCAGGTAAGTGTGGGGTGTGTGCACAACACAGGGGGTCAAAGGGCCCTAAATTGAAGCCCCCGTTCTGTCGACACATGCTGGTCTTCTTTAGGGACACAGGCAAAAGTGCGGGTCTGGCCATAACTGTGAACACTTTGCAGGAAGCATTCTGAGTCACAACCATACCCCTGACCAAACAGAAGTTCACTATCGGTTTCAAGAGAGAGGGGAATCTAGCTACCAGCTGCAGCCCACAGCCAGTTAACCCTAGCAATGGCCCTTCCTCCCTGCCAACCCCTGCTGTTTTCAGACTGGGAGGGGGAAAGGAAGCAGAGGGAGCTCATTCTAGGGGTTCCCCAGCCAGTGCTGGAGGGTGAGGTGGGGGGACTGGAGCTCCCCCCCGGGGAGATTCCTATACACCCACCCCACTCTCCAGCGGGGGGTGAAAAAACCCAGATTGAACCCCCTCTGCTTTCTTTCCCCACTCCCTTTCTGAAAACAGCGACTGGCCGGGAGGCAGTGCAGCCACAAGTTATGCAGAAGGTGCTCTGTTCTGAGACTTCTTCATCTGGCCCCTCATACAACGAGGGTCCAGAATTTCACCCAAGTGGCCATTTTTGAAACAGCCTGCACCCATGCACTTGTGTTTGGTCACTGTTATAGACCGCTTTCTGTAGCCAGATTGGGCAAAAATTGTCACTGCTGCCTGCGCCCTTCATAATAGCTTTACTTTTATGCCCCTATATTTCTGTGGGCTTTTGTGCTTTCCTATAGGTTCAAATTGACATAGTTAAAAAAACAAACACAAAACCCCAAATGTGAATCCATATTGCTTCAGAATTCATCTGCTACTCCTTTTTTATTCACTGTCAAATTGGAATAATTCTCTGCTTATGACATCCCATTAATTTCAGAAGCACAGCTTGTGTTGTGACACTCCAAGGATAATGATGGTGATTATTTACCGAGTAAAACATAGGAGACTGTAGTGCATCTACCCTGCTTATGATTTATACACAATACAGATGAGAAACGGGAAATATGGATAAAGAATGACCTAGGGACACCAATCCAGGAAAGCACGTGTATAACTTTAAGCATATCAATAGTCCCACTGAAGCAGTGCTGTAGCAAGCGGGGAGTGAGGGGGGCGAGCAGGGTGACCGCCCTGGGCACTGGAGGAAAGGGGTGCCAACAGGCACTGCCCAGCCAAGGCAGGGTGTGGGATGGGGCCACAAGCGGCTAACTGGGGGTGTGTGGGGGGATGAGGGAATGGTGGCTCCTGCCACTGCATGCACTCCCGGGCAAGCATGGGAAGGAAGGTGCCCCCCACATCTGTGAGTGGGGTGAGAACAGGCTGCTGCTGCAGGCTTTGTCCTGGGTGCCAAACTTCCTTGCCATGGCACTACGCTGAAATGTTTCTGAATGCTTTGCTAGGTCAAGGTCTTGGTACTGAAAATAGTGAAACATTACTCAAATGCTGCATAGAATAAATCTGTAGAGGTGCTTGAATGGAGATAGGAAGATAACTTGAGGAAATGACATTGGGAAAAGCAAAGGAAAGAAGGAAGAGATTAAGGAAAATCTGGTAAAGTGATGTAGACTGGAACAGGGTAAATCTAATAAAATGAGCATGAAAGTCTCAACCTTGTTACAGAAAAAAATGAGACCTAGCCAATGAGCAAATTTTCAAAGAAGGAATAGGAGAGTGGCTTAGAAGTGAAGAGTTACATGACTTTTCAGCAGCAGCACTTTGAAAAGACAGGGGAAAGGGTAGGGGGTAGGTTTTCAGCAAGAGTAGAAGAGCCTTTAAGAAAAAACAAACCAATGGAAGATACAATTTGCATGTCAGTGCCATAGCAAATGGAAAACTGGGGAAAAATGAGCTAAGAGATCCAGCTTTTACTTTAGGCATAACCACCACAGACATCTTAGATAAATTGAGTAAGTACGTGACCCATCTAAAATAGATTATACGAGAGTGGATTTTTTCACATAGGGCCAACTGCTTTTAAAGGAAGTAAAATAACAGAATGCAAAATAAATAGGGCTGGTCATTTATAAGCAACTCCATAAAATGAACGTTGTAAAATAATGATGCTCCCACATTCACAGGCTAGTGAAAAGAGACATGTGCCTGTTAAGTGATTGTTTCAATCAGTCTCTCATAAATGCCTTGTGCTAGAAGCTCATCATCATTCTTGCATGAATTGCTTTATATATCAGCATATAGTGGAAAGTAACGAACAAAACAACAGTGAATTAGGGTTCAATTTAGCAGTCAAAACATAGTGCAGGAAATAATGTTAAGTACAAAAAGGGCTGCATAAGGGGAAGTTAATGACAGAGCAGCAATTTATGCTTGCTTACAATGACCAGTCTGAATGCTACGTGAGGCAAGGCTGCCTGCCTCCCCTCCACCCCCCCCCCCAAACCAAGGAAGTCATTAAATTGTGAATTCCTTATCCCTTTATCCATCACTTGGCGTCAATGAAATGTACTGCCCTAAAGCAGTTCCCAGGTCCCAATTAAGCAGGCATGCCATGTATTATTGGCCTCTTCAGGTAAATTTCAGTTTCCCTACTGAGCATTAAGAAAGAACAGCTAAAACCAGCAGAATTTTTGTACTTTATCACTCCATTTATCCTGGAACAAACAGAAAATGTGTAACTGCTGAGCTGCTCTCACCCACACAGGAGTGCCCACCCCCCCTCCGATGGTAATTGCAGGGTACGGAGTTGGACTTTCTTCCCTCTTCTGCAAGTTCACTGCTAAACTTTCAATAATGAAAAAAGGTGATAGCATTCTGAGGGCTGCAGAAAAGTAAATTCTTGAAAGCATTCCCACACCTAGAAAGTTACTGTTCTTTTCTGTTTTCTAGGTATTGATTTTTCTGGATGCTGAAGCCATTCATCACTAGCCTGGATAGTTCCTCCTCTGCCTTTGGTTGTCACAAAAAGAAGGTTTTAGCTGTGATGCAGTCAGACAAGAAATGCCTTGGTTGCAGCTAGGATAAAGGAAGGGTCATTACTCTCCTCCTGTTATTTCTTAGACTGAGGATAAATCTCTCTGTGTGTGACAGGGCAGTCAACTCTTGATTTAAGTTTGAAAGCTTCAGAAGTTCTTTTAAAAGATACCAGGCCTCAGTTTTATCTCAGACTCACTTTTAGCTAAACCAACATGATTGCATGGAATTCAGTACAGTGGAGTCCCTCCTAATTTACGTCAATGTGAGGAAGAACAGCAAGGCCACATCTAGATAAGTGAGCATGCGTCTGTTGCAGGGTCTAAAAACAGTTTGAAATGCTGCAGGAGGCAGGATAGGAGTTTCAAAAAATGCAGTGTGGACCCTAAGTTTGATACTAGGAAATCCAGTGCTGCAGTGGGTTGAAGGTGCAGGGGCCACTCGAGGTTAAGGGTGTTTCAGCAGTCCGGTTGGCACAAGGGGCTAGTGTCCCTAAATACCAACTGGCTGGGCCTCAGAAGCTGATTGCCAGCTCAGCTGCTTGCTAGGGTTGCCTTTTATATTGCTGGGGCCAGTACAGCCTTTAGGTCCCCCTGGCTGAAGATCAGAGAGGAGCTGGGCAGGCTGTTTGGTGGGGGGCAAATTGTGCCTCTTGGGGCAAAGTGCTAAGGCACATGTCTCCGGCACAAATTTGTGCCACTGCTATTTGAGCTGCTGCAAGAGTACATGTCTGCATGTTGGATACACCCATGGAAACAAAGCATTTAATCTGTGGGGACATCCACACATGCGGACACGTATGCTTGTAGCAGCACAAGTTGTGCCAGAGATTTGTGCCTCAATGCATGTGCCTGAATGTGCACTTTGGTGTGGGGCAATTTGTGCTGCTTTGGGCAAACTGACCCTGCCCAGCTCCTCCCAGATCTTCAGTCTGGAGGAGCTGGGGGCTGGGGCCAGCCCTGGTGAGCAGCTCAGGGCTAATTGCCCTCAGGACTGGGGACATTAGCCCCTTGTGCCAGCTGGACTGCTGCAGCAGCCCTGACCTAGACTGGCCCCTGCATACTCTACCCACTGCAACAGTCTGGCAGTGGGGATTTCCATCTGGCTGAGACCTGCTGCCACTTGTGACAGCATCCGGCCCCTCAGACCTGCGACACCATGGCTGCACACCTGCCAAAACTGGATGAGGCCACCTGGGCTGTGGTACAGGCTCTCTAGCAGAGCTGTCTGTATTTCTAGGTCAGCTGCCCCAGAGGGAATAGGGGTGAGGGGAGGTGGGAGGGTAAAGGAATTGCAGGAACCAAGAGGATGCTGAAGCTTAAGCCAGTTTGAATTTGCCTGTTTAGGCAAAGACATTTTGTGTTGCTACTGTAAAACCAGCCAGGGATGACTCTGGAGAGACAGTACAGCTAAGTCTGATATGAGACTCTGTTATCAGTGCAAGCCTGAAAGATTAAAGAGAATTTAGAAAGAAGACAAATGAAACCATGAGAGAAAACCCTGACGCACCCATACAACAGAATATCTTGGCACCAGGAATGCTGCCAGGTGTGTTAGAAATGATATCGCTATTCCCCTAATAAGCACCTTGTGTTTATATGTGTAGCGTGGCACGTGTATGTTTTTGATCAGTGATTCTAGATGGGAAGGAATTGGGGTCACCCATTTTAAAACAGCCGCACAATTTGGTTCACATAAGCAATTGTAGGTGCCATGATCTGCAGGTAGAAAAGCCAGCTGGTGAAGTTCTGGCTCCCCTGACGTCAATGGTAAAGCTCCCCTATGTTCAGCAAGGGTGGAATTTCACCCGGTGTTTAGAATATGCATCTAACTACAAAATCAGTTGTTAAAGGAGGCAGTTGCATAGATAAATGCTGCCATTTCCACCTTTGTTTAATTGCACCTTATTCATTATAAGAATAATATTTTGGCTTCAAATTTGGAAGCTACAATAGAATCTCTTCGTAAAAAATGTAAACAGTTTGTTCCAAACTAAAAGTGAACCACTCCTGGGTTTTCAACTCCTAGCTATTCCTAGCTCAAAATGCTGATTAGCATCAGCAGCCGCCTAAGTTAAATTACATTAATTTGACGCAACACAATTGATTAGCCAAGTTTGCATTTTTGCTGAACTAATATGTGGATTTTGGCCAGTAATTAGAACAACTTGATTGCATGACAGCAGCAGGCACTTCTCATTGATGTCTGTTATGGAAGAAGATTCTCATGGCACTAAATTAAGTCAAAGCACATAAGTGATATGATTAAAAAGTGACTGTTAACACTGAACTAGTAGCTGTACAAAAGCCACGATGGTCCTGAGAGTTTCTAATTGTAGAGCCCAGTTTCTTACAGTTACTAGGAAACAAGGATTGCATGTGACATGGGTTTCTTCTGTCTTTTTAAATTGAGGGTTTTTTCATGAATTTAGCATTAGTTAAAAGTGCTATTTAGCATGAATTAAAGGCACTAGGTATACCCCCAGGATGGGTAAAGTCTAACTAACCTGTCAATACCCACTGCTGCACAAGATTTCTGTATTCTGGTTTGGAAGAACCATTTTAAAGCAGTGAAAGTTCAGTCCATATGGCTTACTCGGTATTTGACTTCCCTCTTAAGGCTGTCACCCAGTGTGCCAAGCATTACCAGAAGTCCGAAACACCACCTGTACACTAGGGAATGATCAAACACTGCCCACCCACTTATTACGTATGGTCACCACAAAATGATCAACAGTTACTAATGAATATGGTCTGTTTCTGACCCCTCTGATTTCAAACCAGTCACCTGAAAACTGTATATCCACTTAGAAAATTAGGGTTGGAAGGGACCTCAAAGCAGGACTATCCCCAACTAGATCATCCCTGCCAGGGCTTTATCTAGCTGGGTCTTAAACACCTCCAAGGATGGAGATACCACCACCTCTCTAAATAACCTGTTCCAGTACTTTACTACACCCCTAGTGTGAGAGTATTTCCCAATATCTAACCTAAACTTCCCTTGCTGCATCTTGAGACCATTTCTCCTTGTTCTGTCAGCCGCCACCACTGAGAACAGTCCAGCTCCATCCTCTTTGGAACCCCCTTCAGGTAGTTGAAGGCTGCTATTCAGTCCGCTCAGTCTTCTCTTCTCCAGATTTAAATAAGCCCAGTTCCCTCAGTCTCTCCTCACTAGTCATGACCCTTAGCCCCCAAGCCATTTTTGTTGCCCTCTACTAAACTGTCTCAAATTTATCTAATCCTTTCCTTAGTGGGGGGTGGGAACTGAACACGGTACTCCAGATGTGGCCTCACCAGTGATGAGTAGAGGGGGATAACTACGTTTGTCATTTTGCTGTTAACACTCCTAACTAATGCAGCCTAGTATGTCCTTAGCCTTCTTTGCAATAAGGGCACATTTCCCTGAGCCTTGCAGTCCTTTGGATCTCATATTTTTCCAAATGATACACTTTATAATCAGTAGGTATTTGTTAACTTTACACTGAAGGGGAAACGAGAAAACACAGAGGAAACTGCAGACTAAACAAATAGGCAGCTTCTGTACTATATTTCTTTTCTCTAAAGCAATAGCAATTTTTCCTTTTCTCCTTAGTGAGCAATTCTGTTAGATTTCCTACATTGCAGAAAAGCAGAAAGACTAGAAATGAATGCCAATTAAGAAAAGGTTTGGCATTTTCGATAGCAAGGTGTCTCTGATTTCTTGACAGATCTGTTAGAATCTTTTGTCTGGCATCTGGGGAAACGTAGTATCCCTGCATGCTGGACTGAATGCCATGTACTTCAATTAGAGGAGAGAAAATCAGCCCTAAGGAGATCAGAAATAGCAGTGGTAACTTCATTGTTCTTCCACTGTCCCTAAAAATACCATAGCTATTAATAAGCCATTTTCTTCTCTGGATAACTTTGCAGCGCTTAAGAATGTTAGGAATGTCTCTAATGAATACAGTGTAACTGAAACCGTGCAATATAATGCAGTCCAACATGATATTTTAGGAGAAGTTTGAAGAAAGATGTTTTTCAGTTTCATAATTAATAATTTAGCTAGAAGTCACAGAGATTTTTACTGAATTTTTCATCAGTGTCCATCAAATTAAGAAAAATGCAATCAGAATGTCATAGAATAAATACAGGCTATATAAATCCAGACACCACAGCTTTCTTAAGAAATTACCATTACCGGAATGACCAAATGCATTTTACCATGAGGCAAGTGACTCTATGAAAGGTCAAATAAATAATTTAAATATTTTTTCATGATCAGTTGGTGAAAGTTTCACAAATTATATTTTCCATTTATTTACCACCCCTAGTTCCTCACCTGCTTTTGGAAATCTAAAGGAGAAGTACAGATTCATGCATCAGCTGTTCTATAGATAGGCTTGAGTAAAACAATCTGAAACAGTCACTAGCCCTGGAGAAATAGCGGGTAAGGTACCTATTTCTAAATAAAAGCTAATAGCATTTGTGTGCCTAACTCACTTAGACACCTTTGAAAATCTCTAGCTAAATTATACTCCTCTAATTTAGATGTTGCAGTTAAAAAGCCAACGCAATTAAAAAGACATCTATTTTGCATGCACGGCAAAGCACAGCTATCTTGCTCTTTACTGAGGGAGGTAAGTGGGTGGAGTGACTGCAAAATGGGAAGTGCACAAAGGGGAGAGTTAAAATTTAGGCACTAAGGAAATGAAATGGAGAAACAAAAAAGAAAAAATGAGCTATTTAAAAAAAGAGAACATAAAAGGTGTCAAGACCCCCAAAACCATAAAGGGGAAAAAGCAATACGGTCAACATGGCAAAGAGATTTCTTAACCCTATTTATTTCCTTTGGGATCTATGCTTTCTTACCTTCCTTTCATCTGGAAGCAACCCTACTCCTAACTCCTTCCTTGATATTGGATAAATCAGTTAATCCATCTCTTACTTCAGGGCATAAACTGACCACTCTGTCCAATAGGTTTCCAATGGAGGTCATACTCCTTACGAAGTATTCAACATTGATCAGTATTGGAAATTAGACTCCTGACCAAAGACTTTTTGCTCTGTTCTTCTATGACAAATCTTATGTCCTGTAGGTTAATGTAATGCCACCCAGCTTGTCTGACACCCAAGACTGAATTGGAAACATCAACAGCTAGAATCATAAGTCTGTGCAGTCTGAGTTGAAGAACCAGCCACTCAAGCAGATAGCTGTAAAAGACTGTCATCCTCTGGATTGGGTGCAGAAAGAGACATGAAAAACGCACCAACCAGAGTGTCCCTTACATTGGGTCTATACTTCACACATGATTGAGCATCCCTCACAACTATTTTATTGATTTAAAGCCAGCTTCTGCTATCCTTATTCATATTGAGTCTACCTCACTTCTCATGCATTCCCTTTAAATCAATGAGACTAGTCATTGAATCAAGTGCTGCTTGGTGGGAGTAAGCATGGCACGGATGTGTTGAGGTATTTATTTTTACTGCTAGAAGGTCATTTTATTTTAAAAATAATTCAAATGCCAGATCATATCACTGCACTTACAAACCATGAATCATGGACATTTCCTCCTCCAAAGCTTGTTGAATGATGACTTTCTGCTTCATTTCCTTCATGAGAAAAGGATCATCTATCCTTCTCTAGCACCCAGAACTGCACTATAAAAGGATCTGACTGAAAGCCAGCTGAAGTTTACTGAAATGATTACACCGGATTCAGTGGACTTTAGATCAAGCGCTAAATGTTTAGTACTCTTGGGCTAGCTCCATTGACTCTAAAATGAAGCCACACCAATTGACTTTAGCTGAGAGTCTCTTCCTTTAAAAGTAAGTGTTGATTTACAACAATTAAAACTTCGCTCCAGAAAGGCTTTCTTTAGCCGAGATGAGCAAAGCAGAGGGAAAATTCAAGAAAGAGGAATCCATTGAATGAGAAATATTTTAAAGTAAAAATCACCCACAGTGCAGATAAATAATAAGTGTCCCCTTTAACCATACCATATTTAACTTTTAATGAAATAGCACTTGCATAAGTCATTTCCTTAGCAATAATTGTCACCTGCTAAGTGACCATTTATTCAGTGAGTTTTGCAGGCATATCCCTAAAAGGAAATAAACTGTTCTACTTCGGACTGATGCTTCAGTATATTGTTATTCCCATTTCTGCAGATGAGTAAAAGAAAGCATGGAGCAGTAACATGGCTTTCTCAGAGTCAGCAAACAGGGTCTGTCTTCCAAACAGAACCCAAGCATCCTGGATTTTTGGTGCATTGCATTACCAAGTAGCAAAGTCGGCTGCATTTTGATTGTGTCATACTTAATCACTAATATTTGCCACACTGAGAGATTTAGCAACATTAATTCTCTTGAGGATCTCATAAGTAATAGCAAAAGTAACTTTAACAGACATGGAGGAAATAGGTATTTTTTCAAACCACTGAAATGCCTAATGATTCACTGAACAGTTTGATTTGAAAGACAGAAAGTCTAAGAGATCTAAAATACTGTTCTTGAGGAGCAATTACTTGTGATTTAATCAGCTATGCATTTATAAAAAAGAAGTAGAAGTTATTTTACGTAGGAGAACAAAATGACTCACTAAGTGAACTTTCACCATAGGGAAAAAATCCATATTACCATCAAAGCAGTGAACGTGATTCAAAGATATATGCAATGAGACTTGACAGTGAAGATTTGCAAGCTGGAGTCACCTACGTTTATTCTGCAGCCCTCAGCCAAAAAAGGCTTCAGGCTTGATTATATTGTTAGATATGAAGGGTGGAGAGCAATTGTTGTAGATATTGGGGTGCACTGAGCAAAAAGATGCAAGTCCTTCTATTAACCTCTTTATGTCTCATCCATTGGTAATTCTGGTATTAGTGATGTTTTTAGGAGGTAGTCATGTATCAGCAACAGCTTCTGCAATAAGTCTCACGGTTGAAGAAAAAAATCTGATCCTCTAATGAAACACACAGAAAGGAAAAAAAAGTATAAAAAATACTTATAATACTGCTTATATTGTAAATTCTATTATCATACAATAAACATTACCTAGAATAAAAAGGTGTAGTTTTGTAATGGTACCTTTAACCTGGAGGTGTCCAGAGTTTGTTCTCATGTACAAATCTATGGTAAATATTTTATATAAAAGATGCATCAACTGTGTATACTTATAGTAAAAGTTGAACTAGGACACCCCAACTAAGAACCTGATGGTATGCTCTAAGTATCCTTTTGCAATGTGTAGTTCAGTTTGACATTTGGCATGATTAGAGCTCCTATGCACTATTACAACACCAAAAATAAATGAATAATAATTGATGTAGCCCATACATACATGAGACATGATTTTCTGGTACCCTTCCATACACCAATTAAGTATCCTTTTCCAGAACAATTCAACATGTACATGCTTTGCTGATGCAATCACATCCCAAAGTGGTTTATGGTCTTATGAATCAACCTTTTTAAGCACATCTGTATACTGACCAGTCTGTAGAGTTATCATAAAATAGTTAATTATTGATTCAAACTAGAAAAAAATATTTTCATAGCTGATCACTGTTAATAAAAGCAGTTATCCATATATTTAAGGTGAACGACACGCCATATTTCAGGTAGAAGGCAGGATAGATTTACCCCTTATAGGCAAACTAAGTCAGACTTTAGACTAACTAAATCCACTCTGCCTTCTGCCTGAGTTCAGCCTAAAGTAGCATTATAAAATAAATGGGATTGGAAGGGACGTCAGGAAGTCATTTAGTCCAACACCCTGATCAAAGCAGGACCATCCCCAAATGGATCATTCCAGCCAGGGCTTTGTCAATCCAGACCTTAAAAACTTCCAAGGATGGCGATTCTACCACCTGTTCCAGGGCTTCACCACCCTCTGATGACAGAGTTCCTCCTAATAATCTCCTTGCTGCAACTTGAGACCATTGCTTCTTGTTCTGTCATCTGCCGCCACCGAGAACTCCATCCCCTTTGGAACCCAGCTTCAGGTAGTTAAAGGCTGCTATCAAATCGCCTCTCTTTTCTTCTGCAGACTAAATAAGCCCAGCTCCTTCAGCCTCTCCTCACAAGTCACATGCCTCAGTCCCCTAACCATCTTTGTTGCTCTCTGCTGGACTCTCTCCAACTTGTCCACATCCTTTCTGTAGTGGAGAGCCTAAGATTGGACACAGTGCTCCAGATGTGGCCTCACCAGTGCTGAATAGAACAGAATAATTACTTTCTTCAGTCTGCTGGCAATGCGCCTACTAATGCATCCCAATATGCTGTTAGCCTTTTTGGCAACCTGGGCACACTGCTGACTCATCCATCTTATTGTCCACTGTAACCTCCAGGTCCTTTCCTGAAAAGCTGCTGCTTAGCCGGTCGGTCCCCAGCCTGTAGCAGTGCATAGAATTATTCCGTCCTAATTGTAGGACTTTGCACTTGTCCTTGTTGAACCTCATGAGATTTGTTTTGACCCAATCCTCCAATTTGTCTAGGTCACTCTGAATCCTGGCCCTACCCTTCAGCATATCTACTACTCCCTCCATCTTGGAGTTATCTGCAAACTTGCTTAGAGGGCATTCCATCCCATCAGCCAGATAATTAATGAAGATATTGAACAAAATTTGCCTCAGGACCAACCCCTGAGGCACTCCACTCGATAGTTGATGTTTGTTACTCCCTGTTGAGCCTAATGATCCAGCCAGCTTTCTGTCCACCTTGCAGTCTATTCATCCATACTTCCTCAGCTTGCTTGCAAGAGTGCTATAGGAGATGGCATCAAAAGCCTTACTACAGCCAATGCATATCACATCCACTGCTTTCCATGCATCCACAAAGCCAATTATTTCATCCTGGAAGGCAATCAGATAGGGCCGTGTGAAATTTCGACAAGCGTTTTGTTTCAAAGCTGGTTCAACACATTTTGAGCTCGAAACTGCAAAATCAAAATGAAATAAAAGGCTTCAAAACAGCTTCAAAATGAAATGAGGGCACTCAAAACATTTTGAAAGTTTGGAAACGTTTCAAATTTTGAAGCAACCTGGTGGCAGGAGGTTGGGGAAAGCTAGGGCTGCGCTCTGAGCTCAGTCCAGTGATGGGAGAGCCCGTGGTGGAGCCGCTCCGAGTGCAGCCCTGGCCAGTGGCTCTCCCCCACTTCCCACTGCCAGGCTCAACTTTGTGGGGCAATGGAGCCTTCTTTCATCAGGCTGTGCTCACTAGGGTTGCACTTCAAGCAGCTCTGCCACTGGATTTCCTCCCACCTCCTGCCACCGACATGAACTCTATGGGGCTAGCAGAGCCACTCGGAGTGCAGTCCGGTAGGTGGAGGTTGGGAGAGACAGGGCTGTGCTCTGAATGGCTCTGCCAGCCCTGCAGAGCTCAGCCTGCCCTTCCAGGCCTGCTAGACTCCTCCCAGGCACACAGGCCAGCAGATCTGTGCATGGGATGACAGGAGGTGGCTGCTACTGCCTGGGGCCAGCAGCAGTCTCCCCAGCACTGGACGCGGGCTGCATGCAGCGCTGGTCCCAGGAGGCAGCAGCTGCCTTTTGTCATCCCGCACTCAGATTCAGGGGACCCGCACTCCCATGAGGAGTCCAGCACAGCCCCACAGCCCTCCTGGGGGTGCAGGCCTCTAGATCTGCCACTGTCAGCAAGTGAGTTTTGCTCTCAGCATCTTGAGGTACAATTTCCCAGAAACCCCTGCACCTATCTCCTTGAAACTTGGCCAGCTTCATGCCCTCAGAAGGGGCTACCACCCCTGAAATTTCATCTGAATCAGGCAAGAAATGACCAAGTTATAGGCATGTTCATGGTTCTCCATTATCGCCTATGGGCAAAATGTTGAAACGCATCGAAACAGCAAAATAGTTTCAATGAAACGAAACAGAGCAGTGCTTCAAAACTAAACAAAATGATTAAATGAAACCCTATCCCTCCAAAACAGCAAAATGGAAGTTGAATTTAAATGGTGCTGTTTCACACAGGCCTACAATCAGGTTGGTCAGGTATGACCTGTCCTTGGTGAATCCATGGTGACTGTTCCTAACCACCATCTTCTGCTCCTCCTCCAAGTGCTTCAAGGATCTACTCCATGATTTTTCCAGGGACTGAAATGAGGCTGACTGGTTTTTAGTTCCCTGGATCCTCCTCCTTCCTTTTCTTAAAGATGGATACTATAGTTGTCCTTTTCCAGTTGCCTGGGACCTCCCCCAGTCACCACAAGCTTTCAGAGATAATGGCAGTGGCTCTGCAATCACATCAGCCAACTCCCTCAGCAACCACAGATGCATTGCATCTGGCCTTATGGACTTGTAAATATCCAGCTTTTCTAAATAGACTCTGACCTGTTCTTTCACTACTGATGGCTGCTCAACTTGCAGCCTGTGCTGTCTGGTGCAGTAGTCTGGGAGCCGACTTTGCCTCTGAAAACCAAGATAAAAAAGGCATTGAGTACTTCAGCCTTTTGCTCAGTCTGTCACTAGGTTGCTTCACTCATTCAGTAAGGGACCTATACTTTCCCTGACCTTCCTCTTGTTGCTGACATACTTGTAGAAACCCTTCTTGTTAACCTTCACATCCCTTGCTACAATGCCAATTGAGCCTTTGGCCCTCCTGATTTCATCCCTGTATGCCGGAACAATATTCTTATTTTCCTCCCTAATATGGCTAACTACCTCTTCCAATTCTATTTTCAATCATGAGGCCCATTTCTTCTGTAAGAAATTAGCTTGGCTGTTTCATATTCAAAGTGTATTTACAACTGTTTGCCCCAGTTTCCTTTGAACATACTGCAACTGCATTCACAAATCACAAAATCTTGATCACAAAACATATATCATGACTAGTGATTAGCATAGGCATCTAATTTGTGCAAGAGATCAAGAAAGTTATATAAGCAAATGAGGTACACAGTTGTACATCCCAATTCAAGCAGCTACTAATTATGTTAATAGAAGTTATGTGTATCTGAGGAAATAATATGGCCCCAAAGGATTCCTTAACAGTCTATAAAAATTAAAGAAACAGAAAGAAGCGGTTTAAAAATAAAGCACGAAATGAGTAATTTTATCTTTCCTTTTCAAGTGCCACAAGGAAATGTTTCCATTGCATATACAACTTTACACATGACATCACAATAAGTTATAAAAGAGATGTTCCTTGGCATTCCCTCCATTTTGTCAGGCAATATGTCACAGCCTACAGTTGTTTCATTTTGGGGAATGTGTGAACAACCATATGGATAACATAGTCATCATCCTTCTACCTCATGATCCAGAAATATATATTGGCATAAATATATGTGGCATTGTATATATGTATGTGTGTGTATTTTTATATATATATAGGAACAAATCTGAGAAAACTGGAAAAGAAATATGTGGTGTCTGTGAGGGCACCTACACAAGATGCTTCCTGTAGAATTGCCTAATTAGCTTCACAGTAAAGCATCACCATCTACATGTGCACCTCATTAGGCTGGAGTAAATTAATCAACTCTACTGTAGGATGGTACTGCCTGACACAAGTACTATCCTATGGCAGAGTTACTTACTCCCCCTGAACACCTGCATAGATGGTGACTTGGGCTGCCTGGGGCATGAGGGTACGATAATGCAGAGCTGCCTGCCAGCTAACCCTGCACTGCAGCACTCTCATACCCCAGCCAGCCCCTCCACAGCACATTGAGCCAAGGTGGATTAGCCCTGGGCTAGCAAGCTAAGGGCCCCCTGCCAGCTGGGGATGCACCACCCCAGCTCAATGTGCTGTGGTCCCAGGTGCAGATGTAAACACTGCACCTAGGAGCAATAAACTCTGGAATGAACTGTGCCAAAGTTTATGCAGGCACACTAATTTCACGTGTATATGAAGCCTGTCCATGTGAAAGTGGACCTGTATTTTGAATTGCTAGACATAAAGCACTGGCCTTGGAATTATTCAGATGATGTCAATCTTAAGACATTGCTTAGCAAAGGTTTCTGGCAATGGGTGCACCTTACTTACTGGAGGTCACAAAGCAAAGACATTTGTTGGAGATAGAGGTATCATTTGCAAACAAGAAAAGTAGCCAATTATTTGCTTTGCTTACCTGGGGGCTATATTTTGTTATGACTAAATGACAATAAATTTAGTCATTTGTATGTCTAGCACTTGCTCATGGACATGCTGTAAGTATATTCTATGTATGGTGTCTCAACAAATTCAGATGTTTATTTTTAAAAATGCCTTGGAGTTAAAATTACGAAGTTGAGCCACGTGCTGTATTTAATAGCACCACTAATGGCATAGAGGAAACAGATTTTCTAACTGGAAACCTTTGGCCCCAGGCTACATGTTTTTTGCCTCGGCCTTTTCAGTGTTCCTTTAAAATATTGGATATAAAGGGGTGCTGCTTCTCCTACTGCTATCTTCCTTCCACCATCCTTTGCAAGCAAATTATGGAACACCGCTACAGTACAATATAATGAACAGAATCAGAATACCTGAAGAGTCTTATCCATTTGGCACTATTCAAGTAGTACAGAGGGCTTGAATCTGTCCATAAGTGGCCACTAGGAAATTCGCCTGGTATAGAGGAGTTTCTCACTTGTTTTAGCTGCTGCTGCTTCTTCTCATGTCTCAACACCATATTTGACCATTTTCTTATACATGCTTGTGCTTGTTTATTGTCCTTTGCTAGATCTTTCATTGTACATATGCTTTCAAGCAGCGGGCATTGCAGCAGGTGTTGCATAATCCAAGGCTCTGTGCCACAGTTGCAGGTGGTTAAGCTAATGGCATAGCACCATTTCTTCATTAGTTCCTTGGGTGTCAGATAGCACCCAAAAAGGCAGTCATTCAGTCCTGAATACCGCCTTTATTTCTCTGTCTCTATTTAGGGCTGCTTCCTGTTCCTTGGGAATTTCTATGACATGCTGAGTGTCTTCAGCTTCAAATGGATTCAGCAGGAGTTCAGGGTTCAGCAGGCATTCATTATGTAATCAGAATAAACCATTATACTTGCTCATCATTTTGACCTGTCTTGAATGCTCATCTGAGTAACCATAACTGAGTCACTTTTGGATAGGCTGAAGATAGCTAACAGTTGGCTTGGTGATGGGGGTGGGCTATGATTAAAGTAATTATACATTTAGGTTAGAATTAATATAATTAAAAGATGTGGTTCTCATTTTTGTTTGACTGTGGGCAAAATCCATTACGTTTTTCATTAGTTAGATCTTAATCATCTTTTCCCTAGCTGTATCACAACAAAGACGGCAGCCCAGGGATGGAACAGTCATTCTATTTACTGCATGACGTGCAGCATTAACATTGTCCATTTACCAGCAGTAAAACTTCACCTGCCAACTGAACCTTCATATTATTTTTATCTGATAATTTACAGCATAATCAGATAAATGAATAGCTAATCTGGATTATCTTCATATTGCTGTAGCTCTTCTTAGTGCTCTGCTGTACCTATGCTCTTATTCTTAGAGGCTAAATACAGACAGTCAAAAAGCCCAAGATTGAATTGATTCAATCTTCACAGTTTAGTCTAAGTGGTGTAGATTGAACTGATAAGCAAGTGAACACACATTCATTTTTTATTCCGGAAATGCAACCACATGCCTGTAGTGGCCCAGGCCAGAAGCTGGGGAGTGCTAGAGCATGCCTCCTTGCTCTGCTGGAGCAGACATCTTGGGCCAAGACTGGCCCATCCACCCTGTGAGAATGGGGGTTTCTGGAGGAGGTACAAAATATCCTGGGATGTTGGGGGACTGTGAGTTAACTTGAATCTGGAGGGGATCTGAGACAGAAGTTCCTGAAATAGGTTTAACCTAAGTCAGTCTGGTCTGATACTACATCCATCCAGATTTATATTAAACCAGTTTCATCCATTTTGAAAGCAGTTTATGTGCATTGAACCATTGTTGTGTTACAGATTTGAACCAGTTTATGATCACCTATTCAGAGATTTCATAGACATAAGGGCTAGAAGGAACCTCATAAGATCATCAGGTCCAGCCCCTCCTCAAGGAACAGAAAGTCAGCTAGGGTCAAAGGATCCTAGCAAGATAAGCATCCAAATGTTTCTTGAAAGTGTCCAGAGTAGGTGCTTGCACCATTTCTGGAGGAAATCTGTTCCAGACCTTGGGGGCTCAGACAGTAAAGAAGTTTTTCCTTCTGTCCAACCTAAAACAGTCTTGCAGGAGTTTCTGACAGTTGGACCTTGTCATCCCCTGGGGTGCTCTAATGAACAGGTGTTCCCCCAGATTCTGATGCACACCCATGTACTTATAGGCTGCCACCATGTCACCCCCCGAGCCTGTGCTTCTCTAGGCTGAGTCCCATAGCTCACAGCCTCTCTTCATAAGTCCTGTTCTCTTGTTCTCTGATCATGTGTGTGGCTTTCCTCTGAACTCCTTCAAGTTTCTCCACATCCTTCCTAAATTGTGGAGCCCAGAATTGGATGTAGTACTCCAGGTGCAGCCTCACCAAGGCTGAGTACAGCTGGAGGACAACATCCTGGGTCTTGCTTGAGAGATATCAGTAGATGCAAGCCAGAGTTTTATTCTCATTGTCAGCTGCGGTATCACACTGGTTGCTCATATTCATCTTGGGGTCAATCATAACCCCCAAGTCTGTTTCAGTCATGATGCTAGTGAGTGTAGGATTGCATGAGCCTGAAGTGTGATACAGGTTTTTATTCCCAAGGTGGAACACCTTGCACTTCTCTCTATTGAATGGCTTTCATTCACCCATTTTGCAAGCCTATCAAGGTTGACCTGGATGACCAGCCTATCCTCAAGTGTGGACACTCTTCCTCAAAGTTTAGTGTCATCAGCAAACTTTACCAGTACGCTGTTGACATTAGTGTCCAGATCGTTTATAAAGACATTAAAGAGTACACGTCCAAGAACAAAGACTTGAGGGATGCCACTAGTCACCAAATGCCATGTTGATTCGGTTCCATTAACTACCACTATCTGGGTCCAACCTCGGAGCCAGTTCTCCAGCCATTGAACTGTGGAGTAGTCGAGGCTGCAGTTGCCCAATTTTTCCATGAGGACATCCTGGGATACCAGGTCAAGGTAATTTTGTCCAGGTGATAGGTCACCTGCCCATAAAAGGGAATGAGATTGGTCAGGCAAGATCTACCACAATAAACCCGTGCTGGCTAACCCTCAGAATGTTAGCCTCTCAAGAATGCTTTCTTTGATATTTTTTTCCAAAATCTTCCTAGGGATTGAATCCAAGCTGAGTGGCCTATAGTTTCCAGATAATCTTTCCTCTCTTTCTTGAAGATGGGCACCACATTGGCTCTCTTACAATCTACAGGCACTTCACCTGAGCACCATGATTTCTTGAACATCCTCACCAGTGGCCATGCTATGACATCTGCCAGTTCATTTAGCACTCCTGGGTGCAACCTATCCAGACCAGCTGATTTATGGGGGTCCAGCCTCTCAAGATGCTCCGTCACAATATCCTTGTCAATGGCGGACATATATTCATCTTCACCCTTGGTCATCCCACATCAAGGGTGGTCCCTTTGGGCTGGTGAAGAACCAATGCAAACTAATCATTAAGCAGATTGGCTTTTTCCTGGGTGTAGGTAGTCGGCTGCCCCAGCTGTTTTAACAGGGGTCCAATGTTGCCCTTGTTTTTCTTTTGACTCCCCACATATCTGAAGAAGGACTTTTTATTGTCTTTGATTTGTGTAGCCAGTTTGAATTCAGTTGCAGCCTTGGCTTTTCTAGTTTGCTCCTTGCAGGTGCGGACCAGTGCAAAACACTGGTCCTCCTTAGTGGTGTTTCCTGTTTTCCATCCTTTATACACCTCTCTTTTTAGACATTGGAGATCCACGAGTTCCCCGCTGAGGCAAGGGGGTTGCTAAGCCCCTTTACCACCTTTCCTAGGGGTTGGGATGGATTTCCCTTGTGCTTCTAGGATAGCTTCCTTAAGGAGCAACCACCATTCTGAACTCCCCTCCCTGTGAAATTATGGCCTCTCAGGACCTCAAGAACAAGCCTCCTGAGCTTATGAAGTTCAGATTTCCTAAAATCAAGGACTATTGCATGGCTGGCTGACTTGCCAGCATTGCAATGGGTAGTGAAAGCAATCAACACCTGGTCACTGTCACCCAGCTTCTCTTCAATTCTTAGGTCACTGATTAAATCATCACCTTTGGCCAGTACCAGGTCCAGCGGTGCCTTGCCTCTTGTTGGCCCATAAACTTCTTGAGACAGGTAAAGCTCATCCACGCATGTAACCAATCGGATTTGGCCGGGCAACTGAAGTTCCCCATGATGACCATGCACTGAAAGCATGTAGCCTTGACCAATTCCCTGGTGAATTCTTGGTCAAGCACTTGTTCTTGATTTGGAGGTCTGTAGTAGGCTCCTACCATTGTATCCCCTTCACTAGGTTCCCCTTGGATTCTAACCCAAAGAGTCTCCAGTCATCTTTCTTGGGTGCTAATTTCATCTTGTTGGAATCAGTTTATGTATAATTTCTGTACCTAGTCAGAATTTTAAAATGTATCCATTCTGCTTGGCTGAATGCAAGCAAATGCAAGCAAATCATTTCTGTGCATTGTTTTCTACTATGGAGAAGAACAGGGAATGTATAGAATTAGCTCATTGCTCTATGGCACAATCTATTTTTGGACACTCTCTCTTCATATAAACAAGTTTTTTCCACGGGAAATAAATCCTTGAAGAAGTCTCTTTCAATGTTTTTTTTAATCTAAAACATCTTTGCTTTTGGCTTCTTGCTACTGAGCACAGAACTGCTGCATTGAGTTTATTTTCCAGTCTCTCTAAATGACACAGAGATTTATTTAGAGAAAGAACAAATTTAGACCCATTTGATCAGACCTAATAGCACACTGTAAATCTGACAGTAGACAAACAGAGTCTCTGAAACTATTGAACTATATATGTGAAGATAATCAAAATTCTACCATAAGATGCATTGTGAAAGGATCACTTGCTGGAAAAACCAGCCATGTGGGCCATTTAAAAAAGAAACTGATAGTGTTGCAAGAATGAAATATTACCACTAATGTACAGGTAACAAACAAGGCTTAAAGGAAATCAAGGAGTTACTGTAGATTCTAGTCCATTAAAGTCAGTGATGATCAGTCTAGCAGTCCTGGATTTGCGTAATTAAAAAACTTATTAACTAAATGAAAACTTGATATGAATGCCTGTTTAATCTGGTGCATTGTAAAATGTGGTAAAATCTCTCACACACAGACATAGATATTTGTAGAGCAGATCTAGTCAAACAGGTACCTTTCTTCCTTGAGCATTCTAACTGCATTTTCAAAGTTACTGCAGTGTAAAGTATTTGACTAGTCAAAAGAACAAAACAGAAACACTGCTGTGCATTTTATTGGTTTACAACTCCAAGCACATCAAATACAACTATGTCTGATCTGGAGATTTGTATTTCCTATTGCTGCTTACAGTTTTTCTTCAGAAAGCCTTTCAGATCAATGACTCTTCTTTGTTAGGATATAGCAATATATTTAAGCCGGCTTAAACTAGTTACCTTGATTTCTGCTGGCAGTGCAGGCTGCAAAACACTCCTGAAAAGCCAAGTAAATGCTATGGTGTTGAGCTGACTTGCTGCTGCTGCCAGTTATCTATCTTTACTCAAACTAGTTAGTTTAAAGCTTGTTTTGGGTATATCCATAAAACTGTGGTCATTGCAGTGATTCCAAAAGTGGGTTCCTATGACCCCAACTGACTTCCTGCCCCTTGGGTTGGGGGCTGGACTCAATGATCTTCTGAGGTCCCTTCCAGCCCTGTCTATGAAATCTATGAAATAAGCATCCAAATTTCTCTTGAAGGCATTCAATGTAGGTGCTTGAACCACCTCTGGTGGCAAGTTATTGCAGACCCTAGGGGCTTGGACAGTGAAGAAATTCTTCCTTATGTCCAACCTGAAACAGTCTTGCAGGAGTTTATAACCATTTGACCTTGTCATCCTTTAGGGCACTCTGGTAAACAATCTGACAAAACAGGGTTGAAACAGCCTCACTGTTTTGACGAAGTGAAACAGTGAGGTAGTTTTGACTCAAAATTATATTCATTACAAAACACTGTTCCGTCCAGACCTCAGAACTGAAGTCAGAATGGAACAGTGCTGTTTTGCAGAGCCCTACTGAGTAGTACTCGGATACTCCTCCCTAGTCGTTGTACAAGGTTCCTCTGCTTGTAAGCTTCCTTCTTGGGTTTAAGCTCACTGAAGAGTTCCCTATTAAGCCATGCTGGGCTTATGCCATAACTTGCTAGTTTTCCTGCACATCGAAACAGTTCATTCTGACACTGTCAGGAAGGTTTAGTTAAAATTCCCCCACAGACTGGCCTCCCAAGGGATCCTGCCCATCAGTTCCCTGAGCAAGTCGAAGTCTGCTTTTCTGAAGTCCAGGGTCCTTGCTCTGCTGTTATTCTTCCTTCCTTTCCTTAGCATCCT
Organism: Caiman crocodilus; assembly: GCA_030014935.1. Taxonomy (NCBI): domain Eukaryota; kingdom Metazoa; phylum Chordata; order Crocodylia; family Alligatoridae; genus Caiman; species Caiman crocodilus. Next base: position 21,085,852 of record JAGPOW010003447.1, read on the forward strand.
GAATTCATTCATCTCATGGTCATTGTTGCCCAAGTTGCCGTCACTTCTATGTTTTCCACCAATTCTTTCTTGTTTTTGAGCAGCAGGTAGTCTTTTTTTAGTTTTATTATATCTATAGTAGTTCAGAACAATAGCTTAAAGTAATGCAGGGTTCATTGTTAGCTGTCTGACTTGGTTGGGTTTTATTTAAGCCTTCATTTGAACCTATCTATTTCGGTGGGTTTTCATTTAAATCCACCTGATTGGGTGGGCTTCATTTAAACCTAGGTTAGCTATGACACTGAAGTGGCTATCTTTCTTAATGTATCAATATACCTCTCATATAAATGAGCTTTGAGGTAAATTGTAAAAAATAGTTGTAATTTTCATTAGTGTAATTAAATCTTCAATCAGGAAGGTAACTACCTAAATTTATACTGGCTTTGCTTGGATTTATTGTCTGTCTAGCTCTGTCTCCTCCATGTCTGATGTTGCTTTTATCAGCTCAGGTAATCTTTCTAATGGCAGCAAATTCAGAGATTTGTTTTTAGTTATTCATATTTGATATGCCTGTATGAATTTCATCACAATACAAAATGCACATAACTACTATGCCTTGCATAAGATTATCACTGACTGAGAAAACTGTCCTCCAGCTAGAAAAATGTTCAAGCATCTGAGGAGATTGGTACTGAGCCATGGAACCATTGATGTTTAGGTTAGAGGCACGACTTTAGCCTAGGTCAGAAATGACCGAAGCATGTTATTTTCTGCTGACTTGCATTAAATTAAACATTTGTCCTTAGCCAAGTTAACAAAACTGTGTTAAGCATTTTCTTCATACATAGAAACCTAGATATGGATCCCAAATCCCCTTTGTGGTAGCACAGTAGGGGGCGCCACTATGCAGAGCCACCCACTTCAGTGTGTCAGGCCCAAAACCACACTTCAGGAGTCTCCCTGAGGGATCCTACAGCAGGCCATCCCCCTTCCCAGAGAACAACTGCAAGCCTGGGGTAACGCTGCCACCACCAGGGCACTGGTCTCTGTTAGGACTCTGGGCAGCCTGGGGTACACAGAACCCTCAAGCCACGGGGATGCTTTTCCCACTGGTAATATTTCAGGGTGCTTCTTTCATCCTGAAGCATCCAAAGATAGCTAAACCCAATGTAGCTGGCCCAGCAAAGGGAGCAAAAAAGGCTTTTCTGTCCCCTCTCCCCTCAGGAATTCACAGCCAGTCATGCTGCAACCTAATACCCTTATTGATCGGGGGAGAGGGAGAGTGCAGAGTAAACAAAGGAATTAAGAAAAACACTTTGAGCAAAGCAAAATAAGTTGAGTCTTATGTCCTAACGAGGGCTCTCACCCAATGTCCAGCCCCTAGTTGGGAAATATGCTTGCCTCTATTGTTCTGTATTTTAGTTGGTCTCTAGTTGCTCATCACCTTGTCTGAGTGGGTTTTTTTCTCTTTTGTCCTCATTCCATCTTCTACACAGAGACAGTTTTATCACTTCGGCCAGATGGCCGAAGCCCACTACAATGTCTTGATATCTGCCTCAGTGTAGGGAGGGCTCCACCAACCCCTACACCCTCGCCCGTTCCACCAGGAGTTAATTCGGTAGTTAGAACAATCTGCTTCAGAGCAGGAAAAAAAATGCTTTGCAGATCTTTAGATCTGGGCAATCAATAACCCCGCTGAGCCTGGCTATACTTCACCAGGCTTGGAGCAATGCGCAGATCTGACATGAATTTTAACCATTTTTTTCTTTACTGGCCTATTATCCAGATAGTTGCAAACACATTATCCTGTTGTCTCGGGGAGTCCTCCCCTCTCACTCCAAAGAAAAGGCGAAAAACAAACAAACTGGGACTTCCCCTTCCCTTATATTCCAAACTTTACAGTCCCCTTTTTTTTAGCCCTGCTATTAGGGTCTTTATAGTACCTCCAGACTGCCCCACTGCAGTTTCACTTTCCTTGAGGGTGGTTCCTTCATGGTATCTCTTCTCACAACTCCCTTCACAGAGCTGCCTCTCTGAGACCCGGTCTTAGCTGCCTTCTCTGCGCTTTCACTTGTCCTTGACGTCCTTCTGGCTGAATCAGCCACTTCCAGTTCTTAGAGTCTCCCTTTTTCCCGCTCTGGGTCCCCTTTTATCTTGGCATTCTGGCTGATTCCCCCTCCCCTCTGGAAACACCAGGTGAAGAATGAGCCCTGCATATTTCTTTGCGGCCTCGGGGCTGGGAGAGCTGCTTGCAATTCAGGTGGGACAATCTTACTTCCCTGGGGCTCTTCTCTTTCCTCACATCTTACAGTTATGAGCACTTCTAATACATGACTGAATTACTTAGTCCTAATTTACTAGTTGTTTTCCAGGTGTTTACTTCCAGAGTCATCCAAAGACTCTCTGGAGCCTTGTGGCTTCCGTGTTCGAAATTGCCCCTGGAGGAAGAGAGCAAGAGCTTCCCCCTCCCTTGGAATTTATCTAGCCCAGTCACCTAGGTGACCATGTTGAATCAAAAAACATGCAAGTGAAAGAGAGAGAGGGGGTAGATGGACTGACTGAAGCAGAGGCAGACAGAGGGGGATTTCTTCACACCATTGTCCCAGGAATTATACCAACACAGAGAGCAAAACGTATAGACTAAGTAAGATAGATATTCATATCACAAACTCCCACATAAACTTCTGCCTCTTGCTTTGCAAAAGACAAAAATCTGAACTTTCTGTCTCTCTTTCTAAAAGGTCCATCAGCAGGCGGTCCAGAAGTGGTGTGGCTGTCTAAAGCGCACGTTGGTAGCCATAGACAGCGGACAAACGGTCTTCATCTTCATGGGCTGTCAAATTCGCACCTCTCTAAAGCACTGTGTTCAACTGGAAAACTATTGGACTTAACCATCTACAGGTTGTTTGCACAGATGCATTTGCTTTTATCAGTGCAGACAGGTATAATTTACACATCCTTGACCTGCTGCCTCCTAGGAGAACATCACTCAAGGGGAGAGAGATTTCCTGCTCTCCAGTGGTGTTTCAGTTAAAAGAAAGGAACTTTAAAATCTCTGCTGGAGGCTCCTGGATTTGGGTCACCATGGCTGCCTGCCAGTTGCCTCCCTGCTGCAGCATCTCCCATAGGATTGGGTTTTCATTGCTGAGATGCTACACTTTGAATTATGCCAATGTCTGTTGAGTCATTCCTTGAATATGCAGTGTCTGTGCCCTAATAATTAGCTACAAAGAGGTTCTCATTGTGATTACTCGTATAGTTTTTAACTAATTTCAGCTAGATGAGGATTTAAGAACATCATATGCAATAAGAAAGATGCCCTATAGATGCCAAGTAGAGACACCCTCGTATATAGTCATGCCTAATAATATTCTACTACTGATTTCTCTTAACTAGTAATGCATATCTCTTTGGAATATTTCCATACAATAATGTGCATTGCCACGTAGGTCAGACTGGTTCTGCACAACCTGTGAGATTGCAAGTTTCATGGAGTGAAAACTAAGAAATCTGAGGGATTATGATTTGAGGAGATGCAGGTTTCTAACTGTCAGTCCTAATGTCCTTACTGTCAGCTGCTGACAAAGTTGTAAAAATTTGAAAATCCAGCTTAGAAGGTAGTTGCTGCTTATTTATGTGTGTGTTTGCCTTGCTCTTATCATGAAACTCCAGCTGTGTGGAGGGGGCTAGTCACAGGAAGCCAGGCTAAATAAAGAAAAATAGGTTGACTAACAGTGCATGAAAGAAAATATAGCTGTCTTCCTATATGCCAGCTCCAGCACCTGCTCTACACTGATACCTGTTCATGTAACTGTGCCACTAGTGTGACAGCCACCACTTGTACGTCACCAAAATAAGTAGGAGCTCTGATTAGGTTAATGATGTTGAGGATGGAAGACTCACTGTAAATCAAACCGTGTATTTCACAGACACGTGCAGTGGTTCTAATAGAAGGACGGGAGTGGCGGGGTGGGGGGGATCGACAGCAGTATTGTCAACTTTTGCCACTGTACTTGATGTCCTGTGAAAAGTGATGGTTCTCTTAATGATCCTGCACCTGGAAGCAAGAAATTGCATGAAAATACCCCCTTGGTTTTTTTTCTTTTAAAAGTAAATTCCTATGTTGGTTGTAGAAAAATGTGTGCATACACGAACCCAACGCATTCTAAAGGCTCAGTAAAAAGAAATGAAATAAAAGAAGCCAGTGTTTACTAGTATTTTTTTTTTTATAGATGTCATTTTTTTCGGCCAGTGCCATGTGTTTGGAGATCTTGATGCTTGATATCTGAATGCTTGAGGTGGGTGGGAAATGGTTTTCCCATCCTGTGACATTTTTTTAACGAGAAAGAAAAGACACAAAACCAGATCCAAGTGAAAGTGAAAGTGATAAGATTTAGTTTAGAAAAAATGGCATTTTCTGATTTGGGAAAAAATCAAATGGAAAAGATTTCCAGTGGTATCATGCTGCAATACATTTGCCTGCATACACCACAGAGATTCTGCTTCGTTGTCTATATCTGCAGAAGGTACCAAATAAAATTATTCTCACTCAGCAACAGCTGAACTGTGATGTAAGGCCTTGACAACAAAACTGGTTCTAAATAAACTCTCCAAATAGCAAAGACTTTTCTTCTTTCAGATTCAAGGCACATGAAAAAAGCCATCAAATGAAGACAGTGCATATTTCCTGCAGTGAGAGAGAAATACTATGGCAAAAAGTCTCCCGTGAATCACAATTCACAGCATTTGCTTTCTTCCTTTTATTTTCATACAGTGCTGCATTTTCAACATATTTCTTCCTCCATCATTTTCTTACACTTTCCAATTTCTTTGTCTGTTCCATCACCCACATCAAAAGGCACAGCCCTGTTATTTACTGCTGTCCACCTCCTTTGACCTACCTTGCTATATATCATTTGCAATCTGCCTCTCTTCTTCATCAGAGTTTTCTGGCTAATCTCTGACTCCTCCCTACAGCCACCACAGCAAAAACTTGAATAACTTTCCACATTCCTTTAAAGTTAAAAAATATGTACGTGTATAAATATTTGAAATGGATACATATCAAAGTTAACCCTCAGCATGCCCATTTTCTCATTCTCATTTTAATTTGACTTGAGTTTGTATTTCTTTATGAAACACTGGGTGCATGTCCGCATGCCACTACAGTGCTGTTGTGACTGTTCCTGTTAGAAGTACAAAAAGATGGTGCAGCAACAGCCCATACTGCACCATGTACATCACGCCTGGTTATTTTAAGGCACTATGTCACTGTAGCAATGTGCTGTAATGGAGGAGTGGACTGCTACGGTGATGTAACTGCAGAGTCATGGGTTTTGCCTGTGGATGCTACATCATCATAGGGTGCTGCTACGGCAATGTAGCATCATGTGTAGTCACACCCAGGGGGAGCTCTGTGATTTTTTTGGTCATCATATCCAACATGTTCTTGCAGGAACTTGACATTGTGTCTATTTGTTGCATGTAATAAAAACAAAAGCCCACAAATCTCAGAGGTCAAATTGGTTTAGTAATTGCCATTAAATAGACTGGGTTAGCAACATACATAATATAGCTTCGTATTGGTCAGTCTAATGGTTAATCCGTAGCACCCAGGGGTGGAGTGGAGCAGGGGTAGCCAGGTCAGCAGAATGAGGCATGGGACCCCCACTGGGTTCTGCCTGGCAAGAGCAGACCAGCCCTTGACCAGGTTTTCCCCTGCTCATGCTTCAATTGGAGGGGGAGGGGGCAGGGGGCATGGCCAAATGCTGTCTGGAGCCAGGACGATGAGGTGCGGGGGGGGCAGGGTTAAACTCCCTCTTTCCACTGGCATCTGACCTCAGCCAGGGTCTGCCTGGCAGAGGTGCAGCAGCCCCTGCCAGGCTTTTCCTCATTTGCCATTGGAGCAGAGGGGGCGGGGGCATGGGCAGAAGCTACTGTGCCACTGCTAAGCCCCTTCCTCTCCCTCCCTCCCTCCCCTCTGCCTCAACATGCCAGCCCAGGCCTGGGTCTGGCCACGCTCTTTCCCCAACCCCTACTCCAGTGGGAAGCAGGGGAAAACCATGGCAAGGGATGCTTCCTCTCTCTGCCCCCCAGGAACACCCTGGCTTTAACCCCCCACCCCCAACTATACTCAGTGGACCTGCCAGGGCCTGACCATGCCCCCACTTCCTCAGCTCAAGCAGGGCGAGGGGGAAAGCCTGAAGGGCTTCTCTCCCATCTTCCCTCCAGCCTTCAGGCCACTAATGAAGGGAGGGCAGGGTTTGCTCTAGTGCCCCCCAACTTCTAGCCTGAGCCACCTCAGGCATGTGGGGCTGCATTTCTGGAATCAAGAGCAAATGTGTGTTCACTAGCTTCTCGGTTCAATCTATGCAGTTTAGACTAACCTGCAAAGATTTTTGACTGTCTGTGCTTATCCAGGGTTGGTGCATGTGGCTAAGTATAGCTCCAAGGATTTCAGAACAGGTAAGCTTGATTTAAATTTTGCTGGTAAGAAGAATGTCATCAACATTGTAAGCCACTAATGTTTCGAAATAGAATTTGTCATGTATTACAACAAAAGATAACTTTCACTTCTGGACCAAATGGAAGGTTCAGAAAATTCTGTGTTAATTTGGTGACAGTCAACAGCGTCTGAGCAGATTCCCACTGATGCCAAGACCAGGGAACTGAGGTATAGAGCCAGGCTCTCAGTTCAAGAGCTAAAGCAAAACCTACAGCTCAGACCTACCAACTGCAGATGCTTCCTTAGCCTGACAAAGAATTTTTAAACCCAAAAGCTTGCTAAGAAAAATGTTTCCAACTATGTAGTTGGTTTAATAAAAGATATCAAATTTACCCAAAGAACCTTGTCTGTTTATATCCTATGGACCTGGCACACACTAATTAGTGGGTTTCATAGATCCATAGATGTTAGGTTTGAAGGGACCTCAGTAGACCATTGAGTCTGACCCTGGCCATGGCCAGGAAAGAACCATGGGGTCAGTCAACCCCAGCTAGGTGCCTGTCTAGCCTCCTCTTAAAAACCCCCAAGGTAAGGGAGAGCACCTTCCTTGGAAGCCCATTCCAGATTTTGGCAACCCTTACTGTAAAGAAGTTCTTTCTGATGACCTAAATCTGCTCTCCATCAGTTTGTGGCCATTGTTCCTAGTGACTCCAAGGGGTGCCCTGGTAAACAGGGCATCTCCTATTCCGTGCTGCCCCTCCTTGATGAATTTGTAGGCAGCCACAAGATCACCTCTCAGCCTTCTCTTGCAGAGGCTGAAGAGATCCAGGGTCCTGAATCTCTCCTCGTAGGGCTTTGCCCGCAGGGCCATAACCATAAAAGTGGCTCTCCTTTGAACCCTCTTGAGGTTGTCCACATCTGTCTTGAAGTGTGGTGCCTAAAACTGGATGCAGTACTCCAACTGTGGCCTGACCAATTGCATAAAGGGGAAGTATCACCTCCTTGGACCTATTTGTCATGCACCTGCTCATGCATGATAAAGTGCAGTTGACTTTACTGATCATTTCATCACATTTGATGACTCATGTTCTTCTGGGAGTCAACAGGGACTCCAAGATCCCTTTCTGCTGCTGTACTTCGGTCTGCTAGTTAGATCAAGGCTTGTTACTAACAGATGAAGTACTTGGTCTAGGAATCTTGAAGTGGATTGAACTAGATCAGCCTTAACCATATCACAGAATTTTCTGTCAGGAAGGAAGAACAACTGCATTTGTCTTGAATATAACTGTAGTGAGAATTCACATTGCAGCTTTACAATTTATATATTTAAGCTTGGATGAGAGGATCCTTCTTTTAGATGAACTAGGAGGATCTCCACTGAGCTTGTCTCAGCTGCAAATTGGTCTCTGCATATCTGACCACATCCAGTAGATTTAATTTAATGATAACAAAGGCCCATTGAGCGGTTCTTTAATGTGAAGAAACTGACTTGATTCAGTATTTCAGTTTGCTGTTTCCTCTCTGTGGTGCCCCCGGCTGTAATCTGATCATTACAGCTATAGTAAATTTCCAACTAGATAATATCAGGATCAAAATACAAGGGGTATCGTGCAGAAAAAAACATCAAGCTAAATTTAGTGTGAATCCATTTTTACCCATAACACACTGCAACCCCTTTTTTTTACTTGTCTTTTTCATGCTGTAGCAAATATATGAGGTGCAGATGAAATCGAGATGAAATAAAAGAGGAAAGGATAGAGGGCAAAGTGCGGTGGAACATAGAAGCAAATGCACAGGCTTCTTGCTCTAAGTGAAAATAGTGATAATCATCTCAAATCTCTATAACAACTCATGTCAGCTTATCTAGCTGGGTAGAACTAGAACAAATCTCTAAAAATGCCACAAAAATGATAAAAAGGGAAGTGCAGGCAGGGAGAACTCTGTCAGTGTATTGCATAGAGACATCAGTGAGAGAAGTTAGAGCAATCATGGGATGAGGAGGGGCAGATCATTGAGTGTTGTTACTTCTCTGCAGGCATGCCTGCACACACATTTGATCTTGAATTAGTTTACTTGTGAGTAAACTACTTGCAAGTAAATGCTCCCAGGTAGGCATCTATACATGTAGGGAAACAGCAGATTCACTGCTAACGGCAACAAACTGTTCCCACTTCCTAGAGCCCTGAAATGGTCCCCTGCTGCCACCCCGGAGAACCCTAGGTTCCCCTGAGTGCTAGCCCAAGAACTGGTGGGAGCACTGGTCCAAGAAACAGCTGTATCCTGGCCAGGGCTTGGACATTACACCCTGGCCCTGGGTCAGGGACAATGCTACTGGCCCCAGCTCCCCGGTCAGGGGACTTGGAAAGAGCTCCATGGGAGGGGCAGATCCCAGACCCCTGTCTCGATATGCCAGTGGGGCAGGTAGCACATTGCTAGCTGCCCCACTAGCAGATCAGGGCAGGGGACTGGGACTTACCCCATCCCTGCAGCTCTTTCCAAGCCACCTACCTCAATCACCCTGTCAGGGCATGGGGCTGACCCTGACCAGGACAGCTTCCAACCCCCACCCTGCATGCAGGGCAGAGACGGGGGAGCCTACTCCCTATTTATATTGAGATGTAAAATACAGAAATACAACAGATTCAAAGTGACCTAAATGGCAAAGAATATGTACATGTTCAGCCCGAGGCATAGCAACTGTATGTAAATAAATATACATGTATTCCATATGTAAATGCAATTTGGGTAACTATGACCATTACAATTGAAAATTTGGTCAAAATCAATATTTCCTGCTCTGCTGATAAAATGAATGAATCTGCATTCTTGCTGAAATTACAGCTGAGTAAACTGAGTTATCCTGACCACACACAAACATTTTTTACTTCGCTTATACTATCCATTAGGATATTAAAAAATGATTTTCTCAAAGAGGAAAATAAATATATTTGAGCAGTTAATATTATTTTCCAAACCTAGAGTTGTAAAATAATCTTCTCTGGGTGCGTATCTTCAAGCATGGGGAGTCCTTTGCAAATTCCTCTTTTTGCGTGGTAGTTCTTTAATGGAAGAAACAAGGATTTTTTCAAAGACTATCAAAACCACACCAGGTTTTGTTTTTTTTTCATATCAAATTATCCATTCCACTTGAAATCCATGCTTAACATTGTTCAGATTGTATTCTTGGCAATACTTAAATTTTCTTAAATTTCAAATAATATTTAAATTATTGAGTCTTCCTTTCTCATCTGTTTCTGTATTCACTGCTGAATGTGTGACTTTGTTTTAGCAATGTTTCGCCTCTGCATGCATTTCTCGTAAGGATAAAATGAGGCCAATAAGGATAAATTATCTCATAAGAAATCTAGGTTTAGAGGTGGGAAAGACCTGCTAGCTCACGTACTCAATTGCTCTACACTACCTTTACTGATTTCTATCAGTATACAATTTTAAAGGCTGAGTCTTCGGTGGTAAAAAAATTAAGAAATTGCCACCAATTTCTTGATTTCATTCAATGGAACTACGCCAGATCGTACCAGCTGAAAATATGGTCCTAAATGGCCTGGGAGAATTATAATGCTTAATTAACTGAGCATATTAATAGATCCGTCTGTGTGGATAGTGAGAAAATTCTAAGTGGTGATGGTACTCAGAAAAAGAGGGGTCTGCCATCTCCTGGTAATTAACATTTATTAAATGCAAGCTACTTGGATGACAGGTGCTAGGGAGGTGCAAAGAATTATTATGGCTATGATAAATGCCCTCCCACTTTTGATGCTGGCCATGCCATCTTTTTCCCACTCCACCCCGATCTACTAAATGAATCATCTTTTATTTTAATGGGGAGGGCAAGGGGTTGCCGTGATTTCTGCACTCACTTCTGCACCGATTGTTGCTTAACTTTACCTAGTGAAGCAAATCAAATTTAACGGCATTGATGTTGCTGTTTTCCTGTAGCAAAAGTCTGTCCACTTCCATCCCATTATATTGTTTAGAAGTGGTGTTGGCTGACTAATTAAAACTAGCAGTTGGAAAGAAAAACCCTGGAAGAAGGGCTTAGATCATGAAACCTTCTCGGCTTCTGTTTGTGATGAACACACTGGGGCCTATCCTAGTTACACCACAGTGTATCAGGAATAGCTCCACTGAGGTAAAAGGATATCCCACAGGAGAAATGGGAGCAGAATCTGGCTTACTAGTCTTTTCTTTCCTGCTCTATTTTTAAACAATAGGCTATTTGCCGTTTATAAGCTCACTCAAAGGACAGAAGAATCAGAATGTCCCATTGGCAACCCAAAACCTTGCTAAGAAATTTTTTTCCAACTATTTAAGTTGGTCTAATAAAAGATACCAGATTCACCCAAAGAACCTTGTCTGCCTATGTCCTTAGACCAACACGGCTACAACTCATACCCCATGTAACATGGAAGATATCAAATTTGGCCATTTTCAATGGAAACCATACAACACAAAAAAAAAAAAAAAAAGAAGCCAAACTCAACAGCAACATATATTTTCTAGGCCTATGCAAGAAACAAAACTTCATTCCCAGGGGACTACACATCCACAATCCTCTGATCACTACACACAACTCCAAATATACTTCACCGCTAAGCAGAAGAACTTTAGAGAAAATTAGAGATAATCTACTTCACCTAATCTACTTCAAAAGAGACCAACTCAAGAAGAAAATCACCACATGCTAAAACAACTTAAAAGAGAAAAATCCAGACACCTTCCTTAATATTATACAATGGATACAAAGAGACTACAAAAATATTATACAACCATTCACCCAACATAGAAAGAAGAAATGGAACAAATTACTCCAGGAACAACTTTCCCAGCCAAAAAAGCAACCGTCAGAGGAACACTACCAACACCTTACAGCATTTCAACCTCAGACTTGATGAAAGCAGCAGCAAACCCTCAAATATAATCCTCAAATACCAAAACTGAAAAATCTGTCCTTTCTAAATGCCTACATTTCTGTCCAGAAAAATACCCTAAGAAAATACTTCAGTGTGGAGAACTAAAAGAATTCCTCCAATGCCTCCGCCTCAAGGAATATTTCCATGACCCAAATGAATCCACTTCCAACAACAACTCACCCTCTGACAACATCAAGGAAAAGATCAACCCCCCAAGAAACATTAGATTGGATACCTCATAGTGGATGGAACTCCAACCCTGACTGCTACATTGACTGCTTCAGGGAAAGAATGAATAATGAAATAATCACCCACGCACACCACCATAACATCCTCTCCCAACCAGAGGGAGAGAGGCCAGAGAATTTCTAGGATCTAACCACCAAACAGTAATAAAACCAGCAGATAAAGGAGGAGCACTAGTCATCCTAAACCGTGAAGACTACATAAAGGAAGCCAACAGACAACTCTCTGATGCCACGTTCTACAAAGAACTACAAAAAGATCCTACTCCCCTTTTCACCATGAAACTCAACAATACCATCAAATCACTTCCATCAGAACTGTAAGGAAAACTACAGACCTTGATCTCCCCACTACCTAACCCAGGGATGTTTTACATGCTACCTAAAGTCCACAAACAAGGGAACCCTGGTAGACCTGTCATATCCAATCATGGGACCCTAACTGAGGAAATATCAGGTTTCGTCGAATCAATCCTAAAACCGCTTGCCACCCAAAGAGCATGTTTTGTCCAAGACACTACTGACTTTCTACAAAAACTTAAAAATATAGACCACCTTCCCAGCAACACCCTCCTAGCCACCATGGATGTTACCAGCTTATATAGCAACATCCCACACCAGCATGGCATTGAAGCCTGACTTACATACCTACGAGAGCAAGATGACAACTCAGAGTACATACCCAAAGATATTACTGACCTTAACACTTCATCCTCCCATACAACAATTTCACTTTTAATAACCAACACTTCCTCTAGACCATGAACACAGCTATGGGCACCAAAACGGCCCCACAGTATGCCAGCCTTTTATGAGCCACTCCAGGAAGAAGAATTCCTCAAGGACTGCACCATCAAAACCTTGCTATACTTAAGACTTATACTTGCTAAACAAATGATGTCATCTCCATCATTTGGACTAAAAACCTGCAATCCTTGATTGAGTTCTATCAGAAATTCAACAATCATCATCCCTCCATCTGCCTATCTCTTGAATATTGCAACACCAACATTTCCTTTTTAGACACAATGATCCGTATCCAGGATGGTAAAATACAGACCATGTTATGCAAGAAACCCACAGACCAACATACATATTTGGACAGAATCAGCAACCACCATAAACACACCAAGAAAGCTGTGATGTACAGCGAAGCCCTCAGAATCCACTGAATTTGCACTGTGGAAAACACCCGGGATTGCCACCTCACTAACCTTAAAAGGACACTCCTCCAAAGAGGTAGATCACACATTTGAAAGAGCCACACGGATACTACATAAAGAATTGCTGCAGTACAGAAACCCTTCCCACTAATCGCACACTGCTGGTTATGACATATCACCCCTCCCTCGAACCCATACGGAAAATCCTCAAACAACTGCAACCCATACTAGGAGAAGACCCTATTAAAGAGATCTTCCCAGAACCACCTATCCGAACCTTCAAACAAGCAGTGAACCTCACTAACCTTATTACCAGAAGCAAACTTCCTCCAGCCCAGAACACACTGAATGAATCCAGACCATGCCACAGCAAGAAATGTAAAACCTGCCAACGCATCACTACTTCCACAATTACTACGCCCCACAACAGAGCTGTCAGCATTCCTTTTACAGCTGCACCTCCAGAAATGTAATATATCTCATCCAATGCACCAAATGCCCTGATAGAAAATACGTAAGAGAGGCCAAACAACAACTGCGGACCAGAATGAATGCACTCCAGAAATCTATCAAAGACAAGAATACCCAATTACTGGTGGGGCACATTTCTCACAAGAAAACCACTCTCTGTCCAATCTTTCAGTTGTAATTCTCAAAGAGAACTTACAAAACACTTTTCATAGATGAGCCTATGAACTTCACTATCAACCTTCTGGATACAGAAATCATGGACTAAATAGAAACATTGGATTTATGACACTATAACTTTCACGACATCCGATTCCTCGGGTACCTCTCCATTATTTACCAGCTACATTCATCCCCTGTCTCTCACCGACTGACTCCTCAATTTACATGTTCACTGACTACCTGTCTTGCATGCATACCAACCCAGCCTCTACTGTTCATTCCATCCAGGAAGAGCATGCATCAACTGCAAATACTTCCTCAGCCTGGTGAAGGCGGTTTAAACCCAAAAGCTAGCTAAGAAAATTTTCTTCCCACTATTTAAGTTGGTCTAATAAAATATATCAGATTCACCCAAAGAACCTTGTCTGCTTCTGTCCTGAGACCAACACAGGTACAATCTACACCCCCATCACTAACTACTACACAAGCAACAGACATAAACCAAAAAGTCATCCACTGTTAGGAAGAGCAAAGTGACACTGTGCGCTACTATAATACTTACCAGCAGTGGGACAAGACGTAGCTTATTCCTGCAGAATGTGAGCAAAGCTGTAGCCCTGCAACTGTGCTGCACTCAAAAAATAAGGAGCCTACCTCAGCAGCAGGTATAACAAGTTACTTCCAGCATGCTCAGAGGAGGTTTGATGTCTCTTTTCCTACTTCCCAGTGTCGCGGATAAGAGACCTAGCTGAGCCTTTTCTAGCATGAATAATATTTTTGCATACAGTTAACCTAATTTAAAAGAACTATAACCAATCTGCCCCTCTCAGTTCCTGCTTTAAAGAGGTGAATTCCCTGTTCAGTATCATCAGGAAGAAATGAATTTACTTTCTACACTAGTCATATTTGCAAAATTGCCCCAGAAATGCCAACTTCAACAGTGCACCTCACTTTTCTCCAAATAGAGGCCTTCAAGCATTCAATGACTGCAGATTTGTCTAGACAGTAAGCACATAGACCCGTGCCTCAGACTGCACAGTTGGTACTGCACAGTCATTTAGTATTGGTTAGAACCAGTACTAAATGACTGCGCAGTACCTGCCAGTATTGCATGGCCTGGCAGCACATGGTTAGTTTTAGATACTACATTGCTGTAGCAACAAGCTCTGGCGATTATAGCTCATTGCTATGGCAGGGTGTCAGTTTGTGCTCATTGATGTTCCTTCACTGTAGTGATGAGCTATGTTACTGTAGCTTGCCACTATGGCAACATAGCATCTTGTGTAGGTGCGCCCAGTATCCATTTTGTTTGAAGCAAGACTTTGAATCAGGACTCCATATGTGAAAAAGTCAGTAGGTTAATGTTCTCTAATGTTAGCATCCTGAGTCCCCAAAGGAGTCATATTTTAAACAGCTTAGCCAACTCCCATAAAACCTTCTGAGGCAACTATATTAGCCAACTACACTATTTTAAAACATTTAGCAATTTGAAACATTAAATGCAAATTCTAATAGCCATCACCTATTTTCCTTTCTTGGTTTGTCCATTGCATCAATGTTCTTAACATAAGTTGTTCTTAACCTATTTTATGCACCCTCACTGCTTCAATACACCTTATCTAACTACCATGGCAGTACAGTTTACAACAATGGGGATTATTGGATAATTCTACATAGTAAAAAATAATAAAAGCTAATAGCTATCCAAGATAACAGTGAGTAAAAAGACAGCAATATTATCATGATATACTACCAGACATAAAGGCTACCTACCTTTCTATTTTAGCTTGAGAAAGATATATTTAACTCAATGCATGCATTTTATTCTGTCAAAAAATATCATTTGAACCCTACCATAACAATCCTTTGTGCATTCTCCAGCCTTGAAAAGCAACACTAATAAGGAAAACAATATGTCATGTTTTACAGTGTATTGTTCGTTTAAAAAACACTTTTCAGATCAATTCTTTGAATACCCTTAGGAGATAAGCAAAGATTATTACCCCCATTTAAGGATAAGGATTATCTGCTTTAGGGACTAGAAACATTCCCCGGAGGCTAAGGGTGGTCTGCCCACATCAGTGGGAATGGAGGAGGGAGGGAGCTGGGAATGCAGCCATTCCTGCAGTAGAAGTTGCTGCTCCTGCACCCCCCTTTGGGAAACCCTGGATATTCCCCTGATAATCTCGATATCCTTCTCTCAATGTAGAACTGAGGTGATGGGGTGAGGAGGGCAAGGCTGACAAGAAACACTTATAGGCTTCCATCCAGCCAAGAAAGATATTTCACGTCTATTTGCTTTTTCTGTGGGTCCCTCCACAGGGACTCTTCTCACTAGAAACCCCTGTAATAACACTGCAACTCAGTTACTCAACACCAGGATTCAAATCCAGGCCAATACAGAAAGCTTCTGTCTGAATACTAGGGATTCTGCCATGGGGAAGGAGTTTCACCATCTTCTCCCGGCCCAAATGGGATTATACAGGAACACCTTGCACAGGGAATCCTTGCAAGACATCTTTGCCAAAAGCTTCCTGCTACAGCTTTCCCGGGATGTGTCTAATGGAACATGTAGTCACCTGGTATTAGATCTGGTGTTACTGGCACACTTGATTGGCAACAGGCAAAGCCATCCCTTGAGGTGGGGAGGGGGTGAATCAGGGCAACTGCCTCTGGCTCTGCACTTTGGGGGGCCCTGTGGACAATGCCGAGGGTGCCACCACCCCGTGTGGCTGCTGCGTGCCACTGGCTTCATGCTCTGGCTGCTTGCCTCCCCACCTTGTACAGGACCAACACTGCTGATATGCCCCAGGCCCTGCACACTCCTAGGGTTGGCTCTGGCGACAGGTTCCCTGACAGTCTCTTGCTCAAAGAGAGTGGGGTTTGCCAAATAAGTGATGCACTTTACCTTTTATAGTTTGAATGAATATTGTATTTCTATTTGTGTATATTTTGAAGAAAAAATTGGTAAATAATGGACAGCTGTAAGAAACAGCTTGGATGTCATATGTATGAAATACTGGCACATGCTAGGTACATCACGAGATTCACCATGTACTAGATGTACTACATGCCAGTGTAAAACTAGAAGATCACATTGGTGAACTGGGCCTTGCATACAGATAATGGTAATTGCTCATATATATGAAACTGCATATCCAAAAACCAATTCCAAAGCCCTGAAAGGGCAATGTCTCAGAAAGTAAAGAGACACAGCAAAAATCAAATGAAAATGGACTCATAAGCAAATATTTTAAAATACATCTGAACACATAAGGGAACTGCTAAGAAATACAATCATTTAAATAAATATAGCAAAGAATTAGAAATGAATTGCTTAGAAATGCGACTGTATTTTTCATTAATTGAGATGTTGCTAACTTAGCACGCTCCTGTGCCAATTGAATTTAGAATTCATGCGGATTCAAATGTGTTGTGCCAAATTCAGTGCTTTCAAATGGATTAAGAACAAATGAAGTGTTATACACTGCAATGACAAGTTTAAGGCTTAAAATATATATATTTTTTAAAGTGGATGTTCACAGAATCAATTTATGTCTGCAGCCTTTGATCAAAGATTTTGGGGAGCCAGAAAGAACGCATCTCTAGAAAATGTTTGCTGCTTTCTAACGTGAGTGAGTACCATTTGGGTACGTAGATAAAAGCTCACATAATCTTTTCCCCCTCCTCTTTAATAACAGCCTTGAATTCAGAAATTAAGCACAGCAGGAAAGAAGAGCCTGAACAGAGTATATCCCGTCAGTAATAAAGCATGCTGTCTAAGCTCTGAAATAAGTAGACACTTTTTATACAGCAAGTGAATGTGTCACCCATCTATGAGTGGATGGGAGGAGAATGTGACTGGGTAAAATTTCACACAAAATCAAGGATCACAGCTTAAGGAGTTTCCTGTGGAACTGAGCCCATTAGAGTTTCAGCTCTACTGGAAAGTGTGTCCTTTTCAACTGGAGAGCAAAACAGATACAAGTATTATGCCCTTGCTGTATATGCGAAGCTCTTATAGCAGATCCTCCACCAGGGTTTACTAAAAGAATCAGAACTCAGCAATGATAGCTCATATGGAGTCCTTTAGTTTGCATTTTCTCCCCGTTCTTATTACTATAGCCATAGAAAAAACAAGGAAAAAAAATTCCTGAGAAAAATCAAAAGTATTGAATTTGACAGATACAGGGAAAATGACAAATTGGGGGCTGTCATGGGGCAGGGTCCTTAAGGATGGCTGTGTTCTCCTAAGGCCCCTTGACCATGTCAATTTGGCCCAAAAGGCACCCTCAGTTCTCGCCTGCCACTTCTTTGGTGAGAAATATGAAAATAGGGAGGCTGCCTTTAAGTCCTCTTGGACACAGTCTGATGGACTTACTGAACCCCATGGGTTCCCAGACCCCTTGTGGGTCTCATTTCACAATGGGTGTTTCGGGGGCACCTTAGCCTTATGGGTTATTTGCGTGGCTCCAGCCATCCCTTTACCAGGCCCCAAACCTTGCTCATTATAATTCAGCCCCTTGTCCTCACTGGGCTCTCTGTAGCCCTGTCTTTGCACCCCAAATGCCATGCCATCTATGGCACTGGGGTCTCCACTCTGTAGCGGGCCCCAATGAGGCCTTTCTCTTCCCCAAATAGCCTCACTCAAACCACCAGTCTTATAAAACTACAAACAAAACATAAGCCCCTGGGCTTAACATAGGCTACCGAAGGTGTGCTCTGCCTCTTTTCCATTACCCAGAGCTTCTCATTCTAAGAGGGCTCCTTCCCCCTTAGCTGCTGGCAGAGACCTGCCTCCCTTAGTTTCAGCCTGAGGTTTATATAGGCCCAAGGCCCTGCCCCTTCCTGCCAGCTGACCAGGTACAGGTCCTGACTAATTTCTATCTTAGCCAGTTGTCATGCAACCTGCACCTGGGCTCCTGCCTGGCTCTTTGGGCTCTCCCCAGGCAGTTCCTGCTTTCTAGGAGCAGGGCACCTTAGTGCCCTGTGACAGGAGCAAATCCAGTTAAGTGTTGGGTGCCCTGATCTTTTACTGGAATCAGTAGGCATTAAGGACATACAACTCTTCTCAAGAAGATGGCTAGACAAGATCAATCTTTCTAACACAGTGCTCACTGTAAACTTCAAGAGACTGGTATGATATGTTTCATCCATTAAAAATAACTTTTCCTTTGGCCTTCACTGGTGCATAAATGAACTTCTCTGAAACGCAAAACTGAATGATATTTCCTTGCCAAAATCAGTTATTCTCTCCCTTGACTGCTGCTGTTGTTTTCCTTGCTGTCTTGGTAGGGTAGCCATTGGTCTTGTTTCACACTGGACCATCCTGTTTTTAAACCCTTTGTCCCCTGTCCATTTCTCAATGAGGACCAGACTACAAAAAGTCCTGTTTTCTAGTTAATTGATAGAAATACATGTCAAACACTTGTCCTTGCTATTTTACGGGCTGTGCCTAGAGCTACGGCAGTGCACACCCAGGAGGAGCAGGATTCCCAGACAGGGAGGGAAGAAGGTGGCCTTTTTATGTTGGCACTGCCCCCTGCTACTGATTGGCCAAGAGTGTGGTGGCCCCACCCCTCACCACTGATTGGCCGGGGGGGCAACCCTCACCAAGGGGATGTCCTGTATTCTGGGGATGCATCAGTGGCCACCTTATGTCTTGGGGATGGGGGAGGGTGGCAAGCCACTTCTGCCCATTCCAGCTATGCTTAGCAACAGCAGCAGCAGCAGCAATGGATGAGAGGGGGGTATCCCCACACTACCCTGTGCCCTGGCAGCAAACACAATGAGGGGGAAGCTCACCCACATTGCCACTTCCACTGTCACTCTTCCCAGTCCCCATGCCACTCAGCTGGAGTTGGCAGAAGTAGCTTTGAAGTTTACCCTGCCCCAGGACAGCAGGAAAAGCAGCAGCTGGCAGCTGAGGAAACGGGGAAAAGGGTGGGGGATGAGATGCTCCTTTCAGCATGAAAGGAAAGTAGGGGGAAAATTCTTCCCTGGTTTGGGGTATTTCTTTTAAAAGTCCCCAGAGGCTCCTGTAGCATGGTTCAATCTGAAAATGGGGTGCAGCTGCATGTATTTCCTCCAGATCTGCCCCTAAAGAGTGCAATCTTGCACTGTCTGTAGTGTTCCTAGCTTACTGAGCCATCTGGCAAGTCTCCGTGCATAGCTATCAAGGGTCTTCCATTTCCTCCTTTCCAAAGAAACAAAAGAAGTTGGGTAATGCTTTTAAAACTCCAGTTCTTCAGTTTGAATAAGCTTTCCATCTCCCAACTGAAGCTAATTCTGGTAAAAATCAAAATGTGTGAAGCCAAAATAATTGAAAATGATTAAAGCAAAATGTTCCAGTTGAATCAAACCATTTTATTTCTCATTGTGAGGGAAAGCCTGAAGATGCTAGATCCTGGCAGTGGCAGATAAAGATTAATGGGGGCCCAGCCCAGCCCCTTCACCCAGTGAGTGTCACGCAGCTGGGGCTGCAGCCCTCCAGCACCATGAGATGGGCCAGGGCTCAGGCCAGCCTGAGGGGAGGGACATGGGCTCCACACTGTCCCCAGCTGCCCAACTGACCCTCTGCTGGTCCCAGCAGGGCAGGGCTGTCCTGGCCTGGCCTGCCCCAGCAGTGCTGGCCATGCACAGATGATGGAGAGTGGGAGCAGGGCTGCCCATGAAGCCTCATGGTAGCAGACAGCACTGAGAAGTGACTGCCACCCACAGGCAGCCTACGCCTGCCCCTAGCCTCTGGCCCTGGCCCTGGCCCAGCCACAGACGGGGAGGAGCATGCTGCCCACCCCAGATGCCCATAGCCAGGATACCCAAATGGGCCATGCTGCCCCTGATGTCCTGCCGGGCCCAGGCCCTGTGGGCTCATGCATTAATCCACTCCAGGATCCTGGAAAGCAGCAAAACAAATTGTGTCTTTCTCTCTACTCTTTCATGTTGAGATTTAACTTTTGACCTAAAACTGCTAGCTACCATTTGAGATGCACAGGAATTTCTCAAAGATCTGTATTTCAGGGGGAAAATGTAGGCTCTCTGAAACTGAAACTGTTCAGAAGAAAGGGTTGGTTTCAACAAATCTCCCATTCAAATACTTCTTTTAAATAGAAGTGGTTAGAAAGGTCTCATAGGGCATGCTTTTCAAACTCCAGTTCTTCAGTTTGAATAAGCTTTCCATCTCACAGCTGAAGCTAATTCTGATAAAAATCAAAATGTGTGAAGCCAAAACAATTGAAAATGATTAAAGCAAAATGTCCCAGTTGACCCAAACCATTTTATGTATTTATTTACTTATTGGTTTCTAAAACTTTTCCAGTTTTCAACCTCCTGTCCGGATTCAGGTCAGCAAAATATTTTGCAGACTCAAACATTTTCCCTGGAAAAATATGCCAAGCAGAATTTACTGTGTACCTTGTCTTAACATGGGACAAGTTCACAATGTCTGCCTCATGTTAAGGCCCTACAACTCATTTACTAAGAACATCATGATGCCATTTTGTTTATGGGTGACCTATGTTCAGACTCAGCCTATCTGTAAAAGCCACTCCTGAATAGGCCATAGCAAGGGGAGTGGGGGAGGAAGTGGCAAATGGGGCAACCACCCTGGGTGCCAAAGCAAAGGGGCACTAACCAGCACTGCCCAGCTAGGGTGGGGTGTGGGACAGAGCTGCAAGTGGCTCATTTGGGAAGGCATGGGGGCAGAGGAAGGGCGGCTCCCCATGCTGCATGCATCCCTGGGAAAGCATGGGGGGGCGAGTGCCCCCTAAATCCGTGCACAGGGTGAGGGTGGGTAGTTGCTGCGGGCTTTGCCCTGGGCATCAAACTTCATTGCTATGGCACTGATAGGCATTGACTGTACATTCTGTCTGAACTGGGCAAAACTGTGTAGGTATATGAGTGCAGAACTTTAATGAGGAAAAGTCTGCTTTTCACTTGGGACTACAGAAGTCCCATCTCATATCTCTTCCTGTCTACATGAGTAATTACCTTTGTCAATATATCAGCCTTATTCCTTCTTTTCACGCTTATCCACTAAAAACATCCCCTCTCTTTTAAAGTGCAGTTGAATCACCCAAATATCAGATGACAGTAACATTAATGACTTGGTCCAGTGATCTGAGCATGGGAACTCCTTCTTCATCATGGTACTTCTCCAATTCAAGTTGTATCTGTGCTGTTAGATGAGCTTTAGTTGAAGTGTCCCTGCCACCATTTGGAAACACAAGGATGTTGAATACATAAGATGCATAGGCTGCTGGAGCGTGGTAATTACCCCTGGAGAGATTTTAGAGCTATTTCTTCTTAGAATGTATGTATTACTCAGCCTATGGATTTATCCAAAAAGTGATTTTAGTGTGTTAATAATGAACTAGTTGTACAGAATGCCCATATTATTTATCTAACCAAATCAAACCCATTCAGTTGCTGCTCATTTTTCTTTCCTTAAATTTCCTTTCAGGAAAGCAATTGTCAGTGGAAAGCTAATGGATGAGGTTTAGTCTTAGCTCTTGAAGGAGAAACGAACAGATATGACACCTAGAGGTACTAAGAACATCATACCAATAGGCTTGGTTTCTTTCAAGTAAAGAAATCCTACCTGTGGAAAGAAAAGTGAAGATTACCAAAACTATTATGCAAAGCATAAAATGGATATAAATGAATGACAGCTAATTAACTTTTGTTGAAAAGTGTTGCTGTAAATATCTCTTGATGAAAGAAAATTTAGCCTCAATAAAATGTTATGTCTAGCTATCATCTTGGCAATAAAACAAACAAAAAAATGAGAGGAAAGGAAAGCAAATATATAGACCAAGACTTTATTTGCTGAAGTGCTTTTTCTACTTCATGCCCATATATACTGGCAAATTGTTTGATGCCAGCAGCGGGACAGGTAACCATGGGCGGCTCATCCAGGGGGTACAAAGAGGCAAGCAGGGTGGGCATCTCTCCATTACTGCACACCCCTCCAAGGGATGCATGGGGGGGCATATGCCCCTGGATTTGTGCATGGGCTGCCCACTGCAGGCTCAGGGCTGTGCTGGCCTCTTCCCAGTGGCGTGCTGGGCTAGAGCTGTGCTCAGGGTGGGTAGCAGTAGTGCTGGAACAAGTGGCCACAGCAAATTTGCCCACCTCATAGTCACCCCTTCCGGCAACACTACCAAAGCCTGCCTGACTCCACTCCCATCTGCCCCAAGTGCAGCCTTGGCTCAGCCCCCCCACCACAAAAGGGCTGGCGCAGCCCCAGGGCCGAAGCCCACAGCGGCAAGGCTGCCATTGCCCTGCACACAAATCCGGAGATTCCCTGGGGTCAAAATCCTGCCATGCTGCAAAGTACCCATACAGGGAAAGGCCTTCATGTGTGGTGTGTGGTGCCACAGGTGGATCTGCGGTGCCACATACCACATATCCACGCTTGTCTGGATGCATCTCCTATGCTCAGAACCCTATATCATTAGACAGCTTATATCCGTTTTGGATTGCCTAATTATTGTGCAGGAAGAAGACAGGATGGCTATGATAGCCGAATATGCATCAACTCTGCAAAAGGAACAATATTTCCCCATGTAATGAGAGTAATATAGCTTTAAAATATGTTGCAGTAATACATCTGAATATAGACGGTATTAATTAGTTTAATTTTTTTCTGATATTGTTCCTGCTTTGTAATCATCGCCAAGATTTGCGAGTGCCATTGGGTGGATGAGAGTATAATTCCAATTTAAATTTTTGGATATCTACCTGACATAAAGGCATAATTTGGTCGCTGAAGTACCTAAAGAGCGTGACATGGATTTGCACTTATACAAGAATTTAAAAATATGCCAGTAACATTGGAGCCCACTTCTAAACATCAAGCACATTGTGACCCACCAAACCAACTGGCAGTCCTTGTAAAGCTGGAGGATAAAGCTAGCAATTTAGCCCAGCATCCTGGTATCAACCAGTACTGAATGGTGAGAAAGCAGAGATTTGGAAACATGAACGATTTGCTCCTGACACCTGAGTCTAACCTTACTCATAATGGACTTAAAAGCTTTCTTGAGAAAATATTAATTAAAATGACATAATTACAAAAAAAACACTGGACCCCATGCATGTTAACCATATTGGATAAATAGCTGATGGATAGTACAGCATACTTGGGCAGTGCAGCATTCGCCTGGGGTAAAATACAGACAATAATGTGGGTGTTTTTTATTGCAGTCTATAGCGTAAGAGGAAGTGTCCCTTTTGGCTGCTTCCTTCATACTTCCTTCTGGCAGGTGTTGTTGGCAAATTATATTCATATATGATTGAAAGGCAGAAACATTTAATGCAAATATATACTATATGGAGTGTGTGTTTGCGTGTGCACATGTGATATCCTATCAAAGTATCTTGACAACGAGACAAAACTCACTGGAAAAAATTATCCATTATTTTCAGAGCCAGATACGAAATAGAATCAGCAGTTTCCCAGGGTAGGACGCTGTGCACAGTCCCACGTCTGCTGTAGAACTACACTTGCTTGAGTCAAATAAGGAAAGATACTTCATTATTTTCAAGTAATATTTTAGAGAAGATGAGAAAGGGAATACTTCCTTGGGGTGATTCTGAGATGATGTTCTGATTCTGACTGAAACCTATTCTAATTGCAATAACAGAATTCCCTGCAACCTTTGTTTTTGTTTTGGGGTTTTTCAGTAGAGGGGTATTGAGTTGGACATAATGGCTCTAGACACATAATCGGGGGCATACAAACAGCAAAACAAACTACAAACAGCTCAACCTCATGAATTTTGTCTGCCAGAATGCTATTAAAAGGGGATTTGGCTGGACAGTTTTACAAGAGTGCACCTAGAAGATAGACATATCGTTAATCTCTTTTAAAATAAATCTTTTGTTATCCTGTACTTATTTCCTTGAATAGCCAAAAATATGCCTGACCTTCATTCTGTTTCATCCATGCAAATTATAAGGCATGTCACATTTTTTATTCAACTAAGAGAACTGTTATTTTACAAGCACTGCATAAAGCAGATTCTTGGCTTGGGACTGGGTTTTTTTTTTTTAACTTTTACCTAAATGTTATAGCTATAAAATAAACACCCTGGCAAGGGTCACTGACCTCCCAGAACAAAACATATTGTTAAAAATACTGCAGTGTCCTTGCTAGGAAAGCAACTGACCCAAGGCGAATTAGTTCCAAAGCCCGTATACTTGGAGATCTTTGCTTATCAGGGCAGAAAGATAACCAGTGGTGGCTTTGAGCTACTGCTGACTGATTTAATCATGATGATTTGTACTATAACTGGAGTGGAATACTACAAAACCAAGTACAAATACACAATAAAAATCATCAGCATCAGCTTTCCTCCTGCTAGTTGGATTCCTAACCAGACCCATCTTAAATAGAGATTTTAGCTCATAAAACTGTTGCTGTCAGCAGTCATGTAAAAAAGGACTTAATTCTATTAACATTGAATTCATTAGGTCTTTAAATGTGATAGTACCTTGTGACAAGGCAGTGTCACTTTTGTTGTGGGCACAATTGTGGCAGAGCAGTGACTGGTCTGTAATTGTTGCAGTTGCAATTTCTGTATGTGACTGACATGATCTGCCTTGCTTCGAGACTATTGTACCATTTAGGATAGCTCCTTTTTGTAAAACAGCTTCTCCTGACTACGGCAATAAACTCTCTGCCTGTGCCATGGCACTTAGGAGCCCGAGTCATGGACAAGAACCCTTTTGCATTTGTTGCTGTACAAACACAGAACAGAAAGACAGTCCCTAAACCAGATCTTTCAAAGTGCAGTTGGAGGATGAAACATTTTGGGCTCTAGTCCTATCTCAAATAATGAAATAATGCCTGACGACTAAAGGGAAAAATTATTGAAATGGTGGTGAATAGGGACTTCCCTGCTGGTGTCCAGCCATCTTCCCACTGCTGCTGTCATGCATGCTTCCTTCACTCCCTGCTCCTACTCACTTCTAATAGCTGCATGCATATGCATGTGCACACTTGCAGGCCTTTGTATGCTCATCTTATTGTTTCCCTCCCCTAACAGCTTTTTCTTTAAGTACTTGTTCTAGCTCTGTATGCCTGATTTATACCTACTATTGTGTCTACTGCTAGGCTCTTCCTTTATTACATGTAGGCTGCCAAACAGTTTCCAAAATGTTGAGACCACTATGACTATTAATTATTAGAGCAAATCCCCTGCCCACTGAGAAACCGTGTGTGTGTGTGTATGTAGACAGTACCATATCAAGGGAGGGGTGAGTGGGGCGACTGCCCCAGGCATCGAAGTGAAGGGGCGCCAACAGGCGTTGCCCAGCTGGGGAGGGATGCAGGAAGGAGCCACGACTGGCTCATTTAGGGGGACAGGGGAAGGGGCAGCTCCCACCGCTGCATGCACCCCCTGGCAAGCATGGCAGGACAGGTGTCCCCCAGATCTGTGCAGGGCGAGGGTAGCCTGTTGCTGCAGGCTTTCCCCAGGCACCTGACTTCTTTGTTACAGCACTACGTATAGATCTCTTTTGGGCCAGCGGCTACTTTCAAAAGTATTGCTCTCCAAATTCAGAGACACCAAAGAATGGATTGCCTAGTAGTCTCCTGCAGGTTGTACTGTCACCATACTGCTAGCAGCTCTGAACAAAGCCTGACTGCTTAATAACCATTCTATAAAGAGAAGAGGTATATTTTCTTAGGATTAAAGGAGTATTTTTGTATTGAATTGTATCCTGGCATCATAGGCTAGTATCTGCATTGAAAATGTATCTTCCTAGAAGAGAAAAGTTCACCAGTCACCTCTGGTTTAATTGCCTGTTACCCTGTGTCTCGAACAGCTTGACTGAGATGCAGGAAAATTAAACTCCTTGGTTCAGAGCACAGGACAGGTGGATCATTCAGGGATAAGAATCTAGATACAACTGATAGAAAGCACTTCGTCCACTCATTAATTCATATAACTTCTTCCATGGTAAAGATTATTGGAGATGAAAAGCAGCTTTGCACAAAGTAAATGAAGTCAGATATATTATTTCTTCCTATTATTCCTGCGTGTATCGTGGTAATGCTTGGAGGTTCTGTCAAGAATCGGGGGCCCATTGCATTGAACCTCAGAAAGTCTCTGTTTTCTGTTTCCAATTTTGTATATAACATGGAAATGAATTGAATAAATTAATTTGTGAATTGACAAACACTTTGAAACTTCACAGGAAAGGCACTGCTTAAGTACAGATTATTGGCATATTTATTTTTAGAGTGAAAGGAATGGTGGGAATATTGGTACACAAACAGAAATCTCAGCTTTATTTATATTTCTAATAGAATCCTTAATTAGGTAGAACAGCACTCGCTAAAATTAAATCATCCCACTTGAGTAACCTATATAATTTGAAACAAAGTCATTCATTCTCTGCCTTGCTTTGATTTTTATTCATTCAATTGTGCTTGCTTTATATAATACTTCCCCATGTTTTATACATTCTACACATTCTTATTTTCCTGGCATTGATATTCATTGTTTTCATCAAGTTGTTAGAGAAAAATTATATAGCCTCCTAGAGAAACAGGGTGAATGCTTTGAATAAAAAGTAGCACATGAAGTTTCTAGATTTTTCTCAGATAACTTATATAGTGCCTATTAAATATAATCCCTGCTAGTAACTTGTGTTTTACAATGGCAATACTTAGCAAAAGTGATGTCTTTGTTGTCTTACACAGAGGTCACCAGCTTCCCTTCAAGGCAAATGATGTGGAAGGATTTTCCTACCAATACATTTTTGAGTATGGAGCCTATTGCATGACAACAGGGAAAACTGAGATAGGGTGGAAGTGCAAGGGAAAGAGAGAATATGATATCCGTCTGAGCCCCAAAGTTAGGATGCTTAAAAGGAAAGTAAGACACCCATTCCCCCTGTAGTAGTATGAATGGAAGCTTATACTCTCAAGCATAATTTATACACACAATTATTTTGCCCCAGCATAGTTCCATGCTGTTTTTAATGTTGTATTATTTGTGTTCTGTTTTTCTGGAAATATTAAGTAGCATTTTTATATAAAGGGAGAGAAACTGTGAAAGGTAGGCTTGTCCTTTGGTCTTGGTTCCCTTGCCAGAGACTCTGGTCACCATGCATAACTTTTGGGACCAGACCTGACATCAGCTGAGTTGCTAGATCTAGTTTAACAGAATGGATCTGGAAGTGATAGGGCTACATTTGTGGGACCAGACAGGGCTGCTGTTGATTCAAGAGAGTAGGACTGAGGAAGAGCAGAACTAGCTGAGCTGACTTTCTAGAACTAAAGGCCAGGTATAAACATTATACGTTTACCAGTATAAGTCATCGGAAACTTGTCTGTACCCATAACACAGGGGTGGTAAAATGCGGCCCATGGGTCAAATGTGGCCTGCCAGGCCATTCTATCTGACCTGCGGTGTGTCTAAAAAATGAAAAAATCAATATATATCTGCCCCTGGCTGCCTAGCATGTGGCCCTCGATGGCTTGCCAAAACTCAGTAAGCGGCCCTCCACCCAAAATAATTACCCGCCCCTGTACAGGGCAGAAGTTCAGCACACATAGACTGGGTTCTGCCATTTTTAAACCAGTTTAAGATTTGCAACACCAACCAAAGGGCAAATGTGTGTTCTGTTCGCTACTGATCTAAACTACACCACTTACAGAAAACTGCATAACTTAGATCAATTCCATCTCAGGCTTTTTGAATTTCATAGATTTCATAGACATTAGGGCTGGAAGGGACCTCGGAAGATCATCGAGTCCAGCCCCCTGCCCAAAGGGCAGGAAGTCAGCTGGGATCATAGGATCCCAGCAAGATAAGCATCCA
>JAGPOW010003447.1:21114178-21143248 GCA_030014935.1 Caiman crocodilus
AGATCATCGAGTCCAGCCCCCTGCCCAAAGGGCAGGAAGTCAGCTGGGATCATAGGATCCCAGCAAGATAAGCATCCAGTTTGCTCTTGAAGGTGTTCAGTGTAGGTGCTTGAACCACCTCTGCTGGCAGGCTGTTCCAGACCTTGGGAGCTCGGACAGTAAAGAAATTCTTTCTTATGTCCAGCCTGAAACGGTCTTGTAGTAGTTTATGACCGTTCAACCTAGTTGTCATCTCTAGGGGCACTCTGGTGAACAAATGTTCCTCCAGATACTGGTGGTCACCCCTGATAAACTTATAGGTGGCCATCAGATCACCCCTGAGCCTGTGCTTTTCTAGGCTAAAGAGCACCATGGCTCTCAGCCTGTCATCGTAGGGTCTGCTTCCCTGACCTCTGTGCGTGGCTCTTCTCTGGACTCCCTCAAGCTTCTCCACATCCTTTTTGAATTGTGGAGCCCAAAACTGGATGCAGTACTCCAGCTGCAGCCTCACCAAGGCCGAGTACAAGGGGAGAATGACATCCCAGGTTTTGCTTGAGAAGCATCTATGGATGCAAGCCAGCGTTTTGGTCGCTTTACTAGCTGCAGCATCGTACTGCAGGCTCGTGTTCATCTTGTTTGTACCTAGCCAATAAGAGGTGGCTGTAGCAGGCTGGGGTGGGTGGGTTGTGGTGCAAGGGAATTTACAAGTCAATAGTGCACAAGCTGAGGAGAACTGGGTAGGTGCTAGATCACCCCTGAGTCTAACTGGATTTGTGGGTGAGGGTCAGCTGGTTCAGGATTGTTCTTTGAATAATTATTATGGGTCCTGAGATGTTGAACAGTCAGTAACTGGGATGGTGGGACAATGAAGTGTTGATATACTTCTTAGGGTCTAGTAATGCAATGACATATATAAAATACAAATAATATATATATATATATATATATATATATATATATATACCAGATCAACATGGTAATTTAGCTGAGCTAATTAACATTGCTAAGTGACAGTGCCCATCCACTCCATTAAGCACTAACTAACCTGCCACAAGACTGTATGAATGCAACTACACTGCTCCTCATTTAGGAAGAAGCCCATATGGAGGAGTGCAGTATGTTTGGGGACTCTGGTGCCAGGCCACATAGACATAAGTTAAGTTTCCTCATCTCTAACACATTAGTAATACTATCCTCTGTGAAGTGCTTTAAGACTGGGAGGTGGAGAGCACTACGGATGTGCAAAGAAATAAGGATGATATTACAGGGAAGGTGGAAGGCCAATGTACATAAAGATGTGACTGATGTCAAGTCTCTACTGTATTTCTGATGGAGAACACTCTAGCAGCTACAGACAGCAAGGAGGGGTGGATTCCCCATCCCCCATAAAGCACAGTGTGCATAACTGCTCCCTCCACATGCTTACATCCATTATAATTTACATTTTAGTATGACTGATGCTCAAATAAACATTTCTTGAGCACTCTGGTATATCCATTTGCTCCTTCTGTTTGTTTATAGAACAGAAAGCTCAACAAGACTCGCTGAGTAAATTAAACAAGGATGGAGCAGAGAACCATTTATTTTCCTTTCACAAGTGCAAAAAGAAAATTGCAGTTCCTACAAGGAATGCTTTCGTGCTGTCCAAATAAATAAAACTCCCATGAGTCATGCTGAAAGGCTATGTTCCCCCCTTTGAAACTGGAAAATGTTAGGCCAGACAGAGTAGCAGAGCACAGGACTTGGGGAGGCATAGAGCTCTTTAATTTTATGCATCTGACCTATACTAGCGTTCAGTGGAAAACACTGCAGTGCCACTGCCTACTTTCCTATACATGTGGTGCAGCAGCGAAGGTTTCTTGGTGTCACAATCTGAGTCTCAGTCTGCTCCTGGACCAGAACAGAGACATACTGCTTCATAGGCAAGGCTTCTTGAAAGCCCTATCTGATTCCCTTGATCGATCGATCACATTTTATCCAGTTGATTGACTGATCTGCTTTTGAAAGACAGGGAAAGCAGGCAGCAGGAATAGGATCATCGTATCTGTGATTTGGTTTTGTTTCTTTCTCTACACTATAAATAGCCTCTAAAGAACTTTAATCTATTCCCTTTAAGCAAAGGAGGTTTGAGAGACGTTTTGATCATAGTGTAGATGTTCCTCTGCAGAGAGAACATTTCTGTTTGTTGAGGACTCTAATCTAGTGGACAAAGGCACAGGAAGATCTGATGGCTGGAGGCTGAGGCTAGACAAATAAAAACAAAAAATAAGGAACCAATTTTAACTGAGGAACAGCCAACCTCTGGATTTGGTGAATCCTAAGTCACATGGGCTAGGGACAGACATTCAAAAATCCTGCGCCTGAATTGATTCAATCTTTGCAGGTTAGTCCAACCTGGCTCGGCTAAATCAGTTTTGTACCCAGGCAGACATCCCAGAAATGCAGGCACATGCCTGCAGTGGCTCAGGCTAGAAGCCAGGGGTGTTACAGCAGCCCTCCCTTCCCTTCCACAGAGCTGAGCTGAGGGGGTGTGGCCAGACCCTGGCAGGATGCTCTGATTAGAGAGCTCCCCACCCCCGCCCCAAACAGCCTAGCAGGGAATGCTTATCCCCTCAAACTCAGTGTTCATCACCCCATTAAGAAATCAGAGGGACATTATCAGCTGCCTGTTGATTCTGCCTTTGTCCCATGTGCCAAAGCTTGGAGACAATCAGCATGTGGTCTACTACCGCATGCTGAGAGGTGTCTGAGAGGGATGAGGGAATGCCTGCATAGCAGAGAGTGGGAAAGGCGGAGAGAGCAGAAGCCAGGCAGATGCCTGCAGTCACTGCCGAAGCTGCAGCCAGGGAGCAGAGGGAAGGGCCAGCCCTGCTGCGCAGCAGAGAGCCCCGCCCAGCCCAGAGAGCATGCTGGGATGCTGGGGGACTCTGATTTAACTTAAACTAGCAAGGGGTCTGGGACAGACATTGCATAAACTGGTTTGAGCCAAATCAGTTACATCTGAATCTACTTTCAACAGGTTTATCTCAAACCAGTTTCAGCCATTTTCAAACTGGTTTATGTGCACTGAATATCTGTTCTGTTACAGTTTTAAACCAGTTTCTGATCAGTTAAACCAGTTTATGTGTAATGTCTGCCCCTATACAGAAAGTCTTTCAAAAGGTATAAACTAGCTCAACCAGAAGTTATGGGCTAGGTGCAGGAAACAGTGAAAGTTTATGTCCTCTTTATGCAGGAGACAAGAAAACCCAATCGGATTTCTCCCTTCCGAAGAAGTTTTGTTTCATCCTGATACAAGCGAAGAACAAAAAAAATCCCATTTTTCACAGAACAGACATTCCAAAGATATTTTGTAGTGGTAATGTGGCAGTGCCAAAATAAAAATGTTTCAAGCCTAAATGTCACAATGTTTGTTATTTTGAATATGGCTTCTTATAAGAAATGTCAAAATAAAATGCTTCATCTTTTTTACACAATTTTGAATGCATCATTAAGGGACAGGTGAAAGAGGGAGAAGAAATGTGTCTTGGGACAGGACAGCCTACGGCAGGCTACAATGAAATTCAATAAAACAGAAATCCTTGAAACAAGATAGAAACATTTGGAAAAAAAGCTAAATAAAAAACCTGATTTTATTTTTGAATAATTAAAAAGGGTTCTGTCACAATCAACATGATTTCTTGAACTTTTTCACTTTCAACAAAATCACATATCTTTGATAGAAAGAAGATGGTGCCAAAAATATTTAATCAGCAGTAAGAAATTCGTACCCTGGGATCTTGATCCCAAAAGGAATGCTTATCCAGTCATATACAGAAATATATCATGGAACATAGAAACCACACAAAGAGCTCAAATTTTTAATATTCACAATGAGTTTTATGCAAACCAGCTGGACATCAAGTGTTATTCATCAAAATTAGACAGCCAGTGATTTAAAATAAGAACTAATTTATGAAAATGATATACTATTCACAAAAACAGAAAAAAAGAAGGCATTCATAAAATAAATCATTCACTCAGCTCTAATACTTTATCATCACCTGTTCAGAATCTATTCTATTTTTGTTTGTAATTAGCTCTATCTCTTTTTTGTATGGAAAAAACCTGAGACGCCAGTAGACCAAGTATCTCATTCAATAGATGTCTGATTTGATTAATGATTCAATATGCTTTATATTATGAATATGTATGTTATTTGAAAGACAAATTTAACAGCCTGCACCTACTTCTCTGAAGGGTGTTGAGTAGCAGATACCATCAAATAAATTCTCTATTTATTTCACTTGTAATACATGATTTTCACCTGTGATGTATGTTTCAATACTTTAAAAAGTCATTTCAGCTCCATCTCTGTTTCTGAATTTGGAATAGGCAATCTGCTTTAAACATATTCATAGGTAATGTGTCATTCACATCTACTGAAGGAAGTATTGGAAATGAAAACCCATCAGAACTGTGATTTGCCTGTAGTGGTCGTGGCAATGTGGGCAGGACTCCCTGGTTACAACGTAATGGCCTGCAACTTGAACCAAGGATTCGATTTATTTCAAGCATGTGAAATTCAGTTTGGTCACTCTCAGCATCTGGGTGCGGGCCCAGTTTTGTTTAGCAGGTGGCTAAGTGCTCTGTTTTCAGGAGTTTGGACTCTCAAATCTTTTCACTATCGAACCCTGTATTTGAATTCCAAAACCCTGAAAAAGAGTACGAGTTTTGTCATCCTCTGCACACAGGGAGCTAGTAAATATTGGTCATTTCAAAACAACCGCTGTGTTTTTTGAATCATCATCTCTTCATTTTGAAGGGCTGCTTTCCTGGTTCATAACTGTGGACAGGAACTGCCATATGGAGAGGACTGTGGCATTAAAGAGAGATCTTTTAAAAAAAACCCAAAACACTAAATGGAGGATGCTCTGAAAATATACTTCCTATAAATAACACCATGGAGTTCTGTATTTATTTTAGTTCAGTAGCTTCCAAGTAATATCTTGCTCAGTTTACCAGTTAAATAGTTTAGTTCAGTAGCTTCCAAGTAATATTTTGCTCAGAAGACAATTTGTTTAACTGCTAGCGGTGCAAGTTTATCAAGGGCTGTGAAAAAGCAAGCTGCTCTCTTCTGCATTTAAGATCAACAGTAGAAACAGCAGTTCCAGAATCAGTGCTTTAACTAGCAGCTTGACTGATGATGCACCCTGGCATTTTGTCAGTAAAGCAAAGCACCCGAGTGAAGCAGAGGGGCTGAGCACATGTAAAAGTTTAACCTTATGTATCCACTTTGCTCATCAGAATCATACTTCAGAATATGAAAATATGAGGGAAAGCCTTAGTTTATGTTCCTGATGAGTTTTATTGACTTAACTGAAACTGCACGGGTTTAAACATCCTGATAACCCAACGAAAAGAATTTACTTTCTTAGGATCATCAAAATAAATCCAGAATACTTAAAATAACCCCTTTTTGACAGTCAGGGTCAAACTAATTGAATGCGTTACATCAGATGATGAGATGAACTGGTCTTGGGGTCATAAAAGCTCGTGCTGCACAGCTCTGATTTAATTAGTCTATAAGGTGCAAACCACCCTGCCTTTTGCCTGACTCTGTTACAGTCAGGTAAAGAAGAACTTAGACATTGTGCAGTTCAAGGTCTATCTCCTGTGTACAGTTTGCTGAAATATTATTAAAATTTTGAGTTAAAATTTTTTACCCACCTTTGTACAATCCTTTGATATCAAGATGAAAATGTAAGTGTTAAGTCTCGGCGTGCCTTTTAGTACCCTGCCACTCATAGATAGATTCATCGATGATAAGGGGCTGGAAGGGACCTTGCTGATCATCGGGTCCAACCCCCCAGTCTAGGCAGGAAGACAACTGCGGTCAAGTGACCCCAGCGAGGTGACTGTCCAGTCTCCTCTTGAAAATCTCCGGGGTAAGTGACTGCAACGCCTCTGGCGGGAGTTTATTCCACAGTCTGGACACTCTGACTGTGAAGGAGTTTTCCCTGGTATTAAGCCTGAAGTGGCCTTCCTGGAGTTTGTATCACTGGTCCTGGTCTTCCCCAGGGGTGCCCAAGTGAACAGTTGTTGACAGAGCTCCTGGTGCACTCTTCCGATATAGCAGTAAGCCACTATCAAGTCCCCCCTCAATCTCTTCTTCTTTAGGCTAAAGAGTCCCAGGTCCCTCGGCCTTTCCTGGTATGACTTGCCTTGCAAGTCCCTGATCATGCGGGTGGCTCTTTTCTGGACCCTCTCAAGTTTTTCCACGTCCTTGTTGAAGTGCAGTGCCCAGAACTGGACGCAGTGCTCCAGCTGCAGTCTCATCAGTGCAGTACAGCGGGAGTATCACTTCCTCAGTCTGATACGAGATATCGGTTGATGCATGCCAGCATGTTGTTTGCCCTGCTGACCTCTGCCTCACACTGACAGCTTATATTCATGTGATGGTCAATCATAACCCCTAGGTCCCTTTCAGCCATGGTGCCAGTCAAGCTGTCACCACCGAGCCTATATGTATGTTGAGGTTGTTTGCCCCCAGATGGAGCACCTTACACTTGAAAGTGTTAAACTTTATCTGGTTCCAGTCGATCCAACCCTTGAGCCTGTCCAGGTCTGCCTGTATCTGCAACCTATCTTCTGACGTGCCCACGCTGCCCCATAACTTGGTGTCATGAAAAAGCATGATAAAGATC
The DNA here is from genome assembly GCA_030014935.1 of Caiman crocodilus. NCBI lineage: Eukaryota > Metazoa > Chordata > Crocodylia > Alligatoridae > Caiman > Caiman crocodilus. The sequence goes on from JAGPOW010003447.1 coordinate 21,120,844, forward strand.
TCTCCAGTCCACACTGTCTACCACTGATATTTCTACTTTTTATCAATGTCAAGAAGGCTTGGTGATGTTGGATCTTTTAACTGGCAGAAGAAGATACTATTTTCTATTGCTTCTTTCTCCCTTCAGTCTCTCTCTCATATTCTGTGTGTGTGTGTGTATATGTATATGCATCTCCCTCTCTTCCTCTGATTAGTTTTCAGGATAGATAAGTACAAAATGTTCTCGAGTTGGACATCATATTTTGAATGTTTCATAAAGAGATCCAAATTTTGCACTCGAGTTTTGCAACTCAGTGCCCTCTGTTTGAATAGCAAGCTCAAGACATGCAAATCAGTGCTATTTATTAAGGAGACAGTGGAAGGATTTTAAAATGGGTGTGTACAATTAAAAATCTATTTTAGGATATGTTACTATCTTATTAGTACATGTAAATTCACATAAGGTCACACATCTTTCTGAGATATGCAAAGCCATTGACATGTATGTAAAATTAGCCCTAGACATAAATCCATCAAATACCTTAAATAAGTCCTGTGTTCAAAATAATAATTTCAAAATGTTGTGGTTACAGTCAAGGCCAAGTTTTATAATCACAGATGAGATTGATGCAATTCAAACTCTGATTTAATTCCAAATTCAGAAAACACTTACATAGCAGTGAGCACATATCAAATTTCAGTTGTGTTCATTCTGAATAGTTTATCCCTACTGTATTACCAAAGGATTTAAAAAATGTGACTTCCAGCTCTTTATTTTGTATACAGAGATTAAACAAAACTCTGTTGAAGTTTGCACTCAGACCTGTACTTTACAGCTGGTCCTTATGACTAGAATATGAGAAACCACAGATAACAACAACCCAGGATTTGGGAAAAGGCAAATATGGATCTCAACTCCAGTTTCTTGAACAGACTATTCCCACACGTGGCATGAATATGCATCTATTAAACTAACTTCTTTGTGTTCATGATTTCTAACAACTCTTCCAGCCAAGCATAGGCAAAACCTATTTTGCATTACTGCCTGTTAGATAAGAGATATACACACAGTGCTCTCTCATGCCAGCCTTTGTTCTTGCTTCACTATTACTAGTCCCAACCATTCAAAAACCCCAAACTATGAGAGTTGACTTAAATAAAGATCTAAAAAAATTGTTTTTAATACTTTTTATTTCATAGCTGGTTTTTGAACCTTTAGTTAGAGTATACTCTACTCACACTTTTCTCTGAAACCATAAGAGCTAGAAACTTAACCAAATAAACAAATCAAACCTGATTTTTTCTGGGTTTTACATGACACTGTACTGAAGGTTTAAGGAATGCTTTGCCTACAAGTCATCTTATAAATTATATGGTCTATCTTTATAAATGGAAATATTCCCAAATCCCAGATTCAAACATTCCTGAATTTGGGGAAGTTAAAATGTGGAGCCAATTTTTTCTTCTTGAATTAATCCTCTAATTCACCAGTCTAAAGAATTAAGAGCGTCATCTTACGAGAGCCTGGTTTGCCCAGTTCAGGCTGGCAAGCCATAATACCAAAAGTGATATTAAGAGTTTACATTTATTTGGGATTTTAACTACCCATGTATTTATATGACCCTTCTAAAAGCCTATGCACCTTGTGCACCTGTATAATTGTATTGGAAATCCCACAGAAATAGGTATGCAGATGTTCACTTCTTACTTGGTTCTAATCAAATTGGAAGTATATAAGGATTAGCTTTTCTCAAAGTACTGCAACTTCCAGTCCAAAGTAAGAGGGAAGAAGTGGCCCAAAATGAAAAATGAATTGACCAATCTCTTTAAAATCTCTAGAAAAGAACAACTTAGAGGTGATTTGAGTGTTAGCTGTAATATGATGGCTTTTCTTTTATCTGAGTTGCTTCTGTCAGGACTAGATTGCATTCTATTTCTGCAAGAAATACAGTCCTGATAACAATAATTTATACAAGATATTTTCTTCCACTAAAGATAGAATTTGCTGTAGTTTTATCCTGCCAGGCATAAATCTCCTCTACATCCAATCAGGTGCCACTATACTCCCAATACTCCTATTTACACCATTCAGCAGTACGCCCTCTGGAAAGGTACGGGATCATTAATTCTGAGTGGTTGGTGAAGAGTTAATGATTTATTCATGACAAAGAGACAAAACTCTCTTGAGAAATCATCATGCCCAAATGACAAAGGCCATGTGAATATAGTTACAATTGTTTGATGAGCACTTGATGAGCATTTATCAAACCTGCTACCTATGAGATAAAAGGGAAGGCTGACTCTCGTGCTAGATTCACAGCTAGTATAACCTGGTATACCTTGATTTATACTAGACAGGAGAATGGGTCTCTTATTTTTAGCTTGCCGCTTTAGCCTTTATTCAGAAAAGTTTTTACAGATTTCAATAATCTTCAATAATAATTAACAAACATCATAATTATTCCAATTATTTCCCTAAATAAAACTTTCCATTCCCAAGGGTCACCATTAAAAAGACAATATTCAGTAGCCATTACTTTGCAAAACTATTTGCTAAGTCACTCTGTTTCCCTGTATTTAGAATAGGAACAAGATCTTTTTTTGCATTTTGTTATCTGTTGGCCAGATGAAGCGGTTGATATACAGGACTCTGGAAAGGCAGAAGTAATAAAGGGAAGTCAGAAATAAAAAAGACTAACATTCCCATTGTCCCTTTGCTCCCACTGTTCTTCAATGCAACATGGAACAACTCAGCATGTTAGGAGCTTTCACGTCCAGATAGCCACTCTTTTTCTGAATGAGCTACTTTAGTTTGTTGCCAAAGACACAGAGAGAAAAAGTACCAATACTTTAAGTCTGCTCAGGTTTGTCCTAACACAAGAATTCAGTTCCTCACTTGTCACTTTTCCATCCTACTCACCTTCCTTCAAAGGTCTAAGTGAAAATTTAACTCGGCTAATATGATCAAAACTGAATAGTGATTTTTGTCTGGGAGTAAACAAGTTTGTCAGACAGCTACTTTATCATGGGACAGGTGAAGCTGGAAGCTTTTCATACTTTTCAGAGCAGTGGCATTTCAACTTGTGAGGATACCCTAAGGAATTGTTGCTGACTTTCCAAGTTTTTCCCCCGGATTGTTTTCCTTGTTTTGCTTGGATCTCAAACCCATATCATTATTATGTTTAGAGATTAAAACCAGCACTGATCCCCATATGGTCAAGACTTTTTTTGGAAAACATAAGCATCATGGAATCATACAGTGCAACTGTCCCGAGTGATGAAACAGGAGTCTGCAAACAGATTGGAGAAGCTGTCACCACTGGCTGTGTGCTTTACACAGCATAGATTCTTGATGCTCAAATGAAGAATGTACGAAACTCAGAAATACCAGAAGAAGGTTGACTGACTATATATATATATAAAATGAAATGCAGGGAAATCATGTTTCTTTTTGCTCAAATTGATAAAAATTAACTAAGAATTTGCTAATTTAACTTTCTGCACAAAGCATTTGACAGAATGCAGTTAAGAGTTTGGCCTTGGAGAATACAATGTTTTGACTTGACTCAAGAATTTGAGTCAAGCCAATACTGATTTCTTTAAAGCAGTTAAGTGATATTAGGTTTTCTAGGCAGGTGAATACTATAAAACATCAGTAAGTATGCCAGAAAGGTATATTTTAAATGAGGTTGGCCAACCCAAATTAGCTAACTTGGTAAAACTATTAACTCCGGTTAACATCTTAAGTTCAACCTATACAAGCCTGGGTTTAAACTTAGCAATGCTAGTTTTACCTAGTTAGCTATCTCAGGTTAACCAGTCCAAATTATGAACACACCTTTTGTTAGACGTAACTTGTAACTCAGCAAGTAGCCATATACTAGCCAAAACAGTATTGTGATATAGAGCTCAGAAAAAGCAGAGACAAATTTACCACGCGCATAACAGATAATATTCCATAGAGCTGCATCCCTCGTGCCAAGGGTGAATTGGGTCCTAAGGGACCACTACAACCATATATATGTTACAACAGTAATGCATCTAATTGTTAACTTGTTGGGACACTTTTACCACCTTTTTAGACAAGCTTGTTTCAGTATAGCTTGAAAAAGCACTGTGATGAATTATACCTTTAAAAAGGGACAGCTAGTGCTATTAAGGTGGTTCAGCTGTGTGACATTTCTGCTAATGAGGGAGTCTCCCACCAGGAGTTTTGGAAAGCTTCCAAACAAGAGGAAGCCACTTGCTAGGAGAAGAAGCAGCGAGAGTAGAAGGTAGCTTTTTTCCTGATGTCTGGAGAGGACAAAGGACTTGGGTTTGTTTTGTTAGAGCCTGAAGTTTGTTTAATAGAAACTGAACTGCCTAAGGAATTAATAGTGCAGCTACCTGGCTTGCAAAAGGCAGCAGAATAAAAGATCCACTTGCAAATACCTAATCAATTTTAGCAAAATGAAAATAGGGAAGATTTATATAGATTATTGAAAGTGTACACAAGTTTTGCTACATACCTTTACATAACTTAACTTAATTTTTTCTATTATTTAGCCAAATTCACAAGTGGAAACCAGTCTTGCAAGCTCAATAAAACCAAATATAGCACACAAATGATGTACAAGCATAATAAATGGATAAAAATCTTCACAAGAGTAACCAAAGGCTGATTATAGCAAGACGTGAGGAATGCATGTATAGCCCTGGACACATCAGGGCTGAGATCATTTCAATGCCTGTTAGTTCCTCACACTCCTAATTTGCTAAATTCACTTAGAAATATGAAAAGCAGCAAGAGTTCTGAAAACAGAAAAGCTGTGCTTTAACTTGATTTAAAATATAGGTGCTGTGGGCTGTTTCTGCCCTAGAAGAAAATATCTTTCATGATTTAGACTCAAACAAAGTTTCTCGAACTCTAAATTTGCAACAGCGCATTTAAAGGCAGGTGGGCGGATGGGTGTGGAGGTGGGAAAGTGAAAAGACAAAGGGAAGAGAGCAGGGGAGAGCTCTTGGGAATCTGTTCACAGAAAGCTCTCAAAGATTTTTGAAGTTGAGGAGTTATATTATGTTAATCCAAGTTCTAATTGCTAGGCAATAAACAACACCCACTTGCTGAGTAAATGTCAAGGCCAAGCTTATAGCTAAATCTGCTGTGAAACAATGTCAGTCATTGCTATTATCACAAACAGATTGAACCTTTTTATCGTTAAAATAAAATAAAAATAATCTAAAATTATTAATTACCTGAAATAATAGACCCCTAGTTAGAAAATAAAAACTGAGAGTGGGAGGACAGAGATTAGTTCATTGTACCTGTTTGTGAGTCAACTGTTAATAAAAAGGTAGAGTTGCACTGATGAAACTGATATATCTGTTACCTGTTGTAGATGCATACTGAGTCAGGGAAGCATGGAGTGGTTGTTAGTAAAACTGTGAAATTCACCCTTTCTGTGCCCCTCATGTGGTGTCTTCAAAACTTGGCACAGAAAGGGTGAATTTGGCATGCCTTTCACCTGCCATATGGGCAACTACCCATATTTTTATGTGCAAAGTAGTCATCAGAAATGCCAGTGCACATGCCAACGTATTGGGCCCTGCATTAACTGCATGCCCATTTTGAGCAGTTCACACACTGCACACAGCTTAGAACATTTGGCCCTTTTAGTAACATTTGCAAAGAAAAAATAGGTGCATTAGCATTTGAACTAAGCATTTGTTCCCAGTTTGGCATACATAGGAGGCTGAACAGTTCTTAAGGATTAAAGCAACAGAGCTCAGAAATCATAGTTCATGTCCTACTCTCAAACAGAACTATCCCCCCACATCTAATAGCATTTCTAATCACGGTGTGTAACTTGGAAAAGCAGAAACCCATTACCATGATCTTGCAGGAGAGTCCCCCTGATGCATTTAAAACTCACCTTCCCTTGACAGGAGCCTGCCCACACATTCCTTTTCAATATAACTTAAGGACCCCAAGCCAAGATGTTATAAATCACAATTGAAGCAGCTAAGTAATTTAAAGCAAAATTCAGATTGAGCAATCTTGCCTTCAACTATAAGAAATTACAATGGATTTAACCTCTTATTGCATTTGGACCATAACAAGGAAGGAAGAAAGCAGAATTCTGGTCTCTGAAGGAAAAAACAGATGGTTCAGCTTGCATATTTGAGAAAGGGAGACAATGAAGAGCAAAGAATTCGAGCCAACCAATCCAAAGGTTTTCAGGTCCCACAGGAGGGCTTGTGTTACTATACAAGATAGATGGTAGTACCTGTTGATGAAAGAGCCCATTTAGTTAGGGTATAGTAAAGGGCCATAAGTCATAAGTTGTATCTTGGTTCCACAGATTAGCAGCCTTCTGTTGGGTGTAGCAAAAAGAGTCTCATACAGAAGTTCCCTCTGCTCTGTGCATCATGATTATAGGAATTTTGTGAATACTTCAGATACAATATAGGGATGAATAGAAGAATCAATATGTGATTAAACTAGCTTCATTTTTAGTCAATTACTGCATTTTGGTTAGGTGTTTGGGGGATAAATAGTAGTACGCAAGTGACAAGTATAATTATTATTGATGCATCTGGAAATACCACACATTCAGCCATGAACACCTTCCCCTGACTTGCAATTAATTCCTGAAAAACATCACTGTAGACAGAACAGCTGCTGAGAACATAAGGATTAGAGCCATACCAGGCTTACCTGCTATCACTCAGTCTATTATAAAGATCACTGCTCTTCGATGAATAAAGAATGCTTTGTTAAAGGATGGCAAATGCTTCCTCAAATATTGCAGCACAGTAATTAACCAGCCTCTTACGGAAATCTTTGAAAGCTTGAAAAAGCTTCGAAAATAACATTGCTCTTTTTATATCTTTTTAATTCACTTGCTTCTTGTTCATAGAGACCCGGTGCAAACATGAGCTTTGCCTCTTCAGGATTCAACCCAGCACTACTCTTGATAAGGGCCAGTGCAGAAGCGGCAGAAAACATTGCACAACAAAGACATCCCTCTCAAACACATTTTCTCCCATGTTCTCTCGTGTGTGCCAGAGAACAAATTTTCTTTCCATCTCTGTAGAAAACATCTTATCCACCTCCTTTCCCCAAGATCGTTTTACTGACAACTCCCTCGCTCTCTCCTGAGGTAATGGGCTGGGTCCAGTCAAAGCTCTCTTCAGTCTGAAATGGCAAATACCTAGCTTTCCCATGATAGACGGTCTAGTTTGTGGAGGAGGGCATGCTGTGGCTGCAGCCCCCTGCCCCCAGACCCCCAGAGGGGAAGAAAGCACAAGGAGTCGGGAGACCAGGGCCATGGTGAAATGCCCAAATCAGCACATCCTTTCAAACTGGTCCTGTCAGTGGGACCTCCATGAAGTCTAGACCACAGATTAGGAAAGGGGAAGAAGACCTCTTTTAAGTTAAGGTTCAACTATAACCTTGTCCATTTTTCATGAGTGAGAGTCCTGTCTGGAAATCAAGAGGCTATGGTGTTGTTGATATTTCTTTGCCAAATGTAGGGCTTTTAGACTTCAGGAAGATAATTTTAGATTTTGCTAAACATCACCTGTGTTTTCTGGCATTCATATTCAAGATTTTGATGGGAATTTACTTTAATTAAAAGTCCATTTTCTGTACAAATGCCCTCATTCTGGTGCAGAAGATGGGAAATCTAGGAAGCATAGTTGGCTTTCGGTAGCAAGGACTTCAATGGGTCTGTGAGAACCAGCGTTTTTTAAATCAGAAGGCCCAGATCCACATGAGTGGAACAGGCACTCTCACTGCAGCATAAATGTGTCCATAAGGGCAGCTAATGGGGAATAGTTATTTCACTGTAAATACACAACCTTCCTTATTTTTTAAAAAGCTTTCCTGTAATGACAAGCCCCAAAACACACAGAAATGGGCAATGGTTATTTGTTTTGCTTTAAATAATGTATATATTAACTGGATTGTCCGTTATTCTTCATGGAAAGAAGTATTTCATTTAAAAGCTTTTATCCCTATTTGAATAAAGTTAAATGGAATGAAGCTGTGAAAAAGTAAAAGCCTTTATGGTGATTTTTCTTGACTAAAGGAGGTGAAAAGATATTTAAAAGGCATATATCAATAGAAATTAACTCATATCTTATTTATGGTTCTTAAGCCTCATCTGTCATGACTCCCACAGGACATTTAAGCACCATCTAACACAAGGGCTAAAACACAGCCTGTGGAAATAAGCAGGCAGTCACAAAAAACACCCCCAAAACCAACAGATGTCAAATTTATTTATATATATATATATATATATATATATATATATATATATATATATGAGAGAGAGAGTGAGTGCACTTGGGAAACAGCGCTGTTGAAATAGGAACAATTTAAAAGCCATGACAATTATGTGCTCCCAGAAAAACAGAATATAAAAGTACAAAAGTAGTTGCCAAGTTATAAACTAGAGATAGTAAAAGGGTTTTAGCAACTGCATTGTTCTGTCATTTAATTTCAGTTCTATCTAGATATTTGTCTATTTATAGATTAAATCTTTCAAGTTCTCAGGTTCCTCACAGCACAGCACAGCCCCTCTGTACCTCTACCCATCTAACTAGAGCAGGGGTGGACATAATACGGCCCGGGGGCCAAATCCAAAACTCCTATTGATTCTATCCAGACCATGGATAAGTTTTGGATAGACCTGTATGACATTCAGTTATAAGTGTGGAAATGACATGAAGAATGGAGAACCACTGTTACGCATAGCCCTTCTGGCTGTTATACCTGCACTTGTCCACCAGAGGGCAACAAGCCCCAATGCCTTGCCCCTGCCCCTCCCTTGCCCACAGGAGGGCAGCAGCACTCTGGGCATGGGCAGCAGCAGCCGCATGCAGCTGCAAGGAGAGCAACGACATATACCCGGGGCCTTTCGTGCATGGACAGAGCCAGTAAAGCAACCCGTAAATGTCCTTCAGGGCTATGGCGGTGTAGCCAGAAGGAAAGTGTGTGGGCCATGGGCGGGATCCAGCATTGCCACAACACAGTGGAGGCAGGGTGTGGAAACTGTGGCAACATGATTATCTGCGGTGATTTGGGGGCTGCCCTGTGGAAATTTTTATGAAAATACGTTTTTTGGGAAATTGTATGGTACTTTGGGAGCTTTTTCTGGAAATGTGAGGCTTTTTGTAAAAAACTGGTAATTTTGTTTGATCATTTTGTTAGGAACTTTTTTTCTGGAATTGTGTGTGGAAATGTGGTGCACTATAAATGCCATAAAGGTTTTTAAGTATAGCTGTTGTTAAACACCGTTCATTTTATGTGTGCAGTCCTCAATGGCTCAAGTGGCCCTTGTTAAGTGGCCTTCTGGCCCAAATCATTGTCTATCCCTGAACTAGATGTTAAGGAGCTTGATTTATATATAAGAGATTCTTCCAAACTCAGAGTCTCTGGAAGGCAGTTTTTATACTATGCCCAGCAGTGGAGTTGATAACATCGAACAGTCAGATTTGTAGCAGCTGTCATGCCCAAAGATGAAGAGAGTCACCTTGTAGAGTTATCAGAAGTGTGCAAGTGACTTGTTATGCTGAAAACGTTTCTCATGGATAAATTCTACGCCCTGCTCATTGGTAAAAGACCAGTATCTCTCATTAGGGGTGTGTGAAGCAATTTGATTCAGATTTGACCTAAATCAGGGACAGTGATTCGTTTCGTTGATTCAAATCGCTGTCCCTGATTCGATTCGGCTGAATCCCAATCTGAAGATTCGATGCTGATTCAGAGAATCAGTGATTCAGACATAAACAGAGCTTTAAATGCTTTTTCTACATACCTTGAGGTAACGGGTGGCGCTGTGGTTGCTGCGATGCTGGGGCATATGGAGCATCCCACATAAGTGCGAGGCGGGGGCAGGGGGGACCTCCACGTGCTTGGCGTTGAACCTGGAAGTGGACCAAAAGTACTTCTAGTCCATTTCGGGGTCCACCGGGGAGCATGCTGGGCCCCCCTATGCCTCCTTGGCTTGGTGGTCAGCCACAGGGGGACCCTGGGTGCCCCCCCCAGACCCAGAAGGCACCAGTTCCTGAGCCAGGGGTATGTGGAGGGGCACGGAGGGACCCCTCTGTGCATTCCCCAGGAGAGCCAGAAGTGCTTCCAGGTCTGCTGCTGAGCGTGCTGGGGTTCCTCCCATGCTTCTGTGGGCCACTTCATGTGCCCCAGCATCACAGCACTCGGGAGCCCTTACTACCTAAAGGTATGTAAAAAAAGATTTAAAGCTGTCTCTATCTCCAAATTACCAAATCTTTCCAAATCAATTCAAAGGGTTCTGATTCAATTTGGAGAGATTAAAGGGTCCTCTGATTCGATTTGGATCTGGAGATTCAGCCACTGAATTGGGCTGAATCTCCGCTGAATCAAATCAAGGACCAAAGCTTCATACAGCCCTATCTCTCATCTCTTATAGCCTACTTATGTCATTCTGGCTACCCAAAAGAGCTGTAAGACCAGTTTGATGGTAGTTCTGGCTGTGAGAGGGCTCATGAGCTGGTGGAAACCCATCACATCCATTCTTTGCAACTTCATATTGCAGCTGTATAAAAGAAACAGAATAGCAAAGAAGGCATGACTGTAGCACTGTTAACTCCTAAACTGGGAAGCAAGAAAGACAGCATGAATCTGCTTTAGACCTCCCAAATCAAACACACACAGCTGTTCTTGAATCCTGTACTGATCAAAGATGTAAAAAACAGAACGAGTAGAGCTGAGCATGCCAGAAACATAAAAAATATCTTTCTACAAGGAGGCCCCAGCCACTGCAAGAAGGTCTTGCCTATATTTCTGAAGGCACATGGCATTTTGATGTGCTAGTGACATGTCCCATGGTGGCCTTTCAGTCTGTAGCGATACACCGCTTCAGTGCAGCTATACCTCCTTTTGGGCATGTTCAATTAATTAGTGGTCTTGGAATAAGATAATGTTATTATCACTAGCATCCCCTTGTTGGATGTCTCATCAAAAAGTCTAGGAATTGACTGATTATGCAAAAGGCGGGTATGACTGTATCATTAAAGCACTGATCAGCACTGAGGCTTTTGTAGCTCTATAATGGGAGCTGAAGATGTAGACACTAGACAGTGCACCAGATAGTCAAAGTTATTTCAGCATATAAACCCTCCTTAGTGGGATTTTCAGAAGTCCCTACACGTTAAGCACCTAATGCATGGAAATCATTCATTACTTTTTGCTCTTTCATGCATTTGCATTGCAAGGGACTAATCAGAGCCTGATCTACAATGTCATCCCACAGAGGCCAGTTATTCTTGACCAGGACACCACGGCACATTGGGGTACCACAAGATCCTCTTAAGGGTCCCACTCAATTTCAGTGCTGCTAAATTGCAAGCAACATAAACCCAGAGATGTCAAATGGAAATCCATAGTGTCAGAAACATTCTGGTCTGAATTGCTCAATTATTTTTCTATTGTAAAAAAACAAATAAAAGCTAAGAGGTGGCATTTTCTGAGTGTAACAAGGGGAGCTTTGAGTCTAAGACGGTTGAGAACAACTGTCATGGGTGATCACATGGTCTAGGCAATTTGCACCGTGATAATATTCAGTTGTAAACTTTACGTAAATAAAGGATTTCTTGTTCCTGTGGTATCGTCCTGGCACCTCTCACAGTTACTAAACTCAGCTTGAATAAATATTTTTTTAATATAAGAAAAGGAGTGTCTGCTACATCCACCTGCCCTGAAAAAATCAGAAAGCTGAGGGAGAGTAGAGCATCCTGCTTCCCATGTTTTCTCTCTCCATTCACTGTTGTAATCATAGAATTGTAGAAAAGTAGGGCTTGAGGCAGGATCATCCATATCCAAACCATCCCATACAAATCGTTCTCCAACCTATTGTTAAACTACACAGTCAACACTTTCACACAGTCACAAGGCATAACATGCTAACCTACCACGGGGAAAGCAGAGGAACAACAATGGCCAGTATTGTTACATGCTCAAGAAGACACCCATACCCCACCACTGCAGAGGAAGGCAAAAACCACCACAGTCCTTACCAATCTGACCACGAGGTAAAATTATTTCCTGACCTCAAATATGGTGATCAGTGTGACCCTGAACAGAGGGGCAAGAACTCTTAGCCAGGAACCTCTGGGGACTCCTTTACACCTATCCATGCGCTGTGAAGATAAACAGATGGCAGAAAGTCACGTCACATCCTGCTCAGGTGCCAGCACTTTCCCCAAAATATTTTTTTCTCATTTTAAATAATAAGAGGTTTATTTTTGTCCTCCCTCTTCTTCAGGTTAATCTGACTTGACTTGCCCGAGTCACATCAGCAGAAGGTTAAGAGTTTTCTTCCATTGAAAAGGCAGGCTATCCTTTTTCTCCCTCGCTGTCAGACCGTCAGGAATTGTGAGGGCCTTGAAATGAAATCTCGGGATCTAGTGTGGTGAATGGGTGATGAAAAAAGGAGAACCTATGCATGTAACCTTACATATTTGCTTTCTGTGTGTATAAAGCATTCATAAGGTAGTTAACAAAGACCCTCTAGTCTTCCAGGTGGATGGTTTGGGTGGAGAAGACTATGACACTGTTGATACCATTGAAACATTTCCTTTATCTGGTCCCTCTTGTACTAAACAAGCCTATTGTTCTCGCCTTCAAATTCTCTCCTAACACCTATTTCTCCTATGGTAGAAGAAAGCAATGCACACATATTTCGTAGCTAATGTAAGCATGTATGTAAAAGTTATATACATTTGATCTGTCAGTGCCTTGCCCTTGGAAAGTTAGAAGGCAAGGTAGATATGCTCCTTAATAAACTAAGTAATTAATATAGAGAGAGAGAGCACAAGCTTTCATGACTCCCAGTTCAATTAATCAAATACTGGGAAAGGACATGCAAAACCAGGGTATAAGAAGGAGAGAGAGATTGCAATACAAAAAATAAGGGAGGAGGGAAAGAAAGAGAAAGAGAGGGAGGGGGCAATGCTAGAAGTGGAAAGCAAATGAACCGTAATCCCCTAGGAACAAAGAGGGTCACAAAAGCTAACCCAAGTAATAAGATAAGAATCCACAGAGATAAGAATGTGGATAAGAATCCACAGTCCCTGTTTAAACCTTACTTAACACAGTCCAGTTTGTGCATGATTTCACGTTCAACAGTTGCCATCTTCATGTATAGTGAGCTATCTGGACTAATGTGACTGTTACTACCTCTGTGCCCCAATCCTAGATCTTTCTTTCCACACCCCAAACCAATGAGAACCGTGCATCCCACATGAAATCCAATTAGCCTGAATGGATAATCCAGCTGCATGGAGTTTCTGGGAAATCTGAGACCCATGTTTAAACTGGTTTGAACAACGGGGGTTCAATTCTAGTTATGGTCTTTGATGTTTCCAGTGTAAATATTATAAACCAAAAACCAGCAGTGTCAGTGAAGCAATATGCAGCAAGCTTTTGTTGAATTCTCTCTACAAGCCATTATGAAGGTATATGGCTTAGTTAAAAATAGGATGAGACATTTACATGACTTAGAATAGTAACTTCGATCATAATAGCTGATAAAAGGATGAGATTATGAGTCCTCACACTCCAGATCCTGAGATAATGACTGGCTGCAGTAAGTATATTTTCTCCCCATGATAAAATAATCTCAAAATTATATATAATGGTGAGGATTTGGACACCACTGAAAACAAGTAGTTTCAAGTGTTCATATCACAACCCTCCAAATAACAACGTGATGTCAGCACTTCTTACCAGTTGATTCCCCATTTTTGTTCCATTGTTAGAAAACATGAGGCATTTTATGAAGAGTAAGCAAGGGCTAAATAATTTGAAACTAGTGTAGAGCTAAAGCAATCTAAATGCAAAAACAGCTTCCTGCTTTGATGCACAAAACAGCAAAGAATCCTGTAACAATACAGATTTGAGGGAGGAGGGAAGGAGAATAATTCACCGAGAAGGTTGGCACCCTTGAATATGGGGCAAAAATTAGACGCTGCGTTTTAAAACACAGTAATTAAAAACTTAGGACCATACTCTGCTCCTGGATAAGGCAGAATAAGTCTGTAGAGACTCCACTGAAATCAGTAGAAACATACGTAGATCGATGGAACTGTAAGCAAAATTTTTCCCTTAGAAATGGTGAATCAAGACTAGAGTTGCCAGAGTTATCTGGCCTTGTACCTTTTCAATTTTTATATAGGAAAAACAAGAATATATTTCAAAGTTGATTCAGAGTGATTCATCCAAAGTCACATAATTGTAACTAGAAATCTATTCTTTCTTTGATCTGATTATTTCTCTTCCATTAACCTTTGTTGAAGGTATTAAGCACTCATGGTTCTAACCTGATGAGGTTTCTTTATTACCATATTATTATTTAAGGCTTGGCATGGATGTTGCATTAATTTAATTGATTGTAGGTTTTTGCCTATGTGGATAAACTAGGCCTGATTGCATAGAGATGATTACAGGTTGGAAAGTTGCATTGGCAGCTCCATAAAGGTTTAAATACCTAGGATCTGCCAGAAAGCTTTGCATTCTCCTGGTGGTCTAGTGACATGCTTTCTACTTTTCCAAAACCATTTTCTCCATACTGACTTGCCTGCAGTCAGGATCATAATTTGTCCCTTCCTGAAGTAGTGAAAATGTACAATCTGTTTAGGATATGTGCATTCACTCTGAGTCTTTAGTCCTACACAATTAAAAAAAGTGAAACAGTCAACCAAGCTCGCCAAACCTCCGCTAATCTAAGACATCTTATTTTCCTTTCCTTATTTCCACACCCCAAATGAGACCAAAGAAATTAGTTTTCATTCCTCAAATCAGATTTCTGAGAATCCCTATGTTCAACTTCTTTTTTGACAATCTCCACATTATTCCTAGACTTTCTCTGACTCAAGGAAACCTTTACATCACGGTTTTAGCTGTTGGCACATATTGATCATTAACACTGCCTCTGGCACACCTATGCTCCACTTCCTTTAAAAACGGCCTGCACTCAAGCCTGGAGGAGGAAAGTAGTATTTTACTGAGGTGCAGAATCTATCTATATTACTGAGTAGAGAGTCACACATCTCTTAAAATCCTCATCTGCTGAAAGGAAAGATGTGAGGCATCTAAAGGAGAGATTGAGACTGTTAGCCAGTACAAGAAACAAGGAGAGTAACCAGTTTTTAACAACCTCACCAATACTACCCCATGTCATCTACTTTATTTCCCAGCCAATCTTACCTCTCTATAGATAGGGCTAGTGAATAGTGCATTCTTTTAATCTCATAATGAAAGACTCCTGAATATGTGCTTTGTAATAATTTGCTAGGGTTGCAGTGAGCACCAGAAACTAATGATTGGGTGACCAGATGTCTTGGGTTCATTCACAAAAATTGTCAGACTTAACTTTTTAGGTTAAGTAAATAAAAAAGATCAAATAAAAAAGGTTAAGTAAATAAAAAAGATCAACCATGCATGCTGCCTCTAGTTTCTAATGGCAACTCTTGCCTGAGTCTAGAGATTTCTTAGAGCAAAGCAGATATCATTTGTTCACAACAGATATTGTAATGTACAGAGGTAATTGTTTCCCCTAGACGATTGTTCCACTGTACAAAACCAATAGGGGGGTTGATCAAAGCAACACAAAACAATTTCTTTCTGACTTTTTAATATTTGTTTACCATTCCCAAAAAACCACACACACAATGTATTGGAGCAAGGTTATGGTCCAATCAATGCAATCTCTTTGACCTATTTTTATGGAGTGATTCACGTTCAGACTAAATCAGAACAGAAGCTGCCCCCGTCTACGACAGTTTCTGTCTTGTTGATCAAGTGATCAGTGCGTGGGTTTCTGAGGATTTCAAATGTCTACTGTTATACTTTTCCTACTGGGCAATGTTGGTTTAATGAAGAAATCACATTCAGACAATTTGAAAAAGCAGAAAAAGTCTCCTTCTCTACATTTTCTCTAACCCCTGCTTCTAAAAACAGTGTGCTATCAGGCCATTTTTTCCACACTGGAGAAAACAAGCAAAGCAACAAATAAACCAAACAATATTGTTGTATTTTAACAAATTCCCCAGTGTATCCTAATCAATGCACGTGACACACTGTATAGCCATACAGATATTTTCAAGATTTTGACTGGGTCTTTGGGCTGCAACTACTAATTTCAGAGTATCTTTGAGAGAATGTGAATGTGATCCCAGGAGCCCATACTTCCCGAGAACGAGTTCATTCTGGTTGAAAACAAACTGTATGTGTCTGGTTAATGTAGCTGCTTGAGGGTCTCCTTACACCTTCACAGATAATATTGAGCCATATTCTGTTCTAGTTCACATTTGTGTGATTTTAAAGTTACTCTGTGTGTAACAGGGAGCTGTTTCCCAGCCCCTGTTACAAGCAGGATCCCCGGCATGATCCCAGGCATGACCAAGCTCACCACTTACCTTGCCTGGGAGCTGCACTGAAACCTGGCTACTGCTACAGGCAAAAGTCACCGGGGCACAGCTGGGAACCAGCCCCTCCCCAGGAACATGCAGGCTCCTGGGTGCAGCCGAATCTTGCCCTGGCCCAATTTGGGGTCATGCTGGGTCTCTGCTGCTGCCACGTAGCTGCCACCTGGGGTCCTCCCACAGCCAATCACCAAGCTGGGGAGGCGTTGGGGGGCCCCCCAATGCGCTCCTCAGCAGACCTGGAAGGGGACCAGAAGTATTTCTGGTCCACTTCTGGGTTTCCTGCTGAACATGCAGGTCTTTCCCCCATCCCTTGTGGGCTGCTTCATCCACTCCAGCATTGCAGTATTCATGAGCCACAACTGGTACCTTGAGGTATGTAGAAAAAATATTTAAAGCTGTGTCTATGGCCGAATCATTGATTCTTCAAATCATCATTGAATCTTCAGATTTGGATTTGGCTGAATCCATTTGGGCACAGTGATCTGAATCAACGAATCAAATCACTGTCCCCAATTTGGGCTGAATCCAATTCTGAATCAAATACTGCCCATTTTGCACACTCCTAAAGAGCAGGCCCATACCCTGAATTCTGAATTTAGGCCTATCCTGTAGATAGACCATTTCAGCTCAGGGATGCTGCTTGCTAGAGACGGTCAATGTTAAGAATGTCAGAGAAAACAATAGTTTTGACCAACCTGATTACCTTCTATGATGAGATGACTGGCTCTGTGGATGCAGGAAGAGCAGTGGACATAATATACCTTGACTTTAGCAAGGATTTTGATACAGTCTCCCGCAACATTCTTGCAAGCAAGACAAGGATGTCCAAGTTGAATGAATGGACTGGAAGGTAGATAGAAAACTGGCTAGATTATCAGGATCAGAAGGTAATAATCAATGGTTCAATGTCTAGTTGGCAGCTGGTCTCAAGTGGAATGACCTATGGGCTGGTCCTGGGGCCAGTTTTGTTCAATGTGTTCATTAATAATCCAGAAAATGGGATGGAGTGCACCCTCAGAAAGTTTGTAGATGACACCAAGCTGGAGGGGGTAATAAATAAGCTGAAGGATAGGGCTAGGATTCAGAAACACCTCAACAAATTGGAGGATTGGGCCAAAAGAAAGCCCATGAGGTTCAATAAGGTCCTGCATTTAGGACAGAACAATCCCATGCATTGGTACAGGCTGGGAACCAGCAGCTATGCAAGAGATCTGCAAAAAAGGACCTGAGCAATAAGGTGAATATAAGTCAACACGGAGCCCTTGCTGGGAAGAAGGACAACAGCATACTGGGTTGCATTAGTAGGAGCATTGGCAGCAGATTGAGGAAAGGAATTCTTCCCCTCTATGTAGCATTGGTTAAGATAGTCAATAGCAGCCTTCAGTTTCCTGAAGGGTGGTTCCAATGAGGATGGATCTAGACCAGAGGTGGGCAAAATATGGCCTACAGGCCAGATCCGTCCCACAGAGGGACTTTATCTGGCCTGCAGTAGATCATTTGGTCCTTCCTGGCTCAGCCATCATCCAGCATATGGTGCGTCCTGCCACCCCTGGGCACACACAGGGGTTGGAGCAGCTCTGTGGCTGGAGTCCATTTCTAGACAGTCCAGGTAGCAGTAGTCCTTCCAGCTGCTGCCACCACTGGTGCCACCCCATGGAGACTGGCGGGAACCCATACGTACAGTTTCATTGACTCCAGACTTGTCCTGGCCAGAGCAGACCAGCTCCACATCAGCCAGGACCTATGCACACAGCTCTGACCCCAGCCTGCTCCACGCCTGCTCTGGACCACCCACCCATGATGAGCAGCAGCAGTGGCTGGGTACAGAGGAAAAGCAGTCTCCTCCCCCTCACTACAAGCAAAAAGGGCCCAGAAGTAGGGAGGGAGAGGTGTCTGCTTTTCTCCCATATCCATCAGGAGCTTCAGCCTGGCTGCTGTCGTTCATCATGGGTGGGAGGTTCAGAGCAGGTGCAGGGTGTGCCAAGGTATGGGCTCTGCAGATAGGTCCCAGCTGGTACAGAGCTGATCCACTCCAGCCAGGGCAAGCCTGGAGTGGGTGCACACCAAGGCACCAGGGCTAGGGCCAGGGCTGTTGCACTCAGCCACTGCTGGGCTCTGGTGGCAGTGGCAGGGAGGAGCTGCAAGGTACACGGGCTCCAGGCTGTTGCAAGTGTAGAGGCGGAAGGGGTGTTAACTGGCCTGGAACAGCTCCCCAAAACTACCTATGTGACTCACAGGTCCAAAATATTGCCCACCCCTGAACTACACTATTCTCAGTGATGACAGAACAAAGAGCAATGGTCTCAAGTTGCGGTGAAGGAAGCTGGAGGTTTTTAAGACCTGGCTAGAGAAAGCTTTGGCTGGGATGATATAGTTAGGGATGGTCCTACTCTGAGCAGGGGTTTGGACTAGATGACCTCCTCAGGTCCTTTCCAAACTTAATTTTCTATGATTCTTTGCATGCTATCCAGTATCACCCAAGAGAGAAAATTCTTGTTTCCCTTTGTTGCTTAATTTAAAGAAAAAAAAGTGTGATATTTGTTTTCTTTTGAAAATTGGCATTTTCTCAGGATAGACTGTCAGATGCAGCATATATCCTCTTTTTAATGAAGCAGACAAAAATTGTTTTATGTAAAACTGCCAAATGCATCCTATCAGTACAGCCAGTCATGGTACTCCATCTTCTATGATGTCTGGAAAAGGAAGTGAAATAATAGGGGTATTTTTATTGGGTGATATAGGAGGGAACTTTAAATCATCTCCCTACACCAGCTTAAATTGCATGGATCAAAACTACCTGCTGTTTCACGTTTCCCCCCTGCGTACCATTACCATGGAAATGTCATTTGTGAGGACATTATACAACAGAAGCCATAAAAATGGAGATGGCTGCAGGCTGCACAAATCAACCCTTTGGAGATCTGTAGGGGAAAGCTGAGATAGCTGAGCAGTTTAGAAAGTTAATGTTATCATTCAGTATAAAATTTGAAACAAAAGATAAAACATGAAGGAAGGCGTGGGGGAAGGTAGGCAACAGGGGGAATCATGGATGGGGTGAAAACAGGTTGATTTGGCTGTCTGTATACATTCCCCAAAATGAATACCTCACCTTTAAGGATAAGCAAAACCCATATAATTAAATCACAGCTGCTGTACTCTTTACTTAGAAATGAACCCTGTGCTTGCAGCAAAATTGAAATATTTCTACTGTGCCAAACAAGTGAATCTCCTACAGCTCCTGTGCAATGAACATGTCCTGTCAAAAACTAAACGATTCTAGGCTTGGCATCTATCTCTATTATCACTATTGTTGTAACTACTCACTTTCAATCATCTCTGAAGGGCTGTGCAAATCATTTTCCTGGTGGGGAGGGGGAGGCTTTGGTGCCTGGAGTTAACTTAGATGCTTGCACCAAAATTTAAATTTGGTACTGTCGTATTGGAAAGAGTCCAGCTGTCTATAAATGACTTTACATGTATAAAACCCCCAATCAACACAAAAGAAAGACTGGGTATACCCAAACGTGATGCCCTTTAAAGCAGGTTGTTTCTGGGCACATATTACCATTAGCCTTTTTTAATGTAAATCTGTATGCAGGTTTGCTCACGCTCTCTCTCCTAGAATGTTTATCCAGATTTCTATCCTCTCTTCTTTCCAGTCTTCCTTCAGGGCTGATTTCTACTGGGATGCCTTGAATTTTTTTTTTAAAAAATCAGTCAATATTTAATGGTAAGGCAGTTTCATAGGCATTTGGAGGATTTTTGGTGCTTAGATATATCATTATGAAGCTCACTATAAGAATAACATTTAAAATTAGAAAATGGTACAAAACTTTATAAATTTATTAAACTCTTACACCACTGCCACTCATGGCCTGTGCAAACACAATCAACTCATCTAGGAGAATTCTCCCAGGTTTGTTCTCCAGGTAGAGAAACTTACCCTGAGTTGTGCATGCAAACATTTGAATGCTGCAGCCCTGAAGAGTGGACAGCTTGATGTGCTGACACTGAACAGTTAGGGAGGAGCCCTTTGCACACACTGAAGTGAGCTCTGCAGGTTCCCTTCATCTGCCTAGAAACAAATGGTATTAGTACATAGGATAGCCCTGAATGATGACCCAGACTGGCTATGATCAACCCATGTTTCTGTAGCAAGCCCTGGTCCCGGGGTGCCACAATGCCGCCTGGTGGCTGCGTGGCACATGCAATGCCCTCACTTCTCAGGCTTGCTCCCCTTCACCTCTCCTGCCATGCTTTGTTGTTATTAGATCCTTGGGAAAGGGAGCTGTCCCAGGGATCCCTGATCCTATGCTGCTGTTCAATGATTGAAGAGCTTATTACAAGACTATGACTGCCCCTTACACCACACTCAAGTCTTGCAGATGTTATCAATTAGCACCACTCCTAGGCTTATACTGGGACCAAGTCTTCCCCACTGCAGGGACTTGCAGTCCCTGTGTCACCAACCTTCCCAGCCACCCCGTCCCTCCCCCCGAGCCCAGGCTGCTGTCTCAGTCCACCCACACCCAGGCACTTTGTCCATTCTGGCTACTCCCAGGTAACTAGTCCCTCCTGGGCACTGGGCCCTCCTGGTTCCCCTCTAGGAACCAGACCTTCTCTGATCCCAGTCTCCACTTTATCCTTAAGCTCTGGCCCTGATTCCAGGCCTTAGTCTACCCTGGCTCTATCTCTGCTCTGTCCATGGGCCTGATCCTGAGCCTGGGCCCACTCCAGCTTTTATCCTGATCCTGATCCTGATCCTGATCCTGATCCTGATCCTGGGCCTATTGAGACCACCACCACCCCTTGTCTCAGTCCCTAAACCGCCAGTTCCTGCCTCAGCTCTAAGGCTGCCTTCTCTTAACCCCTCAAAGTGCAGAGTCTCCCACTATAAGGAACTCCTTCCATGTCAGCAGTCAAAGAGAGACTGCTGCCCCAGCTCTGGCCCTGGGTTTATCTCCTGGTTAAGCCCTGCCTCCTTTCTGGTCAGGTGCTCCCCTGCCTACTGAGTCGGTTCTTCCAAAGCCTTGTTCCTCCTTAAAGTAACAGACATGCATAGCATCTGTTGCGGTTTCCCTGTAGCATAAGAAGCGATTGTGAAGAGGGTGTATTCTGCTCCCTGCTGGAGCAGCAAAGTCAAGTGAGGGATACCCTGTCTGCCTGTAGAGGGTGGGACATTGGAAGATTATGTTCTCTTTTGAAAGAAGCCACAGCATGTATAGGCATTGGCTATACCAGAAGAAACTTTACCGGGAGAGATTTAATCTTGGCTGTTCCCATTCTTTGCTGAAGTGGCCATTTTTACTCTGGGAGAAAAAGCCTGGACACTCCTGGTTTCTTTCAGGAGAGCAGCAACACTCTCAGGCGAAACTGAATGTCTGTATGAAGTCATAAACAGCTTAGCTTCTTAGGCTGAACCAAGCAAAGTTTTATGCCCATGAAGCCAATGAGATTTCATAGATTTCATAGACATTAGGGCTGGAAGGTACTTCAGAAGATCATCGAGTTCACCCCACACCCGAGGGGCAGGAAGTTGGCTGGGGTCATAGGATCCCAGCAAGATAAGCATCCAAATTTCTCTTGAAGGTGTTCAAAGCAGGTGCTTGAACCACCTCCAATGGCAGGCTATTCCAGACCTTGGGGTCTCGGACAGTAAAGAAATTCTTATGTCCAGCCTGAAATGGTCTTGCAGTAGTTTATAACCATTTGACCTCGTCATCCCTTGGGGTGCTCTGGTGAATAAACATTCCCCCAGATACTGGTGGTCACCCCGATAAACTTAGGTGGCCATCAGATCACCCCTGAGCCTGTGCTTTCCCAAGCTAAAGAGCCCCATAGCTCTCAGCCTGTTGTCGTAAGGTCTGTTTTCCTGTCCTCTGATCATGCACATGGCTCTTCTCTGGACTCTCTCAAGCTTCTCCACATCCTTTTTGAATTGTGGAGCCCAAAACTGGATGCAGTACTCCAGCTGC
>JAGPOW010003447.1:21143348-21154943 GCA_030014935.1 Caiman crocodilus
ATGCACATGGCTCTTCTCTGGACTCTCTCAAGCTTCTCCACATCCTTTTTGAATTGTGGAGCCCAAAACTGGATGCAGTACTCCAGCTGCAGCCTCACCCAGGCCAAGTACAAGGGGAGAATGATGTCCTGGGATTTGCTTGAGAAGCATCTATGGATGCAAGCCAGCATTTTGCTTGCTTTACTAGCTGCAGCATTGCATTGCAGGCTCATGTTCATCTTGTAGTCAATGATGACCCCCCAAGTCTCTTTCTTTCATAGTGCTAGCCAGCATAGCACTGCCAAGCCTATAAGGATGCTGCAGGTTTTTCCTTCAAGGTGGAGAAACTTGTGTTTTTCAGTGTTAAACACCATCAGAGTCTCATCTGCCCATTTGCTGAACCTGTCCAGGTCAGCCTGGATCACCCTCCTGTCTTCAGATGTGGATGCTTTGCCCCAAAGTTTGGTGTCATCGGCGAACTTGGCCAGTCCACTTCTGACTCCAGTGTCCACATCATCATTAAGGATGGCCCCTCTAATAATCTTTTCTAAGACCTTCCCCAGGATAGAGGTCAGGCTGATGGGCCTGTAGTTTTCTGAATTCACTTTCCTTCCTGCCTTGAAGATAGGCACCACATTGGCCTTCTTCCACTCTTTGGGCACTAAACCAGAGAGCCAGGAGTTCTCAGAGATCTGTGCCAGAGGCTGGGCTATGAAGCTAGCCAGCTTGTTGAGTATCCTCAGGTGTAGATTGTCAGGGCCAGCTGACTTGAAGGTATCCAGCTTCTCAGGGTGTTCCTTCATGAGGTCTGCATTGATGGGGGGCAGGGGATCTCCCTCACCTGGACCTCCCTGTCTCATAGTGGGCAAGGGCATCCCGTGAGACTGATGAAAGACCAACTTAAAGTACCCATTGAATAGGTTGGCTTTTTCCTGGGCGTCAGTTGTCAGTTGTCCCATCTGGTTTAGCAGGGGTCCAATTTTGCCCTTGCTTTTCCTCTGGATCCCCACATATTTTATTGTTCTTGATACTCGAAGCTAGTTGAAGTTCAGTTGCAGCCTTGGCTTTCCTCATTTGCTCCCTGCAGGACTGGACCAGTGCAAAATATTCCTCCTTGGAGGTAAATCCAATCCTCCATCCTTTGTAGGCCTTTGTTTTTAGCCTCAGGAGGTCTGCTAGATCCCTGGAGAGCCAGGGGGGCTGCTGTGCCCTCTTGCTGCCTTTCCTCTGAGATGGAATAGACTTAGCTTGTGCATTGAGGATCGCTCCCTTGAGAAGCAACCACTCTTCTTGAACTCCCCTCTCCCTGGGGTCATGGTCCCTTAGGGCTTCACTGACAAGCCTCCTGAACTTGTCAAAGTCGGCTGTCCTGAAGTCAAGGACTTCAGTGTTGCTTACTGACTTGCCAGCTTTATGGCGGATGGTGAAGGTGACCAGCTTGTGGTCACTGTCACCCAGCTTCCCATCGATCACTAGGTTGCTGATTAGGTCATCCCCACTTGCCAGTACCAGGTCAAGCAGCGTTCTACCTCTCATTGGCCCGTAGACTTCTTGAGTCAGGTACAGGTCATCCATGCACAATAGCAAGCTTTGTGACCGCTCGGATTTTGCTGAGTGATCCTCCCATGAGATGTCTGGGTAGTTGAAGTCACCCATGACAACCATGGTCCTGGAGCATGAGGACTCAGCCAGTTCCCGGGTGAATTCCTGATCAAGCTCTTGACTTTGGGTGGGAGGCCTGTAGTAGACTCACACCATTGTGTCCCCTGTGCCATGTTCCCCCCAGGTTTTAACTCCAGTTGTCCACCCTGGTCACCAGTATCAGCTGGCAGGGATGTGTAGCTTTCCTTAACATAGAGAGCTACACCCACACCCCTTTTATCTACTCGATCTCTCCTGTACAAAGTATAGCCGTCTATACCCATGGTCCAGTCATGAGTGGAGTCCTACCAGGTCTCTGTTATCCCTATGATGTTATAATTATTTATGTTAAGCGGGAGGACAAGTTCCTCCTGCTTATTCCCCAAGCTCCTGGCATTTTTTACAGCCAGGCAAGTGTCCCCTTGGGGGCTCTTGCCTTGCCCACAGATTTGTACCAGGGCAGGGGCCGGGGCACTATTATTCACAGTGAATGAAATTGGGCAGGGGTATAAATGTTGGTAGAACCAAGATCTTCATCTATAATCCCTTTGATGCATGGATTATACCTTCCTAAGAGTTCATAAAGTGCCTATCACAACAATATCCAGATCCTGATTGGGGTTTCTCAGCAACTACCGTAATAAGGAATATTGAACAACAGTAATAACAAATAACATTGACCAGCCATTGGTGCATGACATTCACTTGTTCAGTGAGAGAGTGAGCCTGATACAACCATGTGTACCACTTAAACTTTAAGTTTTATAATATGTGCATGCCTAATATAGATATATGTTTGTCTGTCTTCCTGCCTATCTATAGATAGATATCTGTATAGACATAGATCAGTGCGTGCGTGTGTGCGCGTGCGTGCGCATGCATGCGCGCAGTGCTGTAGCAACTAAGTTTGGTGCCTGGGGAAAGCCCACAATGTCAGACCGCCCTTGTCCAACACACAGATCCGGGGGGCAAATGTCTCCCCCTTGCTTGCCCGGGAGTGCATGTAGAGATGGGAGCTGCCCCTCCCCCATCCCTGCACCCTCTCAGATGAGCTGCTTATGGCTCCATCCTTTATCCTGCCCTGGCTGAGTAGCACCTGTTTTTGCCCCTTTGCTTTGGCGCCCAGGGAGGTTGCTCCCACTTTGCTACGGCACTTTGAGCAGGTTGCCCTGCTTGCCCAACTTTGCTACGGCACTGTGTGTGTATCTATGTATACACATACATAGATACGTACACACACACACACACACTATATAATAGCATATAAAAATTCTCCCCACAAGCTATAGCAGACTGGACCCTTAGCTCTGTAACTGTGTAATAACCTAGTCACTTCCAACCATAACTGGAAAAAAATTTCTCTTCAATTTCCTACGTGCTCAACATACAAATCTCCACAAGTTCTGTGAAGGCAGAACAATTTGTTTTACTAATGATATTCATTTAGTTAGCTGTGAGCTTTGAACAGCTGTTACAAGTCCATAATTAAAACCAGGCAACCACCTGACAAATTGCAAGGAGCAAAACAGCAAATCACTGGGAGGCCCCACCTCTCTTCAAAGTGACAAAGTTAACAAGCAGGCCATGTATTAAAACAAATCTGAAAATAGGAAGTTCATACTTGGGTGAGTTGCTAATTTGAGCCCTTTATAATTTAAGGTAAGGTAAACACTCTGCTTTGTTTAATAGTAGAGTGAACCAGGACCCACATTCAGATATAGAATATTTATCAACTGAGAATGGATTATTGTAGCAATTTGTGTTCACCTGTCATTTCTATATGAATGACAAGTACGCTGAGGACTCGTCTCTTGGAGCTGTGCTGATACGATGGGAAATGTAAAGTCTGCCGGGAAATGCGTATTACAAGCTCATTCTAAGATGATAAATACCATTGCTTAGCTCTTTTACTGTCTTATACTCTGGATCTTGCCTAGTGGTTATTAGTCATGTAAGATTCAATGCTCATAGGCTACAAATCTCTAACATCTTTTTGCAAAATCTCATGCAACACAGAAAAAGGCATCTAAAAATTCATAGTACTTCTGTCCACGTTAGCTGTGGTACTGAAAGGATTAATACTGTGAGAATAGCAACAGCTCCAGTTAGACTAGAGGAAGTCAGTGAATAAATTACACACAACTCTGTGGCTACCCTGTAGATAAGAACGATCTGCAAAACTGCATTATAGCAAAATGTCACCAGGATCAGAATTGAGAAATTCCTGTTGTGTCCTTTAACTTCTGTCCCTCACATTTCCTCAGCCTATATTCTCCTGTTACCTAACACTTTTTTGCCATGGGTATTTCTGCTGTTACCATGTTTTCTTTGCCTCAGTCTGCTATGGTCACACAGTCAGGGTGTGCCAGTACTTCAAGATACATTTCTATCAGCTTTATGTAGATGTCAGGAATGAAAACCTAGGGAAAAGTTCAGAGTAATTTTGAATGGATGGACTTCAATAATAAGATGTTTAATGAAAGTTTGTAGTGAATGCTACAAAATGGAAACATTTCTTTCTTTTCATGCTTCAGGTGTTTAATTCTTCATTAAGCGTATTCAGAGCAAAATTATTGCTGGAATATCAACTGCCTGGTAATAGATTAGTTTTTCTGTTGCCATTATTGCTGTATTGTTTTCTTCCTAATGAAGATTGACACACATTGAAATGAATTTTTTTAACACTGCATTCCACTTCTTACTGGCTAGGATCACCTCCCAAGTACTGCTGCTCACAAGTTAGCTTTTTTCCAACTACAAGTTAAATCAACTGACTAGTAGCCCTGTGCGAGTAGGCAGCTATTTGATCCAACTTTGGATCTGACAGCTTTGGGTGCCAGGGATCCAGTCTGGAGCTCCAGACCGGGTTTCTGCCTCGATCCAGCCGAAGCAGCTCTGAAGCTTCGGAGCTGCCTCAGAGATCCGATTATAGGGTATAATGGAGAATCAATGAAATATCTATAGCATTGTTGGTTTTTGTCTGATTTGGATAAAACTGGCAGAAGTGATAGCCTCTCCTAAGGGCATGATGTCTGCCATGTTTCAAGAAGATCAGTGCAGGGGTTTGAGAGGAATTGTACCCCAAATTCTTGAAAGCAAAGCTCATGTCATGTCTATGTGTTACATCACAGGGGGGTGAAAACCGCAGGGGTGCTGGCCCCTGGTGAGGCCACAAAGCCTACCAAGTTTCAAGAAGCTTGGTGCAGGGGTTTTAGGGGAACCGTACCTCAAGCTGCTGACAGGCAAAACTTGTGACACAGATGACCCTGTGTGTGTTAAGGTGCAGCAGGCTAAAAACTGCAGGGGTGATGGTCCCTGTTCAGGCCACGAAGCCTGCCAAGCTTCAAGGAGATAAGTTCAGGGGTTTGGGGGAAACTGCACCTCAAGCTGCGGACAAGCAAAACTCATGACATGGGTGACACTGTGTGTAGTAAGGCACAGCAGGGTGAAAGCTGCAGGGATGGTAACCTCTGCTGTGGCCATGGAGCCTGCCAGCTGTCAAGGACATAGTTACAGTGGGGTTCTGGGGCCCTGCACCTCTAGCTGCCGACAGGCAATACTTGTGATATGGGTGCTTGTGCAACTAACTGTCTCTGTCCTGGGGCAGTGGATTGTCTGTATTGATTCTTTCCTCTCCTTAGTGTGTGGTTTAGTAGGTGTTAATTGTTGCTAATTAACTGGCTGTACTAGCTAGTTACTGTGTATTGAGCTGGTCCCTGAGTGAATCATGATTAATTGGTAACTGGTAACACAGTAGCTGAGCAGCCAGGACTGCAGTAGTTCCCCCCAAAACAGGCACAGTCAGGTGCACAAGCACCCATGTCATGAGTTTTGCCTGTCAGCAGCCAGAGGTGCAGGGCCTCAGAACACCCCTGCACCAATCTCCTCAACATCTGGCAGGCTTTGTGGCTGCAGCAGGGGCCACCATCCCTGCAGCTTTCACCCCCCTGCATTACAAAACATACGTGTGACATGAGTTTTGCTTTCAAGACTTTGGGGTGCAGTTTCCCCTGAAACCTTTCACTGATCTTGTTGAAACGTGGCAGACATCATGCCCTCAGCAGAGGCGATCATCTCTGTATGTTTCATCCAAGTTGGACACAAAACAACAAAGTTATAGATATTGCAGCTCCAAAGCTTTTCCAAACTGCTTCAGAAAGTCTAACAAAGCCAGTATTTTGATCCAGACATGCTGATTTAGACACTGAAGCATCCAAAGCTTCTCCAGATCTGAAGCAGGGTCCAAAGCCTTGCACAGCCCTACTGAGTAGTTGGAAAAAAATTCTTACCAGGCTTTCAGGCACAATCACTCTTCTTGAAGCATAGGAAGTCTGTGCTGTTCTGACAGTCCAAAGAAGGAGAGAAGCTAAAGGTGTGGCCAGATGTCAGTAGGACTGTGTGAAATTTCGCCAGGTGTTTCATTTTGATGCTGTTTTGACTCATTTGGAGCTTGAAACAGAGAAATAGAAACAAAATGAAACAGCCTTGAAATGAAACAAGGGCACTCAAAATGTTGTTAAAGTTTCAAAATGTTTTGTGTTTGAAAGCTGAGCTTGCTTGCAGGGAAACAGAAAGTAAGGAGAGGGAGGGGGAAGAAGGGGAGAAGGACTGCTCTGATATTGACTGTGAAGCTGGTCAGTGACTGTGATCCTTCCCTGAGGTCCCTTCCAATCCCAGTGCTCTGGGGGAGGGATGGAAAAACAGCTGTGCCTTAACACGCGCGCACACACACGCAGTCACACACCATGAGTTTTGCTCATCAAAAGCTTCAGGTGAAATTTCCCAGAAACCCCTGCACCTATTTCTTTGAAACTTGGCAGGCTTTGTGGCCTCAGCAGGGGCTACCATGCCTGCTGTTTTCACCCCCATGTCTTCACCCTTACAAGTGACACGAGTTTGGCTTTTAAGATTTAAGGTGCAGTTTCCCAGAAACCCGTGCACTTATCTCCTTGAAACTTAACAGGTTTTGTGGGCTCAGCAGGGTCTACCATCCCTGCTGTTTTCATTTGAATCAGGCAAGAAATGACAAAGGTACAGCCAGTTTCGCAATTCTCCTTGGGTGAAACATCAAAACAGCATCGAAACAGCAAAACAGTTTTGATTAAATAAAACAGAACGCTGCTTTGAAACACAACAAAACTCTAAATAAAACAGTCCCAGAAAAATGGAAGTCAAAAGTAAATGGCACAGTTTTGCACAGCCCTAGATGTCAGTGAGAATGTAAATAAGTAGAAATTAGAAAAACAAAAAGTAAAGAAGGGGAGGGAAGAGGGGAAAAAAGCAGGGTGGGGAAAGGCCAAAGGTGAGTAAGGGATACACTACAGTGGTAGTGATTCAATGTAGAAAAGACCTCTACAGAAACCTCTATTTTAAGTAGTCCAAAGTAACAAAAAGCCAATTCAGCCTGTTGCATAAAATTGTTTAGGCAAGTCAATAAAGGATAAATATAGAAAAACCTAATTGATCTGAACAAAATGGTCTTCTGATATACTGCAGTTGTCTGGTTATCAAAGAGGAATGTCACACCAGAAATTAATGGACAAAATTGTGTCTTATAGATGAAGCCTAATTGGTAAGCAAAATAATGATCCATCAAAACACTTTGCAGTCTATCATTTGAAACTGATATCATGAGAATGCAGCAAGCTTCACCATCATGACTCTCATACTTACCATTTCATGGGACCCCAGGATCTACCAGGACAGCATTGGGTCTTCATTGTTCTAATTCTGAGACATAACCCAGTTGAGTCAGAAAAGAGGACTGTACATCATACCCTTATGCTCACTGTATGGCACATATATAATTACATACGAACAATATTCTCGCCTCTTTTCCCTCCCCATCTTGCATCTTCTCCTTACTTCTCTAATATTCTCTCTTTTTTTTTTTTTTAAAGAGACTGTGGCTTAGCCAGCTATGGCTGTTTCTTTTGAAACGCTGCTGTCAATCTGTGACCAAAAAGGTAGCTAAAGCAATTTTTAAACAACTTAAGGCTGATATAAGTTTTCAAGTCTTAGAGAGGCTGAGAAGAATGTGCTGTGCTTCTCTTTCTGTAACAATAAGGACCCATGAAAGCGTCAGCTCCAAAAAGAGAATCTTAAATTTCCCTCCTTTTCTGTTTTTTCCTTTTTCTGTGTGTGTGTGTGTGCGTGCACACGTGCATGCATTTGGTTCAGGTGTAGGATAGGAAGACTCCAACAGCACCTTTCTATTTCAACCATTTTTTCTTTTCACCCAAAAAAACAACTAACAGCCATCTTAGTGCCATTTAAAAGAAGGTAAAATAGGATTTTTCTTTTAAAAAACACTCTGAAATTAAAAGGAAAGGGGAAGCTTTGAAATGAAATCATTGCTTAATATTTTACATTTTGAATTATTTCACTGCGGTTTTCCTTCTTTTTCTGTATCTTTAATAAAAGGTCTTGGTAGGACAGCTCTTATGACTGGAATACGAACATCGAGGATAACGCTCTGTTTCAGAAGAACAGGACTGGGAGAAAAGGTGGTGGTGTTGCCACGTGTGTCACAAACTCACACACTTGTTCCCTGGTTCAGGAGAATGTAGAAGATGAAGCAGAATGCATTTGTGTGAAAATGAAAGGTGAAAGACATGGCATTGACATAATGGTGGGAATTTATTATAGGCCACCACATCAGGAAGAGCAGGTGGATGAAGCACTTTTCAAGCAGGTATAAATCTATCCAAAATTTATGGGACAGAAGTAATAGGGGATTTCAATTTTCCAGACATCTGCTGAAGGACAATGCAGCCAAACATAAAACATCAAGCCGGTTCCTAACTTGTGTGGAAGACAGCTTTCTCTTCCAGATAGTGGAGGATACAATTAGAAGTTCATCTATGTTGGATCTTGTCTGACCACCTGGGAAGAACAGCTGGAGGATGTGAAGGTGATGGGTAACTTGGAAGAAAGTGATCATGATGCAATAGAATTCCAGATCTTGAAACAGAGGAAGCAGAATTAGAATGCTAGATTTCAAAAAGGTGGATTTTATCCAACTCGAAGAGGTAGCAGGCATGGTGTTATGGGAGGATAAATTGAAGCATAAAAACATCCATGAAGGCTGAAGCTTCTAAGGGGTACAGTATTGAAAGCCCAACACAAAACTGTCCCAACACGATGGAAGCACAAAAAGAATGATGTCACGTAACCATTCTTATGCTAACAGATCTCAAGAGTACCTGAAGCAGGACCTTGTCCCCCAACTCAAGTGCCATATCTTGATGTTATTAGAATATATAAGGAGGGATTCAGTGATGTAGATAAATGCATTCCACTAAGGGTACTCACAGTTCGAATGTGGATGATGTTGGAACTCCGCCTCCCCTACACCCCATCTGGACGCCAACCGTTGGTGTTGAGGCTTTATGATTTTTGCTGCGGCTACATCCTTTTTGGATTCACTTGACTGTTATCAATGTATGTCCAGTCTTCTGACACTTCAGTGGGTTGCCATCAGAGTTTGATGAAGTTTATATGGCGCCCTTCTGGCCGATCGCCTGTTCTCTGCTTTCTAGGTGCTACGCCCAAAGCTGGTCCTAACTAAAGGGACCACAGGGAAACTGGCCCAATGGGCCTCTCTGAAACATAATAAAAAAATAATATAAAGAAGAAAGTTTGGGGCTATCAACAAAGGTGCTCAGCAAACCCCTTTGAATTTATACTCTTTATTTCCTCTCCTTTGGAGAATGGCTCCTGACTGGGCTGGAGCCATCATCCCTGCCTCAGCCTACTGGAGTTTCTACTGTCCCACTCTAACAGGGCCCACATGGCCTGAGCACCCCACTGCCTCAGCGTCTCAAGGTGCCTTCTGCCCTGGCTTCCATTGGCCCAGTGGCAGCTCCCTCTCTCCCATCTTTGGCACCGTTAGTGCCTTTTTAAATGTCCCATGGCAGCACCTGTGGCTGACATCATCAGCTGGGCACTGCTTAGTTTGATTGACAGTGAGCTTATAAACCAGTGTGGCAGAACTGTGCTTTGCCTCGGTCCCAGTTCTCCCTGCCCTCTAGGTAAGACATTTCTGTCTCCCAGGGTTCTCTGCTTGGCCCACTCGGGGTCATCCAGGGATCCCGGGGTACTTAGTTACCATGTACAGTCTACGGTCTAGAAGCACAAGGAGCTTCTAAAATGCCTCAAATACAAAAAGAAAGCATACAGGCATTGGAAAAATGGGCATGTCACCAAGGACATGCACCAAGAAATACCAAGAAACTGCAGGGACAAAAACAGGAAGGCAAAGGTGGTGAATGAGCTGCACCTGGCAAAGGAGGTTAAGGACAACAAGGCCATTCTATACATTGGCCAGAAAAGAAGGACCAAAAAATCTGTGTTAACACTCCTAACTGAAGATACAAAGGAGGAGGAGTTGCTCAACAAATACTTTGCCTCAGTCTTCACAAAAAAATAAGCTACCAGAAACCTCATAGGGATTATCTAGATAAGGAAGGGAGCAAGCTGAGGGAGGAAATAACAAAAGAGATGGTCAGAGAGCTTTTTTGGGGTCTGAATGAATTCAAGTCATCAGGGCCTGATAACCTTCATCCCAGGGTCCTGAAGGAACTGTCAGAGATCTTGGAGCCCTTGGCAATGATCTTCATGAAGTCACAGGAGATGAGCCAGGTACTAAAGGACTGGAAAAGGGCCATTGTAGTACCCCTTTTTAAAAAGGCAGAAAAGAAGACCTAAGGAACTACAAACCAGTTAGACTCAACTCAATACTTGGTAAGTTACTGGAGCATATCCTAAGAAAGGCCATTTTCAAGCATCTGGCAGAGGAAAGGTTTATCACAAGCAGCCAACATGGATTTATGACAAACAAATTGTATCAGACAAACCTGATCTTCTTTGACAAACTAACTACTTGAGTGGATGAAGGGAATGCTGTGGATATAGTATATCTGAGCTCCAGCAAGGCTTTTGACAAGGTCCTGCATGACATTCTCATAAATTGGAGAAATGTGGGCTGGATAAAACTACCAGAAGGCAGATAAATAACTGGCTCAACAGCTGTAAACAAAGGGTAATTATTAATGGGTCCATCCAGGAATGGCAGGAGGTTTCAAGTGGAGTCCCACAGGGGTCTGTCCTGGGCCTGGTATTGTTCAACATATTTATTACCAATTTGGATGCTGGCCAAAAAGACTTCTTGAATAAGTCTGCAGATGACATGAAATTGGGGAGAATTGAGAAGACGCTGGAGGATGCAAGCACAATTCAGAAAAGTCTTGTCAGATTGGAAAGTAAGGCCCTGCCCAGGATGAAGTTCATTACAAACAAATGCAAGGTGCTATACCTCGGAAGGAATAATACAAAAAAATAAATGGGTGACACTTGGCTCTGTGGAAAAGGACCTGGGAGTCTTGGTAGACCACAGACTCAGTATGAGTCTGCAGTGTGATGCAACCATACAAAAGGCAAAAGTGGTTTTGGGCTGTATCAATATAAGCATTATATGCAAGACATGGGAGGTGATAATGCCTTTCATTGCTCAACACTGCTTAGGCCTTATCTGGTGTGTAGTTCTGGGCTCCACTTAAAAAGGTCATAGAAAAGTTAGGGAGGGTCCAGAGGCAAGCAAAAAAGATGATCAAAAGCTTGGAAAGCAAGTCCTATGAGGAGAGGCTGAAGGAGCTAGGCATGTTCAGCTTATGGAAAATATGCTTAAAAGAGGTCACGATAGCAGTCTTCAGATATTTAAAGGCCTGCCATAATGAAGAGGGAAAGCAGCTTTTCTCTCGTGCTGCAAAGAGAAGGACGCGGACCAATGGCTTGAAGTTGCAGCAATGTAGGTTTAGATTAGATACCTGGAAAAACCTGTTCACTGTGATAATAGTGAGGCAGCAGAATAGACTGCTGTGACTGCGGTTAGTCCCCTGGTCGTAGGTAACTCCTGCAGGTTGCCCCTTAACCCTTTGTCTCGCCCGCCACGACTTTGATGTTTCCAGAAATGTA
>JAGPOW010003447.1:21155043-21168149 GCA_030014935.1 Caiman crocodilus
TCGTCCCCCTGCTCCCCCGTCTCCGGTGAGTCTCCTGCACCTCCTTTCGACCCCAGGGGTCCCTCTCGGGTCCCTAGGGACGGCCCGGCGCCGTCACAACTGCCTAGGGAAGTTGTGGACTCTCCATCACTGGAGGTGTTCAAGAAGAGATTGGACAGCCACTGGTCAGGGGTGATTTAAGTGCATCTATGCCTACTTTCTACCATGGGTATTTCCCATCCTTCTGGACTTTGGTGGCTGTTCCCACCCTCCCTTTTTTTTTTTCTCCAATGTGTGTCAAGGTGTTTTTAAGCCTTGAGAGAGTCATTTGGTGTTGGTTGCAGCTAAGGCTGGAGACTTCAACTGAGGTGTGCTGACTTTCCTGCTAGGAGTAAAGTCGAAATTCCTCGATAGAGGGTCTTGCCCCTCTGCTCAGACCAATAGCCATATTATACCTCAAGGTCAGATTGGTATGAACTGTAGGGTTTTTAGCCTTCCTCTGTAGTGTGGGGCATGGCCCTCTACCTGGGACCTCTTGAGCATATATTGATAACATTTAATGAGCACTCTTCTGCATCAGGCAGGTCAGCATTTGAACTTTACCCTCTCATTTGCCAGCTGTGTGGCCTGACAACTCAGAGATCCTAGGATAGATGGAGCCTGTTCTCTCTTTGGCCGCAGTTCCATCCTAGATCTGAGGGAGCTTTCCTCAAAACAGAGCTGTTTGCACAAAACAAACCAGTTTTGATAAATCAGTGTTTTCCAATGAAAATTACAGTTTGTCAAAACCTTCCCAAGCAGCTATAATCAAGCATAATGAGTCATAGAACCTTTACAGCTAACGTGAACTAAGCTAGAAATTCTTGACGCATAAAACTCTTTCAGCTTTAGCTTTAACTCATGACCTCATGCTTATAGTCCCCTATATGTGGTGCACATATAGTTCAGAATAATGGAATAAATCAGAGGATTGACTCAACAAGGTCTTTCAATAGCATTAAATGCTGTATGAATCACTTCATAGCAGCAGAGCCACTGGAGCACGGCTAATGAACCACAAATCATTAGGCAGGTGATGACATGTTTCTAACTATCTGCCTACATCATTTAGTGTTGTTTTCATGAACTTCCAGAAAGGTAAATAGCTGTCTCTGGGCCAATGTTGTCTCAGTGTTAATGGCATAATATAGAAATATTATTGTCATGTACTTAGTGAGAGTTTGATAATGCACAGTTTTTACCTTGCAAAATTATATCTGCCTTTCATCTGGGCCCTAGCTGTGACCTCGTTCTAGCTGTACATAATAGATAAAAAATAGAGAGAGTTATTTTGTGGCAAAGTAAAATGGCTGCCAATTTGTTCCTGACAAGAATTAGCCGGAACTTGCAGGGACAGGAGGAAGAGCAGGAAATCTGGTCCTCTACCCTCTTATGTCCTACTCTTCTTTGCATTGCCTCCCACAGATCAAAGGAGAAAGTAGTAAGCAGTAACTAAGGGAGGTGTGGGGACTGATGCCGCAGTCCCAGGCACTACTTCTGTGGAGAGGAGCAAAAATAGCTGTGACCACAGTGGCAGCACTGCGATGGGCACCACAGAAGGTGGCACTGCCCCAGGTGCAGAGCTGCCTGGCTACACCTATGCAAGACTCACCCAGGAATATATCTGCTTGAATTTTCTCAAATTTGGTGCTTGTTTTTATTTTCTCTAATGCCAAGGATACACTATTTTGTTCTCAGACTTGACTTTTAAAATAATATTCTATTTTACCAGTATAACATTATACCACTATCGTATCCACGTATAACACAGAAATAAATGCAGCAATGAGAGTGCTTTGCTGGATTGGACCAGAGCGGCTCTCACTTGGGAAAACCAAGCCTTTATTCTTAAAGGACTTTTTCAAGAGAAAATACTGTGTGAAGATAAATACACCAAGATAGTAAAACATGTTTAAAGACTAAAACACTGACTTTGGTCCCATCTTGCATCCTGAAGCTAGATATATGATCTGATATAATTTTGTATAGTTCAGTTTCATGTTTATAGTTCCAAGTGTCAGAAACCATGGCAGTTTCAGCTGGTACACTTTTCACAATGGAGTTAATACATGAATTATAAACTGGGGGGAAATGCTAATTTCCCTTCTTAGAATAATATACAACCTGTCTGCCATACTATGATTGAAAGAGGACCCATATAATGATTTATTTAAAATAATATCTTATATTTGCATACCTCCTTTCACTTGATTCATGATACCCAAGGTAGATCGATACGTCTTCTGTTCTTGCAGATGAGGAAACTGAGGTATAGAGGGATGATTTTTCTTGTGCAGTGGATTTTGGACAAATCTGAAGCTTATTTAAAAAAAGGGGAGGGTACTTGCAGCAGTCTATACCAAATACACATAGATTTGAAAGATGGCTGGGAAGCAGTGGTTTTCCTTGTATTTATGAGCACTGCTTGTGATAAAGCATTCCTCAAGAGTGTGACTATTTTAATTTTATAATGCCTATTATTCTGCATTTGCATTGGTAATGTACTTTTTTTCTTCTGTAATATGTAGGTTTCAGGCTAGATACAAATTTCCAATGTACTACGTGTCATTGGATAGCTACTCAGCTAGCACCAAAAACTAGTAAGATCTATAAATTGTTTCACAAATTTTATGGTCACTTCATTTTTTTCAAATGGAAAAATAAAAGCTGAATACACTAGATATTAGTGGCAGTATATAACATACAAGCTATAGAAGTGGACTTGCCACTCCCCTGTACCATGCATATTTTGGAGAAGATAACTCAGAACGCTACATACTTTTCAATTTTGGGGCCAGATTCATCTCTCAGTTGCATTAATTTTACACTGCTATACATTGATCGTTGTCAATAGACTTGTTCCTGATTTACATCAGTGTAATAGGGATTGGTTTCTTCACTTTATTGTACATAGACTCGGATACAAATAAAACAGAGCTTAACATTTTTACCCAAAGTTCATTTTACCAAAAAAAAAGGTCTATATCTTGTCATCACAATAGTCCCTTTGGAAAGCAACATGGACAATATAGCCAACCTTGCTTATATTCAGAATTACTCTACTGTTCAGCATGTGTGTCTCAAACTGTTTGGTATAAAAAGTACATATGATAGATTTTGAGACTCTATGGGCTGTGTGTACTTTAAAACAAGCTGTTGATGAATGTATAGGGACAAAATGGGCATTTTGCAACAACTAGTAAAGAGTCATAAATTTGACTGCAAATTTATTGATGTTACGTGGAAATTGTATCTTCTTCCAGCACAATTGTAAAATGGCAGCTTTTAATGTTTCAAAGCTGTTCTCAGGTTGTTGGTATTCCCCTGAAAAAAGACTCCTATAAAGTCATACCAGACAAGTATAAGAGTTTAGTGAAAATTAAAGCAAACTAGAACTAAGTCACTGAGAAGAAATAGCAGAAGAAACTATGTTTTGTGTTATTCATAGCCAAAATATAATTAAAGAAAATAGAGAAAGTATCCTCTGGATGGATTCAGTGTAGTGAACAGGGTGGAAATCCATGAATTTGGATTGTTTGGGGCACACCTTGTTGGTACAGATGGTGGAGAACCAAGTACGGAGGGAAGTTCTTATTGATTTGCCCCATAAATCCTTCTGATATTCCCAGGAACTCACATAGCACCTTGAAAATTGAGCCATTGAAACGCAGTTCCTTTCATATCTTATGAGACTGAGAGAAGATGAAATGCAGCCTTCCCAATTCTAATCCAGCTGCCTAACAGGCAAGTCCTACTGTGGTTTAGTTTCTTTAAAACATTATTATAACAAAAATTACCCTGGAGAGGTGGTCTAAGGAAGTTCAATGGGATCATATCCTATGGGAATATGAATCGAAACATTTTTTTATACTGGGTCAATATTGCTGGAATTTCATTTCAAGGGAAAAACATTAAAAAAAAAAAATTAAGCACCCAAATATCCCATTTAGATAAGGTAGGAAAGAAATATTTCCAGTTTTGTATCTGGAAACCTCTGCCTTTCATCTTTAAATATGTATTACAATACATTATATAATCGTTTATAGCAGGCAGATTCTGCTTGACTAACCTGGTCTCCTTTTATGACCAGGTCACAAAGTGCTTAGATGCAGGAGTAGAGGTAGATGTTATTTACTTGGATTTTAAAAAGGTTTCCGACACAGCGTTGCACCCAATTCTTACAAGTAAACTAAGTAGCTGTGACGTGGATTTTTTCACAGTCAGGTGGGTGGAAAAGTGGCTTATGGGGCACAACCAGAGAGTGGTAGTGGATGGGTCAGTTTTTACCTAGAGAGATATGGGCAGTGATGTCCTCCAAGGCTCTGTCCTTGGACCAGTGCTGTTCAATATCTTCATCAATGTTTTGGATGAAGGTATTGAAAGCACTCTGTCCAAATTCGCAGATGGCACCAAACTACAGGGTACAGTATACACGCTAGAGGGTAGGGATTGAATTCAGGTGGATTTGGACAGACTGGGGAAATTGATGGATCAGAATCGGATGCAATTTAACAAAGATAAGTGCAAGTGCTGCACCTGGGGAGAAAGACTCACCAGTACAACTATATAGACTGGAAATCACCATTCTAAGTAGCACAGCAGTGGAAAGGGATCTCGGAGTCATAATGCAAAAATGAACATGAGTTGCCAGTGTAATAAGTAAGGCTAACCACACTCTGTCTTGTATTAATAGGTGCATCATGGGCAGGTCTAGAGAAGTGATACCTCCCCTCTATGCTGCATTGGTGAGGCTGCAACTGGAGGGTTGCAGCCAGTTTTGGGTGCTGCACTTCAAGAGGGATGTGGATAACCTTGAGAGGGTTCAGAGAAGGGCTACTCATATGGTTGAGGGCCTGCAGATAAGATCCTATGAAGACAGACTGAGGGACTTAAATCTCTTCAGCCTCTGCAACTGAAGGCTGAGAGGAGATCTTGTGGCTATGTACAAACTCATTGGGGGTGGTCAGCAGGAAATAGGGGATGCTCTGTTTACCAGGGTGCCCCTTGGGGTTACTAGAAACAATGGCCATAAACTAAAGGAGAGTAAATTTAGAATGGACACCAGGAAGAAATTCTTTACGGTGACGGTTGTCAAAATATGGAATGGACTTCCAAGGGAAGTGGTGCTTTCCCCTGCCTTGAAGGTGTTCAGAAGGAGATTAGACAAGCACCTGGCTGCGCTTATTTGACCCTAGCGCTCTTCCCAGCCCAGAGCAGGGGGTCGGACTCTATAATCCAATAGGTCTCTTCCAACCCTAGAAATCTAGGACATCTGTGAAATCTATAGTATATATTTTAAGAGGCAAGAATTTCTTTGGATGATATATTTTATTGGACTAATTATGTAAATCGAATAAAATTATAAAACCTTTAGAATGCAAGACCTGAAGAAGAATGTCTTGCATTCAAAAGCTGGTCCACCTTTATCCCAGCTCTATAGTTGCTCCCTAAGAAATCCTTGCCTTTCACATAACATATGGACCATCATGGATACAAGATCACTCTTATAGTAGCATAAGATGTATATATTGTATAATTAAAATGTATTTCATAATTGTGCTCCAGTTAAGAATACAAATTTTGACATTTCAGAACCTTTCAAAAGAAGGAACTTCTCTCAATTCATATCTCTGTCACCTTGAATGTACAGCAGCTTGAAGCAAAGCTGTAACATTGCAATTTGTGATATACCAGTGGAAGAAGCTAAAATAGAGGCACTGATGGAAGGTCAGAGGTAAGTTGTAAGCAAATATTGGTGAAAAAAGGTTAAAACCACTGTTATACACAGTAGCTGTGCTCCTCTCCTCAACAAATATGTAAGGACTGTTTCTTGTATTTTAAATCTGAAATTTAAATCTAAATTTTCCAATTAGAGCGGAGGGGAATTGCTCATTAGTTGTTCCATGTTATAAATGAACTTCTTAATGAAATCTGATTGCAGGGGATGCCTGCTAGTTTTTTCTCACTGAAGTAAAATGTAAGAAAATAGAATTAGCTGCATTTGATCAAATTGAGGATGATTTGAAACTTTATTTTCAACAATGCAATTTTTAAGTTGTTTCTAAAAAATCTATTTGCAAAATATTGAGCAATTATAAGCCAAGTCACCTGGGAACAACTGTTTTACAGAATAATCATATTCATGTATGGTCAAAAGGGGATAATTAGCAGCAGACAGACTGAAGATACAAATTCGGTACATGAATGGATGCATGTTCTAGTTGAACTAAAGCATGTAATAGGACTCTGCATACTGAAGGGTTCATATTTTAAGCAAAGCTCTCTGACTCTAATATTAGAATGTCATTCTACAAGTTGAAATAACTGATAATTGCATTGACATTGTAAGTGCTCTGCTTATAGAAGAATTAATGGCTTGCAGCCTTTGAGTTAGCCATAGGTAATGGCTGAGGGAGGGATGACAGGTTTTCTGATCTTCACATTTGCTGTCTCAGGTGTCAATTAGAAGTCTTTTAATTTTTCAGCCAGGTTCTGTTAGTTCATAGAAATATGGCTGAGAAATATAGTTAAATAAGCCCTATGCATTTCACTCTATTCATCGAAGTCAGTGTAATTGAGCCATTGAATGTAACTAATAATTATCCTTTTAGTACACATACCTCCTCCTAATTCAAATACCCTTTGTAGGTTTAATAGTGTGGTTCCTATATGAATTTTTGATTATTAATATATATTCCTTCCTGTCTAATACACTATCATAAGTGACAGGTTTTAATCTCAATGATATGACCTTTCTCCTACTTTATACAGTGTATCACTAAAATATAGTTTATCTGATGCTGTACAGCATCAGGTACAACTAAATAATTTGGACCAGACTCTTACTCTGGTGTAGCTACAGTGACTCTAATTTTGTCTGTCTCCTGGTAGTATATGATCAGATTGGTAATACATTACAGGGTTGCATTTTAATGGGATCACCTGAAAGTATACAACGTGGAAAGGAATATTATGTACTTCGCAACAGTAAGACTGTCATAACCTACATGTCAGCCACGAAACATGCGTCTTCATGACCAACAATAAAATGAAGACTGTATCCAGAAAACAGTATAGAAAGAAATGGGACATCACATGGGATGAATTTGCTAAGCGTATAGTTTTTCAAATTACCACAGTCTCACAAGTCAGTTTTCCACATGTCAGTTAGTTAACATTAATAAACACTGACATTTGTCCAGAAAATGAACACACAATTTGGCATGTTTGGCATTCTCTACTCAGCAAAGCCCCTGGCCCTAAATATCATGGGATGTTGCAGGTCATACTGCATTGTATTGGCAGAATTTTGTACTTGTGAATTAAATCTGTATCAAAGTAATAAATTCACCCAAGTAATTTTGCAAAAGAATTTTTATTACTTTCATTTCAGATCATTTTTATGTTTTAGAAACTTCATGTTACCTGGCACCTTCAGGAAAAGGACCTTGTGCAGAAACAAGTCAGATTCAAAATTTTGCCTGTTTCACTATGAACTGATTGTCATGGTTAAGAAGTGTAGAATGAGATATTTTATGATGTGTCCATACCCATTATTTTTAAAAAAGGTACTGGTATTGCTCAAATATTTTTGACTAAAATAGATTCGCTTTCTCTAAACTGACCATAGCAATTTTTATAATAAATGTGATAGCATTCATCTGAGAAACGTGTAAGGAGAAACTCAAGGAACCACAATTTCTGAGGCTTTCCTCTCTTCACATTTTCCTCACATCTCTGGTAGGAAACTTACATAACACTCAGTTACTGACAATCTCAGAGCCTAGTTAGCATGAATTTCTCCTTCATTTGCTCGGCCACAATTTTATTTTTTATAAAGAATAGAGCAGGAAATGGTTAATTTTCAAATAATTCGCATATATAGCAACACAAGAAGTATACCATTAAAATAATTACATTTTGCTATTGTATAGAAAGTTGTATATTTTATGTGTAGGGCTTGGGCCAAGATTATAGAAGTCTGAAATTGGAGTCTTTACACAATCAGCAATGAATGAGGTCCATAGTGTTCACTGGTACATAAGTACTGTGGTGATGATTGGTTGCGAGAGAGGGAGAAATGTGCTTATTAAAAATCCATTACCACTGACTTTCCAGTTTTGACCAGTGTCTCAAGGATGTATTATCTAGAGAAGACCTTCTTAAGTCACCAAGGGAACAGCCAGAAGCCCAACTGGCTAAAAGTTTATAGGAATCCCATTAAAGACCGTCAAAGCTCAACAATTCTACGCCCTACATGATTGGTTTGCAGGGATCATTACTAATATGAGTTAAAGTCCTGAAGCTGGAATTGAACTTATAGGAAGTAACAAAACACTTAGCTCTGTTCACACTCTATTTTCCCTTTTCCGGTATTGATATTAACCTCGATACCTAGCACTGAAGCACTGAATCATTCCCAATGGCACCATCATGTATGACAAGGCACGGATCTTTTCAAGAAAACTTGCCTCACTATGGAAGCAGATAGAGAAGAGAGGCAAAGGGAAAGAACTGTGACCTAATGTGACCACGATCGACTCTTTTCTCCTAGAATTATTTGCCATGTCTGCAATCAAACATGCAGCTTTCAGATCAGACTCCTTAATCATGTACAGACTTACCAGTGATTTCCCTATTTCCTGAAAGACTATCATTTTCAAATCAAAAGATTGCCGATGGGATTTTCCCTTCACCTTACCTCTTTCTTTCAAGACATGCCTTATGTGCCACATGAGTAAATATTTGAATGATTTCTCTGTGACCTAAAAAATGATTTGATCATTGCCATTCACTATGTCCTGCCAAATGTTGTGCCACCCAGTTAAATTAAATCTATTGCCTGTGATCCTAAATGAATAAGTGAGTCAGCTGCCAAGAAAAAGGAACTGGAAAACAGGGATTACTCATTTCTCTGCAATTGAGCATGTTACAGTTCTTGACCCTTCCTGTATTTTAAAAAATGACTTTTAATTGCTGTTAAATTGTTAAGTAAAAAGATTTTGATTTCTATAACTCTTCCTGAGAAGTTTTGCTTGAATTAATCCTGCTATCTTTTTGCTTCAGGCTATGACAACAGTTCCATTTAAAAGTCTTAAGTGGATACTATGTGCTTTGGGAT
The DNA here is from genome assembly GCA_030014935.1 of Caiman crocodilus. Taxonomy (NCBI): domain Eukaryota; kingdom Metazoa; phylum Chordata; order Crocodylia; family Alligatoridae; genus Caiman; species Caiman crocodilus. Next base: position 21,164,183 of record JAGPOW010003447.1, read on the forward strand.
TTAATCAGGAAATAGGAAATTAGATTGTAGGACTTGATGACTGTAATACCATGATGAATTTTGTCTTCTCTGTCTTCCTCCTCCCTCTCCTGCAGTCCTACATGGCTCAACCTCTCCTTCCCTCCTGCTTTCAGTCCCAGAGAGACACAGAGACAGACAGAAAGGAAGAGAGAATTTTGTTAACAAAATCTATATTTAAAAGAAATCCCTGAAAAGAAAAGTGCATTATACATTTATTGGGAATGGATGAACATTTATTGCTGTGATTCTCTGGGATCCCTACTGATCCTATGTCATGGCATCATAATTTACAGGGACTACTCAAAAACTCGTAGAGATTTTAAGAAGCCTGAACAGATGAAAGACCTTTCAAGAGAGGATAATCCAACAGACAAGTAAAAAAAAATCAATATACAGTTTCCACTGGGCCAATTAATCCCTATTGAACTTTTGAATACAGCTAACTGCAATGCACCCATCCTGAGATGTACTGAGGCCAAGTTCAATGAGGACTTGAAATAAAAAAATGCTAAAAGTAGATCCTGCTGAACGTGTGGTTGTGGTTGACAGGTTTGTTTATTTATCATTATTAATGTGAGACAGCGTCAATTTACAGTTGAGCTCTTAACTTCTGAGGGTAAAGGCATATCGGATCCCCTTAGAATACCATATAATTCTTATATTTAATATTAAATTGCAAACAATGTTATCCTGTAGCAGTCTGATATTAAGGACTGGATGTTACCAGTGCCAGGACAAGGGGGAACATACAAGAAACTGGAGAATAAATGTAAGTGATGCAGTGAACTGAGGAGTATGGTGACATGGGGAAGGTTTTCTGTATGTCAAGTAAATGCACAGCTCAGAAGGCCACGTCCCGCGTTCTGGAGCAAGAGGCTGAACTGAAGAAAAGCCAATTCAACAATTGAATTTCCAGCTTAGTGTATTGAAACGGAGAGAGGGGGCCCAGATTCGGTGACATGCTTGTGACATAATTCTCAGAGAGCAGGAAAGTATCATCAGGAAACCTATACAAAGATGGAAATGATACAAGCTGGATGTCAGGGGGGGAATTTTCCACCCTACAGTCAAGCATGTCTCAATCTGCCAACAAGCAGTAGGTAGACATAAAAATAAATGAGCATAAGAAAGTGTTGGAGAGAAGTATGATAATCCCCTTATCCTCTTTTCATTTGCACATCACTTTTTTTAGAAGGTATTTTATGGGACAGTAGTTTATACCAGTATACGTAGTGGAAGTGGGTCAAACTCATCCTCGGGGCAAAACCAGTAATCAGCAGAGTTACTTCAAGAATAAAAAGCAGGTCATAGAGCAGTTTTAACAACTAGACTGAATGAAACCTGTCAGCAGGGGCTCCTGGCTCAGCAGGAGTGTATGTGGTTACCATGACTAAAAGTGGTGAGTACCGCAGAGGTTCATAATCCAAGCAATGAAACTTTCTCTCATTCTCTCTCATACTTTTTATTTCTCACACACATACTCTAGCAAGAGATTTGTCACAGTACAGTTTAGAAGGCCTCATCTTGACGTCACACTCATTGGTTTGCACTAGGCAAATTTTAATGCACTGGCTTTGTGCTCATGCATGAAAGAGAAGTGATGTAACCCCCTAATGTTTTTTCATAGAAAAGTTAATTGACCTCTCATTGTCATGTGGATTCATGACAAATAGAACGACCTTGAATTTAAAAATGCTGTGTCAATCTTCGGTTTAATTCCATATATTGAACATCATCATTTCAAATTAATATAACCCCGCCTTCGAAATCATGACAGTCTTTTTTTAGGTGAACGTTCAGAAGAGCTGCTGAACTTCGATATGCTTCTCTCAAATAAGCATCCAGACTGTCTCTAAGACAAACCCAGACAACTGCTCTCCCTTAAAGCTTTCCCATCAGCATACACTGAAGAACTCATAATTGATGTCACGCTTCCAGGATGTAGGAACATCTACTGAAATGAAGTGATTCAAAAAGGATTATAAGATTTCGATGGATAACCAACTAAACATGATCTTGCAAAGTGCTGCAAGAGGGGTTAAGATGGTATGAATAGATGTATAATTAGAGGGTACGAGTGAATGGGGCTTTTTTACAGTGGCAGCCTCAAGACTGAAGCGATGCCAACGTAGATATGCCCATCAAGTATAAGGAGGTATGTTACACTTATTTACTGCATCTATTAAGAGACCATTTTTGACATACTGTATCAATTTCTGGATGTCATTTCCACAGATTAAAAAGGATGTTTACAAATTAGAAAGGACTCAGAAAGGACCTGCAAGAGAGAGTGTTAAGACTACCTTTCAGTGAAACCCTGTAGTGGCCAAAGAGAAGAGGTGTCTTAATCATGATCTGTAATTACTCACATTGGGAAAAAGATTTCTGACCATAGTTGGCTTTTTAATGTAGTAGATGATAGAAAGCTGAAGCCAGACAAATTCAAGCTAGACACAGAAAACAACATTTGTATGGTAAGGTTACATAGCCACTGGAAGTTATCGAAGGATGGTTGAATTCTCTATTACTGGCGTCTTAAAGTCCAGAATGGACATCTTTCTAATAGACATGCAGTACCCTGACCAAAAGTAACTACACACGATTGAGCAAACCCTTGCTGAAATTCCATGGTCTGTGTTATGCAGGAAACCAAAGTAGTATGTGAATATAATGTTTCTACAGACATTAAGATTTCAGACATTAAAAATATCTGAACAACAACACATGCTCTGAATAGTGGCATTTGTATAGAAAAATATTCGCCCTTTTTTGCATCATCGGCAGGATAGCTTGCTTCACCCCTCAGTTCAGCAGTTTTTCAGTAGTTCATCTGTTCTGTATTACAAGTTGTCCCATAAGAGGGAAAAGGAAGTTGATTACATAACTGGTGTTTGGATGGCTTGGTAGCTGTTGGCTAAACTCCTTTTCTCTTATATTCCTGGGGCTCTATCAGGTAATATCCATAAATAATTAAAATAGCAATGGTCTGGTTATGGGACAGTTGTCTTCTTTAAGAGAAACCAGATCATCTGAAAACTAAATGTGAGGCTGAATCCTGGAAGATGATGATGTCAGTTGGAGCCAAGAGCATGCAACATATGGCTGAACCAAGCCTATGCTTCTCTTAAGAGAGATCCTAAATTATCTAAGTGCTTCAAGTTGAATAGGGAGCTGTTTTAAATTTCTGAATAGTTTCTTTCTTTCTCATTTTCTGTTAAATAAGCAGCTTGTTTAATCCCTGCTCTTGCTCTCCCTGACAATATTTATTGGTTCCACTAAGCAACAAAATAAACTTAGTGCCCATATTTCACAGAGCTGTTCCCAGAAAAGACAAGAAACTGCGGTGAAAAGAAAGCACCCAAAACCATTAATGCATAGGAGATAGTGCAGTGGCTACCCATAAAAATGAATAGTAGTTCCAGTTTCTTAGCCTTTTGCTTTATAAATGTCTATGTAGACACTGACTAAAATGCTTGGAATTCAAGGACATGCACAATTTAATTCCCAGCAACTGCTCCTACAGGGAGTTGGCTGTTACCATATATTTTCATCTCCATCTGCCTTCTGTCTGTTCCTAGCAGTTTGGAATGTATTTCTGCATGTCCATCTGTGTCTGGGGACAGGGTCAACTAATGGACATCATGTGGCAGTCTTTTGGCTTTGGTCATTCATGAAAACCAAGGATCTATTGGCACACAGGTCTTTAATCAATCTAGAATCTCCCACATTTAACTTGTCAGCTCTCCATTAAACCTTTTCTTGAGGTCTGAACATGCAGTCATTGATGTCATGGAGTATTGCCAAATAAGGGGCATAGAACTGGGGGTTCATAGTATCATAGTATCTCGGGTCAGAAGGGGCCTAGAGCAGGCCATCTAGTCTGACCCCCCACCAATGGCAGGAATGAGTGCTGGGGTCACAGGACCCCAGCCAAGTACCTATCCAA
>JAGPOW010003447.1:21168249-21187132 GCA_030014935.1 Caiman crocodilus
AAGACTACGTCGACAGGGATGCCCGCATCCATGGATTTGGTCACCTGGTCATAGAAGGCGACCAGGTTGGTCTGACAGGACCTGCCCTTAACAAACCCAGTTAAGAAACTGTGTATGGATCACAAACGTTTTAAAAGTCCTGACATAATAGAAGCTGCAGTTCTAGTTTTAGAGAGAAAGTGGAAGCGCCAAGTGTTCCTTTAATAACCAATGTGCCAAGTCATAGGAAGTCAGTACATATTATCAATGCTGCAAAGCTAAAACATGGGTCACTGCATGTTGCTGAGGCACCATTATATCATCAAGTGATGCGGTCCTCTAATGAGCAGTGGGTGACAGGGCACCAGCCCCAGGTACCCACTTAGAAGGAAACATAAAAATGCCAGCCACCACAGCCAACCTAGCCCCTGCCCCTGCCTCCTCCCTCACTGCTGCCAAAAGCACAGTCTCTGGTTGGTTATACCTCTTGGATGATGTTAGTGAGGATGGCATTTACAGTTTTACAGACACAGGGGAGGTAGAAAAATCAGGGCAAGTTCATGGCCAAGGACACTGTGGAAAAATAGAGACCCGAGTGGAAAAAAAGCTGGAGGATGTTCATGAGATGCACTCCACCCTTTGAAACATCTAGGTAAAGTTTTGGGAAATCACTTTCAGTGACTAGTTGAAAATTTCCCAGCAAGGAGTTCTAAGAACCACGGGCACATCTACACATTCTTTAATGTGCTTTAGGTAATGCACATTAAATTTAGTACCTCCATTGTGAGGTACAATAAAAAAGTTCATTAGCTTATTTTAATGAGCATTAGCTAAAGAGCACAGTTTTTTTGTGATGCTTTAAGGCTCATTAAAATAGTCTACTGTACATTAAAGCATGAATGGTGATTCAGAGAGCTCTGAAAGAATATCTAGTCTCTGAGTACACCTACACAGGATGCTGACTGCACGGTAGCCAAATAATACTGCGCAGGAGCACTTCACAGCATGGGCAGCACTAATGCGCTATTGCACAGTATTCTTAAGCTACTTAAGTAGAATCACTTAAAATACTTTTGCCAGCACTACTGTGCAGTAACTGTGGTTACTGCACACTTCTTTAGTACTTGGTTATACAAATAATAAATAAATGCATAGTAACAACTGTGCAGTAGCATCTCATGTAGACACACCACCTGTAAACCATCTGGCATCAATCCAGGTGGTTGGCTAATGCAAATGGTGCATGTCTATATTTCTGCCAGCCACTCTTTGGAGTGACTCATATGCATCCTTTTTTGACAAAGCTAATAGGTATAGTTCCTTCACTCAGTGAAGTTCAGGGAAAGCATTTGTATCTGGCTCAGGGAAAGCATTTGTGTCTGACTCAGACACAGGAGATATAGCTGGAAGAAGTTAAATCATCTTTTAGAGTGCCACTGTGTTACGAAATTGAAGCCAGCAGGAATGCTGAATTTTTGCAGCCTAGAGCCTTTTTTTTTTTTAAGTCCATATTTTTTAGAGCCAAAGAAATGAACTGAGCTTTGCTCTGTACTCATGCTGAAGGCCGTCTATAAGTGAACCCAATTTTAAAATGGCATCTGGTTAATTAAGGCTGGGAAGTAAAAAACAGTAAGATATGCTCCTAGCCATGCCTTTCCATTGTGGGCTATGGCTACAGAAACTGATGGGCCTCAGCCAGGCTAGACCAATGCGCCATGAGGCTTGAGATGGATCTTTGTCCCCTGTTTGTTTGCACTTCTGCTGCTTTAATATCGAACACGTTACAATAACTTGAAGCTCTTCTCTTCTCTCCTTTAAACCTAATTGGGAAAAAGTACTTCATAAATCTAAGAAGTTGATGCTATTGATAAGTAGCTTGCTTCACTGGTCTGACACCTCTTAGAGTTGTTTCTTGGGAGTCCTTACGGATTTATATTTTCTATACTTAATGAGGGTTAAGCAAAGAAAGAACATGGGTAAAGATATCAGTTTGAATTTACCAGCTACCTTAAATCAGGTCCACAGTAACTGGTACTGATAAACCTTTTCTTTTCTTGTACTTCTTTATTATATGCATATTAACTAGAAGATAGAAAGCTTGTGTAGACACATCTGTTTCAAAACCGCATATCCTTGCCTTGTGTTTGTTTACAATCCTCATTTAGCCATCAAACACGAGGCTTTCAAAACTGTAGCGGGAACATAGCCATCCTAACCTTGGCAGTGTCAGAAGTTTCACCTTGTTTTTCCACCTTGGTGGTAGGATCAAGACCAGGCACACCGTCTCCCTTCCTTCAAGTTGAATGGCCTCTTTGTGGGTTAAAATATATTGTGACATCATCAGAGCAGATCTGAATTAACAAACTGCTGTGTTTTTGTGGCAACTTCAATGTAATGGTTTTTTCCTTCTTGTTCTGTCTCTTCTCTCCAAGATGAGTGGCGCAAGCTAATGTATGTTTGCAGCTCATATTAACCCCAGTACTGTCAAGTCCATTAGATGTTCCATTAAAACCTGATCGTTCCAAGAATGTACAGCAGGTTGTTCTTCTGTTTGCAACTCACACCAAGCAGCATCCATGAGGCAGTGACCCATATGCAGCAATTCTCACGCCTGGCTTTCTTCTGCATTCTCCAGTCTATATTTAGCATTCTTAGTGATGCATTTGGCTTGGAGCAGACCTCAGCTGCAAGGATCTTTGCATTGGCTAGTCTCGCAGCATCCTTTACTTAATGAACTTGCAAGGCAGAGAAGCATGGCTTTTCCCAGCAGCTCTGAAGGACCCTCCAGGCTTGCTCAGCAAGGGTGACTTCACAGGGATAGCATATAACTTATTTGCATCTATGTGGAGGAGAAGAGATTCTGCTAAGAATCCATTCCAAAGCTTTTTCAGCAATTACAGCTACAATGTCAGCTTTGGCTTTACAGTGCCTGCACTGTACAACCCAGAACAGTTGGATTGCAGTTCCTCCTCCCTTCCCCCCAACCCCTTCCCCCCCTTTTTTTCTTTTCCTCTGACACTTTTTTTCGGAACACTGACTTTCCAGCTCCAGGCAAAACATCCGCTGCTATTTTTCTCTTGATTTTCAAGGATCACCTCAAGTGAAACGTTGAGGCATTTTAAGAACAAGAGCATTTATCTGTTCTATTTATATAAACCTTGTGCATTAACCCCTAAAGCACTGGCTGGATTAAAAACTGGACAGCAAATTGTGTGATTCTTTTTCTTTCCCCCCTCCGTCACACTGACAGAGTAAAGGGAGCTGCTTAGTCATCTTTGAATCTTGCTTAGGGAGATTTCTGTTGAAAGAATTGTCTCGTCTGCTTGAAGCAGAGGCTATATGATCTTCGGGTGAATAGTATAGTAAGCTGAATGGATTATGAACTCTAATTTGCAAACATCTCTGCTGTGGCTGAAAGCTATTTGAATAATCTATCATCGTATATGGTACGTATACAGGATTTACCCCTTGTGACACTGGGCCAGCCCGAACACTGGTGTAACTCAACTGGAGCATAAGTATAGAACCAGCTCCCTCTGTGCAAACCTCTTTGGAAAGGGTATAACATAAGCCTGCCGTGGGTGGCTCTTTTCACTCTAGGGTTTGCTTTATACTATAAAATGGTGTCCTCCCATTCTCCCTAAGTTCATAATTATGCTTACTGTGGTCAAGGCTTAGTACACAGAAAATTATCTTTACTTACCGTTCTAAGCAGAGGTTGCACGGCATAAAAAAATCTGCACCATAAGATATGTCATTGCTATCACCAGTGAAGATATATTGGTGGTGAATTACAGCTAAGTCCTGATTCCGATTTCAAACTTGGTTTGTGCTTGCATCCTTCACTAAGGTCAATAGCCTTCCTTCTGCTAGTGTCATTCCAATGAGAAACAGACAAGAAGCCCAATATAAAATTAACATACTTTTCTTCTGGTTCACACCAGATCAATTTGGCTGCTGTGTTTACAGACACAGATAATGGGACCTCAGGGAACACTTTAATTTCCACTAGAACCAATGAGAATAAATCAGAAACAAATTAAAGAGGAACAAACATGGAAATGCATATTCTGGCAAGTGCTTTTCAATATGGGGACCCATCAAAATGGTATTTAAATTCCTGAACAAGTGAGGCCAAAAGAATGAGCCAAATTAATTCATTAAAGAGAATGTCCACAAGGGATGATTTTGGTCCAGGATGTCAGAAGCGTCTACACGGTGCCGTAATATGATGGCATCCTTTATTGTAGAGCAGAAATGAAGGAGAGATTTCACATCTCTAACACTGGTATGGGTTCTTTTCCCACCTAATAGCAAGTGAAGGGGGAAAATACAAGCATGATGGTTGGATGCTTCCTCAGGGGTTTATATATGAAAATGGTTTATTTTTGAAAATGCAATCAAACTGGTTTATATTTGACTGGTTTATATTTGAAAATGCAAACAAGCTTCCTGCAAGACTTGCCAAGTTGCCGATGTTCACAGACTTCTAACACCATCCCATTTGCTGCTTGCTGGCCCTTGGAGGGACTTTCTGCTTGAGCTGCCAGTCAAGCAGAGATTAAAACGTCAAACACTATGTTCAGCAAATTGCATTGTTGTGACACAAACTGACAAAATGGTTAAGACTCGCACACTATCTTCAGCTTGGGAATAAAACATTTATAAAGCTGTGACTGCATGGGTTAGAGATGGAATGCCTCTTGCAATACCTCAGCACTTAAATTCACACCATTTAAGTTACAATCACAACCTATTTTGGTTACAGTCAGGTGAGGCTTGTCTGCTAGGATATTTTATAGTGGCTTTTCATACCAGTGGGTTCATAGAAAGTACCAGGTACAAAGAACAACCCAGTTTAATTATTTGTTAAGGGCTGGAGATGCACAAAGGCTGAGGAAGAGACCCTCTGAAGGATGTTAATTTTATTTCAGATGCTGTTTGGAAAGCAGAGGACATTTTTATTAAACAGAGTGGTTTTGAGTTTTCTTAACATATGGGTCATGTCTAATATTTAGCATGTAACATGTAAACATGGAGAACCTAGAGGAGGGGTTTTAAATTTTATTTTTAATTTTTAAAATATTTTTAAAAATTTCCTTTCTGAAGAGGAGGAAGAATACATATGCCCATCACCATACAATCAGCAGAAGATTGAGGGGATTATTTTGCCTCTCACAAAAGAAGAGGTAGACTTAGTCTGGTCCCTGAAAGAAGCTATTTTCCCTAGGATCCTGGGAAAACATCCTTTTGGATAAAAAACAACGCATGCTCACCTGTGGGAATGCATGTCTGCAGTTGCTCAAAATACATGAAAGCAGAGGGATGTCAAGAAAAGACAAAGGACAAGCCTGGGGTCAATGAAGTAGGGACCAGGCCAAAGTTTTTGGAGGCACTAATGAGAGGAATTGATTTTGTGAAGTGGTGAATGCTTTTTTGCAGGTGCTGACTGCCATCACCTCCCACTGAAGTCACACCTGCTAAATAAACTCAGCAATTTTTTAATAGACTTGGTAAATATACCAGCTACGTCAAAGCAATATCCAGTCTGGACTGCTAAATGACACATCACCTGTAGTTTTACATCTAATCCTTGATCTGCTGATATTTCCAATATTTCCACCAACCTGATATAATTAAGAGTTGGACTGCATGAAGCGCTTCATAAACTTACGCTTTTTCTGGAAAAAAATAAAAGCAAAAAGGATCCAAATAGATATGCTTAGCTGACATAAAAGGACAAACTACAATGATCCAGAACAATTTTAAAGTATTTGTTCCATTCTTAATGATTATTTCATTATATGCACACAGTATATGTACAACATAAGCATCATTCAAATGCCCTTGTATTCATCTAGCAGTTTACTTTATTATACATACAAACTAATAAATATCACCCTTTTTTCCTTGCATCTCTATTAAAAGCCAATGTTTTCAGTGTTAAAATGGAAGTACCATGAATTCAATTATTCTTTCACAGAGCCATGAGAAGTGTAAAATGAAATATTAGCAAATGAACAGAAAGCCTTACCCATAAACTTCACTATAATAAAGATTACAGCTTCATTGTAAATTGTCTTATAAATAAAAGAAATTCAAATAGAAGTCAGACTGAAATTAATTTAAATGCATGTCGCATTATTTATTTTAACAACATGTATTTGTTTCCTGGAGTGAAATGTCTGTTAAATGCCTTCCTTTAATGCATTTTTTGCTCAGTAAACTTCTTCCCAACAGAGATCCCGATTAACAGCCAGGCTTAAATATGAGCACAACAACCAAGCAGAGGATGTTATCCTGCATTCAGTCTCAAGCCCAAATTCCTGTCTTAATCTCTGAGTCCTCAAAGACTTATGTATATACTTAACTAGATGATTGCCAAACCTCCCTGTGATGTCAAGGCCTCAGGAAGCAGCCAGTTGACATTGCTAGCTCCTGTATGACCTGTCCTCCCCATCCATGAACAGAAGGTTTTGTTTTCTTCCTTATGTTATATTAGTTTTTATTCGCACTGGAGCTATACCGGCTCCTCCCCTCATGCGCTCCTTCCCCCTCCCCACCCATCCCCTCCTTACCTGGGAATAGAAGGCATGTCATGGGAAGAAGGAAATAGGAGCAGAGTTAAAATACCCATATTCTCACTTTATGGTTATATACGGATCATGACCACATGTAAGTTAGGGCAACCTCTTACATGATTGACTGTACATAAGTGCTGGGTCATTCACATGCTGCATGTTGAAGACATTCACAGCAATTTCTTCAGCAAACCCAGCAATAACATTCCAGACATGCACAAAAAATAGCACAACTAGAAGGTTTTATAGTCATTGTTACATATTGCAAACGTTCAGTGTGGTTTTGTTGAAGACTGAGGTACAAGGAATGCTGTCTTCATGGTATGAATGCTTTCAGCGAGGGCAGCAGAAATAAGGAAAAACCTTTTCTTGTGTTTTATTCAGTATACCAAAGCTTTTGATAAAATCAAGCATGAAGAGTTAATGAAAATGCTGGAAGTATTGGGTATCAATGGTAAAGACTTGAGAATTTTAACAAACCTCTATTGCGATCAAACTGTAGCAGTGAAGATAGAAAATGAACTAAGTGGTTTCATCCAAATTAAGAGAGACAGGACTCTGTTTTTTCACCTTACTTGTTCAACTTGTACGCTGAGAAAATATTAAGGGAGACTGGGGATTTACCAGGGCTGATCACTGGCGGACAGAATTTGAACAACTTGCATTATGCTAATGACACAGTCTAATATCTGATTCAGAAGAGAAGCTGCAAGGAATTTTAAATAAAATTGTTAGTGAAAGTGAGAAGAAGGGTCGGGTCTAAGTATTAACTGTAGAAAAACAGAAAGCATAGTAATTCCAAAGAAAAAGATCATTCTGGTATTCAACATCAAAGTGGAACAGGAGCAGATAAGGCAGGTCAATACATTTAACTACTTGAGAAGCTGGATAACATCAGATGGTAAATGTGATCGTGAAATAAAATGGAGTATAGGAATGGCAAAAGACATGTTTCTGAAAATAAAAAAGATATTGGTAAATAATAAAATTTCAATGGGGATGAAGTTAAGAGTTATGTTAAGAGCTATGTTATACCAGTCTTTATGTTGCATCACGATGCTGGACAATATTGCCAAGTATGGAAGAGAGAAATGAAGCAACTGAGATGTGGTTCTTAAGGCGCATCTTGAAGGTATGTTGGAAAAGTCACACTTCAAATGAACCTATTTCGTTAAGAGCAGGCTGCAAGGGGAAGCTGCTGATTAACATCAGAAAGAGACCGTTGGGATTTCTTGGACACGTTATGAGAAAAGAGAAAATTGAAAGTCTGGTCGTAACTGGAGAGACTGAAGGAAGGACAGATTGTGGAAGACAGAGGTTAACTTATGTCAAGACTTTATCTAACTGGATGAATGTATTGACGCTGGAAATTCTGTATGCCTCAGAGAAGGGATGTGTGGAAGACCATGGTCACCAACGTCCTGTTTGGATATGGCACCAAGAGAGAGAGTTACATGCTTCAGCCTTGTCATTTTGGGTATCTTCTCTGATCCATGCTACCCAGATCATGTTACGTGTAGCCCAGAGTGGCTATCGCTTAATGTAACATGGTCTGGGTAGCATGGATCAGAGGTAATCCTGCCCTGGAGTGGTGTAACTTTAAGCCACCGAATGAATGCTTAAAACTAGTTCAGTTTACTCCCCCTTTCTCCCCACCCCCACACTGGCTGGGATTGGGCCCATTGCCTCCACCTCACCCTCTCCAGCACCCTGGATCCTTGCTCAGTGCCCCAGTTACTCGTTGCTCAGCCTGGAAAACAGCAGCAATTAACCCTTCCCTGCCTGCTCCCCTGAGACAGCCCGATCAGGGGCAGGAGGAGGGGGAGAGAGGGAGCAGGGGGAGAAGTCCCAGGGGCAAGGAGAAACCGGGGACGTGGCAGGGGGCCGAGGTGAAGCCCAGAATGAGAGGGCGGAGAGGATTCCTTACCTTTCGGGTGTCCAGACCCCAGCTGGCCTGAAGTGTGAATGCTTCAACCTGGAATTGGTACTAACGCTGATCAACATTTGTGTGGCTCACAGTGTAACGTGTAACAAGGACTGAAATGAATGGAAACAAGATGAATTTTCCATTCTGAACACAGTTTGATTTGCCTCGTTTCCATATTTATAGCGCCCACCCTGAAATTGTTACTCGGAGCTTAATTCTGAGAAATGATCCTATCCCACAAGCCCCATTGGTTGACTACGAAGGAACTAGTCATTTGGTTAATTGCCACACAATTTGAACCCAACCACTGAGAGTTGTTTTACCTGTGTCTGTTCTGGGGGACTGTACCCTATGTAAAACGTAAAAGTCCAAGTCATCAGACCTGATTTTCATGAGCCCTGTGTAAACCAAGCGTAATTCAGTTGCAATTTTTGTTCTGGCATCAGCCCAAAGCTGATATGAGATGCAAATCAGGATGACTGTCTACTGTGAAGCGATCATCCAGCGCTAGAATCGGCTGTTATTAGCAAATTGTAACAAAACTAAACACGTATTGATACCAAGACATGCAGTTTTATTTGTGTTTACCCAATTCCACTCTTTTCTGGCTTTGCGCAAGTTCCTCTGGAATTGGAAAGAACAACTCTGGCTAGTACGAAGCACAACACATTTTCTGCTCTTCAGTTGACAAATGTCGTATAAACAAAAGGCACCAGAATTAAGATTTTAATTTATGTCACTGGCTCCAAAGAAATAATGCCAACTGAACAATGCATTTCTGATAGGACCAGGTTTCTGTCAGCACTCTAGGACTGTGGGACCTTACATGAACAAGAGCTAATTTAGTGAGCAGTGGTCTGAGGGCATTCAGTGCTTCGCAGAATCACTCCCTAAATGTGACAATAGGAGTGAATGTGTGTAGAGGTCTATTGACCCCTGTTTAGCTGCACTATGTGAATGCCAGCTACTGGAAACACTTGAAGGTTATGATTCCCATCTTGTATCTATTTTTACCAGTAGAAAAAAGGCTTTAGGAAGGTAGCAGTGTTGCCACTCTAAGAGTTATTGCAGGACACGACTTGAGGCAAAAATTAATTCCACGGCTGCGTTAATTAGGAATGATCCATTTTTTTTTAACTAGCATCTACACTGCTGGCAGCTGCCACTACTAATGGGGACTGTTTACAAAAACAAGTGTCTGAGATGTGATCCATTTCTTAGTCACAATGTTTACCCTCTCAGACAGATGATGTGACAGCTGTCCCTCTGCTTCCCAGAGCTCAAGACACAGGACAGGTTTGTCCTGTTAGCCAAGGCTTCTCCAATGTGACCTGCCCCCCAGAACCAGCAGAAAATGGGAAAGGCAAGTCCCACTTCCACCAGTCCCATCACAGTCACAGGAAGTAGACTGCATAGAGCATGCCCATCTGATCCCACCTCTTCCTGTCAATATACTCTTTCCTCCTTGATGTCCGTTTCATCGGCCAGGCTCCAGATGTTGTATAAAGGAAAATTAACACACATTACAAAATTGGAAAATGAGGCTCCCACATGAAGTAGCTGACCTCTGACCATGGCTCTGCTACCCCTTGAACCTAAATGCATCGACCCCAGCACCGCAAGCAATGGACACGTTTGTTGCTTGTGATTACAGCATTCTATCTTGTGACAACAGTCAAGGGTTTTCCCCCTTTCCTCTCTAAGGGCCTTGTTGTATGTTACACCAGGGTGGGCAAAGTCTGGCCCGAGGGCTGAATCAGGCCCTCAGTGGACTTAATTTCCCAGCAACCTCTGACCACATCACTGGGGCCAATTTCCATGGTGACCGGTCCCAATAGCACTGGGTGCACGGCTGGGTTGGGAGCTGCTTCAGGGCCGGGCACTTACGGCGGTGCCAGCGTGGTCTGGAGCTGGGGCAGAACTGTGATCTAGTGCCCACATGCCCCAAGCAGGGGCATGCAGGCAGCAGATCGTGGCTGTGCCCTGGCTCCAGACCACACCGTCACCCAGCTCTTGCCCCGGAGCAGCTTCCCTCCCCACCATGCACCCTGCCAGTGCTGCTGGGGCTGGTCTTCATGAAAATGCCGGCCCTAATGGAAGGGAGCTGCTGGGAACCAGAGTCCAGCCAATGGCAGGATCCACCATTTTGCCTATCCCTGTGTTGCACTGTGAGCTCCACAAATGTTGATCGGTGTTAGTGCTAGCTTGACCTTGAAGCATTCACACGTTCAGGCCATTGGGGCTTGGAGGACTGAAAGATAAGAATCCCCCCTTGCCCTCCCATTTCAGGCTCCCCCTCTGCTCCCCACTACCTCCAGGGCCCTCCCCACCTTTCTTGTGGTTGCCCATGCTTTCTGTCCCAGGGTTATCCTGCCTGCCCAGCTCCTGCCGCTGCCACTACCAGGCTGCTGTTCTTTGCAGGGCTGAGCCCATCCTAGAGAGTGGCAGCAGCAGCCAGGTAGGCATATTAACCCTTCCCTGCCTGCTCCCCTGGGACAGACAGCCGAGGCAGCCACAAGTAAGTGGGGAGGGATAAGGCAGGGGGGCAGTGAGTGAAAATCTGGGGTTTCAGGGAGCGGGAGGGAGAAGTGGGCCAATCCAGACCAGCAGGGGAGGAGAGGCAGGTGGGGCATTTACACTGAGGTGTAGCCTAGAGTGGTTAGTGTAACAAGGATCAGAGATAATCCTGCCCTGCAATTTGGGTAACCAGCCCTCCCTAATTGGGTGGGACAATCCTGGAATGGGATCATCAAGTTGCAGTCCCAGATTGAATGACTCTGGGACAGCTTTTGTCCTGGATTTGCAGCATGGTGCAGGATCCAGGATTCCCCTTGCAGGCTGTTAGCAGTGGGACGCAGGGGGCAATATGCACATCAGCACACATGCACGTGGCTGGGAAAGAGCCAGGCAACCTAGAGTGCAGCTGCCTACAGGTAAGTCTATGGGCGGCAGACAAGGTATGGGGGCACAGATCAAGGCCCCCATGGTGAGAGGGAGAATAGGGCAGGGACTGGGGCTCCAAGGCTAAGGCAGAGACCAGGACAGCCACGGACAGCTCATTTCAGGGGCAGGGTGGGGACTGGCTCCCCACCACTGCATGCACTCCTGGGAGCGCTGTGGGGAGGCAGAGGTGGAATTGTGTGTGGGGTGGGGGATTCAGGCTTCCTGCCCTGCTGCCCCCTCCGCCCCCCCGCAAAGCCTCACATCAGCCTTGTGTCCTCTGTTCTCCTGACAGCAGCCAAGGTGGAGGCAGCATGGAGTTGTGCCCCAGAGTGTGCACAGCCAGTGCGGAGCTCCTGGTGGGAGGACAGAAGAGCAGGGAGCCCCAATGCCACAGAAGGCAGCCTCGCTCTGTACCCACCTCATTTGATCTGGTCTGGCTGTGCTGCCAGAGGAGGGGGTGGGGGAGGCTAGCATGTGTCCTGCTTTCCAATTTGCAAAAGGTGGTCACCTTACCTGCAGTGGTGTCACTGAGCAGCCTAAGGGGTGCTTGAAACTAGTTCCAGGTGTTAATGTACAGACAATCCAGGTTTTAAGAGCTCCAGGAGCCTCCTAAAATTACCTTTTAATGAGGCCCTAATGACCTAATTGACTTCTCTTCATGCCCTTCAGTCAAATTCAAGTCCAAAAAACAGTATAATTCCAGTGAAGTAGAGCTGGGCCAATTTACATCAGAGTTGAATTTACCCATGCCTTCCTCCTGTTTGCAAACATAGTAATGTCCTCAGTTCCATAAACATAACAGGTCCAATTCTTCTCCTCATGCTCTTTTATTTCTTTAAGCAGTAAAACCCTTTTGCCACCTCCTTGGCTACAGTGCTGCTGCAAGGTATAAGTCAGGGCAGAAGTATTTGCTATATTATAGATTATATATATATATATATGTTGTATACATGTAGCTGTCAGATTCTGCATACAGAAAAAGAAAGAGAATTATTTTCATCAGGTCTTTTCTTTACAAGAATTGTTTTTTTGGAGTAGATAGATTTGTATAATTCTCAGAAATTTAGGCTAGTCACGTACAAGTCCTTTCATTCCCTTTAAATCCTGTCTTTGTGCTGTATTAAACCTAACATAGTCTTATCAGCTCACCATCCAATTAGAGATGGATAACGCCTCTGCTTACTTACGAGCAGGGATCCTGGTTTTCACTGTTAAGAAATCTCAGATTCTCTGATAAAAAAAGATCTCAATTTCTCTGACGAACACCCCCAAATCCATTATTAAAATAAAAGCCCCCTCACTGCCCCCTGCCCAGCCCCCTGCAGCCCTCTGGCACGGCTCATGCCCTTCAGCCCCTGCCACAGCTCCCACAGCCCTGCTGGTGCCTCTTGCCCCCCACCCACAGCCCCCTGCCATCCCCAACCCTGCTGAGGGGGGTGGCTCCCTACTGCTGCGTGCACTCCCAGGGGGCAAGGGGAACCCATGCCCCCCAGATCTGTGTGTTGGGTGTGAGCAGGATGCCCGCTGCGGGCTCGTACTGCCTGTGCTGCTGCCCTCCCCTGGGGCCCTCGCCAGCCAGCAGTTGTGACTGTAGGGAACAGCGGGACTGCACAGGGAAGCCCCATGCTGCTGCAAGCCCCACGCTGCCCTGTGACATGTTCTCTGTATTACTCTCCAGTAAAATGAGAAAGTAAAGGGTAAAATCCAGGGTTTTCTCTCTTTTTCCATGGGAAACGGAAAACCTGCTTATGAACCTCAACACTTCATGGTGCTTGTTCTTTAGAGCTCTCCAAGGCTTTTACTTTATGCAGAGTGCCCATCATCAGATGATGGTTTTTTTCCATATAGGTCAACATAGTAGAGAAAATGACTTGAGAAATTGAGAAAATCTTCTGTGGTTTTCTGACTTCAGCTATGGAAACTCAATTCAACTGCACAGTTTTCCCTCTCTCCCAAAGCAGTGGAAGACACCATAATTGCTTGTTTTAAAAAATTAATTTGCTCTCCCAAGTAAACTGATTTAGTTATCTGTTATTATTCTCTTGTCCAGACTTTACTTACAAAGAAGATGTGGTGTCTGAATATTGTGGAAGCAATAGAAGAAGCTTCTGTGCATTTTCTGTATGGCTCTATTATATTCCTGTACCTCTGAGAGATGGAAAAAGATATATTTCTTGATTTAAAATTTGTCTTTGCACATTATCTTCACTTATGTTGCTGTTAAACATGTATACATGTATGTTGCTGTGGGCTGACCAAACATTTCAGCATTGATTTGCATTTCAGTGCAATGTCTTTGAATTTTTTCTTTCCTGAAAATTATGAGTGAATGAAAATAGGGTACTAGATCTGCAGCTGGTATAAACAGCACCACACATTTCAACTAGCTTAGTAAAATTTATACTAGCTAAGGATCTGGCTTACCTCTGTGTTTAACTTCAATGCTATTTTATAGTCAAACTGGGTGTTCATGCCAGAGCAAGAATCCAGTTCCTTTCAAAGAAAAATGCTGTGTTTATGATTCATGCAAGTATAACAGGAAGCAAGGTATAAATCATATTTTACCTCCATAGCTACTGCTCAAAAGGTTATGCTCTCTGATGGCTATTCAAAGTGAAATGAGCTGGTTGCTTATACTCAGTTCAGAGGGACAGGGATCAACAAAACGATGGTCCTCTCTGCTGTGTATCTCCGCAGAAAGGCAAAGAATTGATTCAGCCTGTTACTCAAAAATGTGCTTCTTGATTTAACAGCAGAAAGAGTTTGTTGCTTTGTCTCATGTCTTCATGTTAACATTATAGTATCACCAGGTCATTCTTGAAGACAGAAAGTAGAAGGCACAGAAAAAGAAAAAACGTTAAAGTATTTGAAATGTAATATATGAAGGGACGTTTTCATTTTCACTGCATCTCTGTAGCTCCAGAGAGGTTGTACAATCCTGGTTTGGAAGGAACAATCCTGTTTGAAAGCCTTTTAACTTGTGTTAAAACTGTCTCTTTGGAGGGAAAAAAATGAGCATGTTAAAAGGATTTGGAATGGAGCTGTGTTTGGTGTTCCCTGAAGATAAAGCCAGACAAGTTCATCCAAAAGGAAGACAAAAAATGAGCAGAGAGAGAAGACACAGCTTTTGTTTCTGGTGCTGACCCTTACCTGCAATGCCTGAGGAGATATCTGTAAGCATTTTTATTTGACTAATCTCACTTAGACAAAGAGTGGAGAAAAGGATATTTTAAAACGTGAGGTTAAATCTGTATCAGAATTTCACAAAGGTCCCCTTTTTCAAAATGGATTATAGCACTGCCAAACACTGGGGCACCGACGTCTCGTAACTAATTTTATATCTTAGGATGCTGTATAGAGAAGGTCCAAGAGATGCTGACGCGCCGTGAAACCTGTGGTAGAGCCAGGAACAATGGCAATCAGTTACAATGCAGCGAGAGAAAGCATGCTGTCCTCTTTCTGGCCCTGTAGGAATTGTTTGCCATTTCAAGTTATTCGTTCTTGATTGTAAATTAAAGGCAATGTGAGGTGGCTGTAGCTCTTGTATGAGCTCATCCATTCAGAAAAATCTTTTATTCATAATTTAAATAAAACATTTGGCTAGGAGTCAGTTCATGCAAAATTGCTGTCTCCCCATGTCTTCTGTAAATTCCTATGTGGGAACACCTCTTCCTTTTCTTCCATCTACGCACTGGCTGGCTTGCTTTTCTCTGAAAGATTGTAATAATTTATTAAAGCAATTTGGGCTAGAACTGCAAAGTTACAACAACAGTACTTTTCTTCTGCATACCCAAAACCTTCTGAGAGGGCACAGCAATAGTGTAATTGGAACATGGCATGATTGTAATGTAGCAATATTATCTTCACTAATTACTAAAGACCCAAATCAGAGCTGTTTTAAGCATGTACAACCAAAATGCATTTGACTCATGCCTCGATTACAGCTATTAATTGTGTATATTACCACATGCTCTAGGAACTCCCCGTCATGGACTTGGGCATGAACAGCATGTGCCCCTGGTGGTTGGGGGGAGCCTGGCAGTGGTGGTGGGAGCCTGGCAGCAGTGAGAGGGGAGCTCCCACAAACGCTGCCGGCACTGTCGGCAGCAGGGGTGGGGAGCGTCGACCAGGGGTCGGTGACCACCCGCAGGCATCACCGGTGGCCAGCAGGGACTGCTGACTGCCCACAGATGCCGCCAGTGGTTTCAGTGGCGGGGTGGCAAGTGGCAACTGCCCGCAGGCACCACTGACAGTGTTGGCAGTGCCTTATTGCAGGGGGTGAACTGCCACACTCACAGGGTGGGCGTGCAGCCACGTGCACCCCCTACACGTCACCCACGGACTAGGGCTAAGATGTACTAGGCCCTGTACAAGCACAAAGGTAAAAAAGGTGGGCCCAAGGAGCTTACAAGAGGCAACAGATGGCTGCAAAGAGATGGGAAGCATAAGGAAACAATGAAATAACATTGATCGGCATGATAGCGGTAGTTTAACTGTTCTCAATTTCTTCACAAGCATCTCAGCAAAGGAGAGCTCTACAGAGGGATTCGAAGAAGATCAGTGAGCTAGAGCTACACGAGCGCCTTGTGGTGAGTTCCTCTGAAGCGTGAGGGAGGCAGCATGGGAGAAAGCACAAAGGAACTTTTTTGAGGACCATTGAAACTAGCATGACAAGGTTACTGGAAGCAGCTGTCAGCTTCTCAATAATGAATGAGAAATGAGAGAGAGCTTGAGGATGAGATATGGAGGAACTTGAAAGTGAAGACAAGAAGCTCGTGTCTGAGGAATCAGAGAGGAGGGAGCCAGTGAAAGAATGCAAAGAGATGGTATCCAGTAGTGGGGTGTGAAACGGGCCCTATTCCATTTGGATTTGGCCCAAATCAGGGACTGTGATTTGACTCATTGATTCAGATCACTGTCCCTGATTCGATTCGGCCAAATCCAAATCTGAAAGATTCAATGCTGATTCAGGGAATCAGTGATTCAGACACAGACACAGCTTTAGCAGTTTAGTTTTTTCTACATGCCTTGAGGTAGCAGGCTCGGCTTGTCATTGCTGTGATGCATTGCAGCATTCACAAGGCCCTGCTACCTAGAGACATATAGAAAAAACATTTAAAGCTGTCTCTATGTCTGAATTGCCGAATCTTGCCGAATCTCTATGAATCGATTTGGAGGGTTCTGATTCAATTTGGAAAGATTAAAGTGTCTCTTGATTTGATTCAGATTCAGAGATTTGGCTACCAAATTGAGCTGAATCTCTGCCAAATCAAATCAGGGACCAAAGCTTTGCACAGCCCTAGTATCCAGCTTGTAGCTGTATTGGTCTAGAGGCAAGAGGAATCAAAACTTGTAGAAGAGGTGATATCTTTTATTAGACCAACTAAATATCTAGTTGGTCTAATAAAAGATATCATCTCTTCCATGAGTTTTGCAAAGAGATGGGGTATATAATCAAGGTGGCAGGCAATGAAGTTGATGAAGTCCAATATAGGCAAATTAGTTTGTTTGTATGCTCTGTACTTGTATCCAGTGTTACCATTACAATCCATATTTCAATATTCAAGAAAGGGGCAGATTATGGAAATGATGAGGGTCTAACCATGGGAATCCAGGTTAAAAAAAATCAGTTACTTTGTATTTGGGGACATTGTCTGGCCTTGGCATTGTGAAATATACCTAATCATTGTGGCTGTTTGCAGCACTTAGACTCTAGTTACATAAAGGCAAAATGTAATTTATAAACTGTAAAAATGAAAATACTGCAGTTAACACAGCTCCAAAAAACTTCATTTACCTTATGATCAGGCCTGACAATTTGCAGTGATATTCAATAAGGAAGTTACCATAGCAACCTCAGCAACACCTGAGAGTCACCCTGGTGATTCTTAAATAAGCATATACCTAATGGGAAAACCTGATCCTCATCCAAGAAGAAAGGATGATCTTGTAGCAAAGACATTAGGTTAGAACTCAGGAGGGTTAAGTTAAGTTCTCCTCCCTACTACAGACTTGCTGTGTTTGACCTCACCCTAGGGACAGAAATGACACACAAACTGGCATCAATGATGAGAACCCAGTTCAAATCTGTAACACAACAGAAATTCAGTGCGCATAAACCACTTTCAAAATGACCAAAACTGGTTTAAGATAAACCTGGATGGATGCAGTATCAGACTTAACTGATTTAGGTTAAATCCGTTTTTTGAACTTCTGTCCTGGATCCCCTCCGGATTCAAGTTAACTCATAGTCCCTAGCATCCCAGGATGCTTTGCACCTCCCCTACAACCTCGCCGCCAGGGTGGGTGGGCTAGCTTTAGCCCAAGGTATCTACCCCAGCCCAGCAGGAAGACATGTTCGAGCACCCCTCCCGCCAGCTTCTGGCCTGGGTCACTGTAGTCAAGTGGCTGCATTTCCAGAATCAAAAGTAAATGTCTGTTTATTGCTTATCACTTCAATCTACACTGCTTAGACTAACCTGCAAAGGTTGACTCAGTTCAGTCTTAGACTTTTTGACTGTCTGTACCTAGCCTGTGTTACAATCTGATTGAGCTCCTTTTGGAAAACAACCACAAGACTGCTGTGAGGGGATCCAGACCACCAAATCTACATATGCTGAGCTGGCTGGGGTCAGACCAAGTTTAGATACTTCCCTCTCGTAGCGCCTTCGGTCTTGCACTTTCATCTAACGCTTTATCAGCAGTGAGGGCCCTACATCCTGAAAATATGAACCATACTCCCCAAATTTTCTGAACATCAATTAAACATTCCTCCAAATGCTACCAAAGGTGTGAGTTTTGAGATTTGCAGTGTGCCTCCTCAGGGGCACATGGGAGGTGTAGCATTCAGCATGCAGAGACTTTGACAAGAGTCTCAAGCAAGTTATTCTTTATTTAGTTAACAGGAGGCATACACGGACCTAAACAAAATTCAATATCCTCAAACTAATATCTCTGTCTGAGTACCTCCGTCCTCTGAGGTATCCGGGATCCTTCAGTCAGCAGTTACTGGCTTCTCTTGAGATGCCAAGTCTGCCTCCTGCCTCTCTATCTCTTCTTCAGGTCAGATCCCTTGTAAAATAGCTGAAAAGTTTCTAGGCAGACAAGGTTCTTTGGGTGAATCTGATATTTTTTATTAGACCAACTTAAATAGTTGGAAAAAATAATTTTAAGCAAGCTTTCAGGTTCAAAAACCATTTGGGCTGAGGAAGTTTCGGCAGTTGAAAGACTTCCTCAAGAACTGCACCATCAAACCTTTGCTTTACTTAAGATGACATCTTCATCATTTGGAGTGAGAACCTGCAATCTCTGATTGAGTTCCATCAGAAATTCAACAGTCACCATCCCTCCATCTGCCTCTCTTTAGACTACTCCAGCACCAACATCCCCTTTTTAGACACAAGGATCAGTATCCAGAAGGGTAAAATACAGACCACAGTATACAAGAAACCCA
>JAGPOW010003447.1:21187232-21211580 GCA_030014935.1 Caiman crocodilus
CCCCACAACAGAGCCATCAGCATCCCAGGATCTTACAGCTGCACCTCCAGAAATGTAATATACCTCCTCCAATGCACCAAATGCCCTGATGGAAAATACATAGGAGAGACCAAACAACAATTGCGCACCAGAATGAACGCACATCGGAAATCCATCAAAGACAGGAATACCCCATTACCGGTGGGGGCACATTTCTTACAAGAAAACCACGCTGTCTCCAATCTCTCAGTTCTAATCCTCCAGGGGAACTTACAAAACACTTCTCAGACACAAGCCTACAAACTCCACTTCATCAACCTCCTGGATACTAAAAATCATGGACTAAATGTAGACATTGGATTTATGACACAGTATAACCTGACTGACATCTGACTCCCCAGGTATCTCTCCATTATTCATACCCTTTTCTTCCCCGCAGCCCACCCTGTCTCTCACCCATCGATTCCACAGTCTACATCTTCACTGACTGCCCATCTTGTTTGCATGCCAGCCCAGCCTCTGGCTTCTTTACTTCTCGTTCCATCCAAGAAGAGCACACACCCACTGCTGAAACTTCCTCAGCCTGCTGAAGGGTTTTTGAACCTGACCCAAAAGCTTGCTTAAATTTTTTTTTTCCAACTATTTAAGTTGATCTAATGGAAGATATCAGATTCACCCAAGGAACCTTGCCTGCCTCTGTCCTTAGACCAACACGGCTACACCCTACACCGCTGTAAAAAGTTTCTAAACACTTTTTTCAGGTGACTCCTTAATCTACCCTTGCCCCTCAAGAATTCAGGCTCGGAAAACTCACATGCCCCATATAGAAGCCATTCCCTTGTCCAAGTGTGTCATCTTTTATCGGGCAATAGGCAAAGCTGTTTGTCCCTCTGTTCTTAGCTCTGTGCAACCATCTCCTGGAAGTTTACAGATGAAGGTAAAAAGTACAGAAAGATAGTAAAGATTAACCGTACAATCCAAACAGTGTTTATTGTCTGAAGCAAATCTAAATAGTTCATAATTTCAGTCAGAATTCATAAATTGCACATAGCTATGTTCTTCAAATTGTTAACACTGGTAATCACTCAGGGGCAGATACTGCTCCATCTATTAGTATCTGAGTTGTCATAGGAGTGCAATTCTTTTCCACCCTCTTTTAAGTCCCCCAAAATCCATTAATATGTCTACATTTGTTACACACCATCCTCTTCACCTTAAGACTGTGTCACAAAAAATCAGTGAAGAGAGGAATACCCCACCAATGTCTTGTAGTAACAGTTTTTCGGGGGCTCAAGCAGGGTGGGATACAATCACAATGTTAGGTGTCTAATGTCCAGCAGGTGGAACAGAATCTGGCTCTTAGTCTGTTTGCGCTTCAATTGCATAATTATTTTAAAAAAATCATGGATAATCCTAATTCTTTGTGCAGGTTTCAGATATTATTAACTGATGTTATTAAATGATAAATTAATCGATAACGTGTTTTAAGGTGTTAGTTGAAATTTGATTTCTATTAGAGATGAGCCTAAACTGCTATATTTGAATCCAGAGAACGTCCTTATGCATGCCCAGTTTTGTAGTCATGTTGATGTATATTCCAGTCTCCAAAACCCCCAAAAGTAGGGCTCTTCCACTACAGGGTTTGGATTCCTCAAGTCAGACAAATTCTGACCAATGCACTTATCATTTGGATTTGGCCATACATTTTTCATATCAGTACTTGGAACCAAATAATTAGAAGAAGAGGTACCACCTATCCTCATGGCACCATTATCCCATTGGATTTACAGCTTCCAGCCCTCTTTCCCTGATGGGCAGTTCTAAAAATGGCATAGCATAGTTGGCAACAGGGAAGCTTAGAAGGAGATTTAGCATTGTTAGGTCCCATAGCACTGTATGGGACCATCCTGGCCAGGACCCTGCCTTTCCACAATGTCACTTCCAGTCCTCTCATCCCTCTACCACTACCCATATCAAATTAGTCTCCTTTGCACAACTGAACTAGAAGGCTGCAGGCTAATAGAATACTTCCTTGTCATATTTCTTCCTTTCATAATTTGTGTCTTTTAGTACATTACGCTCTATAACTATTCTATCTGACCATAAAATTCGCTCGTTGACTAATTCGATGTCTTTGACATGTTTGCTGCAAATAATTTGCAATTAATGTCAGATGGTGAATCATGTGGAGGATTTTAAAATATGGAACTTCTACAGTTTGAAAATATAAAAAATTATAAAATGTCTTACAATTATGACTTTGGGATGCCATTTCCAAAAATTGTATCTGATACCAGCATATCTAGCTTTGAGCAATGCTGAGGTTTGTAATTTTATTATTCACACCTGATATAAGAGCCAATCAGATGCAACACATGTGACTGTGTTATTTTTTTCTCTATTTGGAAGATGATTCAGAAGCAGATGAACACCATTTTTATTTATTCTGTATTTGAGCAAATACAAGAATTAAGTCACTTGTACACCCCTATTATGTTTGGGAAGTTGCACATTACGTATTACTCACACACACACAAAAACCATGTGATTTAGTTATCATTGATCCAGACAGCTGTTGTATTTACAAAAGCCATTTTTAAGTCCTTCCTTTGCCATAGATTTCATATAAGTTCCCAGGCAGTACATTTAATAACCTCTTTCTGTCCCGGATCTCTAGCAATAAAGCAGGGATAGTAATGCTTCTCTCCTCCCCACCTTTTGCCTGTACCATACACAGAGTTCCTCTGGGACAGGTGCTGTCTTATTGCAAATACATGCAACACAGCACACTCAGCCTATAGGCACTACAATAATGTTAGATGTCCTAACAGTGAAAGAACTATATACCAGTAAATCATGGTGTAATTTCCCAGTACTAATTACTGTACTAAATCAAAGGCAGATTTTCTCCGACTTTTTCACCAGTGAAATGGGCCACTTTAAACTGACAAGTTGAATACTGGGCTTGAGCGCACTCACGTTTTTCCCCCTGGCAGAAATGTGTAATACGCAGTTGATACTGACATTCCTTTAATCTGTCTCATAAACTTCTGCAAGGTTGTTTTCCCTTAAGCTGTCCTGTTTAAGACAATGATGTGGTCTGTTCGGCTGTTGTTCCACTGCATGTGCAGACAGCATGTGAAAGCAAACCTGCTTACTGCAAACATCTATTGCTGAGTCCTAAAATAGACTTGTCTGTCTACATCTGTCTGTGTGGTCACTGAATGCACGCTCTCCTGCTGCATAATTTGAGGATGCCTACTACCTATTTGCTACCTTGGCCGAGTGTGGGTGTTCTGATGTATTTTGTGCACTCACTTGGGGTTTTTCATTTCAGCGTTCCTCGATTGCTATTCCCTCAATCTCTCATACTAGCTAAGACATTCATTCAGTGATGAACTGTCAGTGACACATCATAGGTCTTGTTTTTGACAATGCCTCTCTTTGTAGAGCTGACTTTCAGAAAGCAATTAAAGCACAGGAAATTTTTTTGAGAAGTACAAAGACATTTTCAAAAATGCTACCTGGGAAAAGGATGTTTAAAACACTTTATTGCTTGTGAAAGGAGGCTTCATTCTCGTTGTCACATAACTAGGAAATCACTTTTCCCAGGCCAGTTGCCTTCCATATCCTACACCAGATATGAAACATCTGGAAGTTCAAGTTCAGCAAGTGTAAATGTAACACTATGAATGGTAATGTTGTGAATGTGTTGCAAATACCGTATCTTTTTGCCAAACTAGAACCTCCTGATGCTCTGAGACCAAAACCTGCATTGTCGAGGCTGCTGAGAGTCTTTATTACCCTGGGTTTGTCCTATGAATTTCTCCCTGCACAGACAGGGAACAGGCATGTTGGAAACTCCCTCCCAACCCAGAATCTTTGAGCCTACAGCACCCTTAGAAGTTGGATGACACCAAGACAGACTTCATTCTAGTACACAGAGGAAGCTCCTTGTGTAGTGTGTCCTCTGCACTAAAAATCCTGAGACCCCTATTGTGCCTAGAGAGGGATGCAAAGAGCAAGATTCACAGCCGAGTCTGAAGTTGGAGAAAGCTAGGGGAAGAGTATAATTATTTTATGGGGAATCCAAGTGAGGGTAACCCCTTCTTCAGTATTTAAAACACTGCAAGTGTGCAGAAACACACTATATTAAAACCATACTACACCAAGATTTTCCCTCTAAAATAAAAACTTAGTTTTCAAATTAAACCAAGATAACAGGTTCTATTCTGTTATCAAGAGGGTCTTCCAGGGCGTTCTGTTTTGATTGTATTCCAAATGTCCCAGTTCCAGTTTAGGCCGGTTTCTGTTAATATCCCAATTCCCTTGATCAGCGCAAAGAACACAAATTATCCCCTGTGCAAACAAAGGGGCATTTGCACTGGTATCAAAACCTACCAAATGTTAGCTGTATCAGAGCAACGCAAACAACCCAAGGACACTTGAAAAAAAGATGTTGCAGCAAAGTTTGTCAGCATCTGATGCTTTTCAGTTCCTGAAGCTCTGCCCACGAGGGCCCCACAAAATTTCAGCGGCCATTTTGTTTCGGAAGTGTTTTGGCCGGTTTTGGTGCCCGAAACACCAAACCCGAAATGAAATGGAAGGCCCTGAAATGAAACATTTCGGAAATGTTTCGGAGGTGTCCCCCCAGGAATAGCCTGGCACAGTCCTACAGCCCTCCCTTTAAAGTACTGGGACGCTGGGGCCAGGCGGGCAGCCATGGGGGCTTCTCTCACAGCTCCCTTACACTGGGGCAGAGTCAGGCACAGCCAGAGAAGCTGCGGAAGAACCTGCAGCCACCTGGTTGTACCTGCCTCACCCCGGCCGATTCAAATCGGCACCGAAACAGTATTGAAACAGATTCGGCCAAATTGAAATGGAACAGTGATCTGAAACACCAGAACAAATCACTGTCCAATAAATGGCCAAATCTGAAACCAAAGTGAAAGATAGCCATTTTGCACAGCCCTGCTTCCTACGGATGGTGCTTACACACAGCCATTGCCTTTAATAAAACTTTCTGAGAGTGAAGTTATATGTTATACTTAGACCATATTAAAGACACTTAACATGGGTGTAACCCAGGCAGTACTCCAAGAGGTACCCCCTCTCCAATTGAAGGGATCAAAGCAAGTGCACAAGTGCTGTGGGAGGTGTAGGGACTCTCCTCCCCCTATAGGGCAGAGCCAGACCACCAATGGGGACGTAACCATATACTTTTTCATGACAGAACAGTACTGGGAACATAACCAGTATAAGCCACTGGACACTACAATGCCCTGAGGGAGCAGGATTCAACACAGGTTAGATGCTTACAATCATAGACATATTCATTCAGTTGACAAAAGACAGGGTTAACCAAAATATAAAACACAAACAGCAGAACAAACAATACTGGTTGGTGAAATATAAAAGGCACAAAATACAAAATGGCAAATGACAAGAAATATAGGGCCTAGGTACCTGGAGGGGGAAGAAAGGAGGAAAACGCAATGACCCCTTTCCACTGAAACAAGAATTTCTCTCTGCTACTTCATTCACCCTAGTTGGGATTTGAACTCAAATCACCTATATAGTAGGCAGAAATGCTACCATACAGCCACCAGTACTGGAGTTGGGTTAAGTTGCTAGGGGTCTTGACCTTCCAGGAGCCCCAGCCTCATGTTGAGCTGCATGGCCTCTTATTGGAGGAGCTGGAAGCAAATCTGGGAACCTCTCAGGTGGCTGCTCAGATCCTTGCTGGAGCTGAGGAGCCTCTCCTGCTGGCCACGGCCTCTTGTAGGGGATCTTGGAGCCCAGTGGGGAGCCTCTCCTGCCGGCCACACGCTGCACTGCTGAGGGTCCAATTCCTGCCTGCAGGTCCCACTCCTTTGCCAGCTCTTTGAGACTCCTTCCTTGTGATCCCTCACTGGTCTCTCCTGAGTCAGCTGCACTGCCTCTTTTATCCCCCTCTTTTATCCCTAACCCAAGGGGCCAGTCAAGGGACATGGAGGGTGAGTCTCTGGGGCCTGATTGGTGAGGAAAGGGAATCCCAAGTCCTCCAATCATCTTTTACCCTTTCAAAACCCCTGAGCTAAATCACCACCAGCTAGCCTATCACATCAGTTAACAAGTTTAATGGGCCAATGTTCATGTTTTAAGTGCCCTTGGTGGGGAGGGGGTGGTCTCAAAGTTATGCCACTTCAGGTTCAGGCAAGGATTAACTTTAGGTCATGCTACCTAGCTTGTGTTGGCTTCAGTCTGATCCATAGAGATAAAAATGAGCCATTTAAAGTCCTCCAGCATCCTAGGATGTAATGCTGCTTACCCCCCACCCCATTACCCCAGAGCAGGGATGAGTCCAGGTGTCCTGGCTCCTAGTCATGCTCCTGCTCACAAGCCAACTGATGGCAAGTCAGAGCTATGAAGGCAAGAAACACTATTAATCCTTAATGTGTGACTGCTTACAGGATGTTCTAACTTTAACACCACGTAAACATGGATTTACTATGGTCTAAATATAAGGAAATAGCTCTGCTTTAGCAGGGTGGGGGAGTGCAGTTGCAAAGAAAACCTAATTCCTTGACTTGAATGAGAAGTAATACACTAATAGGGAAAAATGTGAAGAAGCGAAAAGTAAAAGTCCCACATCAGCCTCAACTTCTTCCTAACTGAAGGAGAAACGCAATATTAGTAATAAGGCAATATGGGTTTGGGAAAGAGAAGAGGTATATTAAATACCGCAGGGACAAGGAAAGCAAATGATAAAATTCAAGTACATATGCAACAACAAGGAATAAAATATCACACATACAGCATGCCTGGCATAAACTGGAGGGGGCACCTGTGGTATGGGCAGGAAGCAGAAAACAGAGCAGCAGATTGGGCAGAGATTACAGGAAAGTGAGCAGAGCAACAGATTGGGTAGGGAGCATAAGATGGGAATCAGAAGCCAGAGCAAACGATCGGGCATGAAAAAAGGACTGGAATGGCACTCGGGGAGGGTACAGGGCTAATTTGTAACACAGCTGCCAAAAAGATTTGCCCCCACTAGTGTAAGACAATCTCTCACTATTGACAGCCACATTTCCAGTAAGGTAATTCTCTTTGCTAATCACAAGTAAGTATCCCAAGTTCTTCCATGGTATCTGCTGCAAATTGTATTAAGATCGGCACCAATAGACAAAAAAGTTCTGCTTGGACACTCGACTGGTGATTCAGATGGACAGACCCTGAAGTTCTCTGTGAAGCTAATCTCTTTTTTCCCCCTCATTTCTACTACTAGCTTTTAGAACTCCAAAGTGCACTGGTGTATATTTGTACTCGAAGCCCATTCAGGAAAGTGAAAATTGTTTTTTGCTACTTTGGAAGAGCATCCATCTACATAGCCAGAAATTCTCCAGCAACCAAATCCATCCACATTCTGAGTTTAAAGTCACTTGTGGTCAATCATGAGAAGAAGATGCATGATGAATTCGTATATCTGTTTCAATGTTTTTCATTATACTCTCAGTGTTGGCA
This sequence comes from Caiman crocodilus, assembly GCA_030014935.1. Taxonomy (NCBI): domain Eukaryota; kingdom Metazoa; phylum Chordata; order Crocodylia; family Alligatoridae; genus Caiman; species Caiman crocodilus. The sequence goes on from JAGPOW010003447.1 coordinate 21,194,715, forward strand.
CTATAGGAACCACATTAGGGCTGGGGTTATATGTAAACATTCAGGGTTTGAGGTTTCTTGGTAGAGTAAAATCTTGTAGTTTCAGGCTTTTATAAATCTGGTATTTTTTGAGCAAAAAAAGTGTTTTCTTAACAGGGATGTTTAGGTTTTCTGTTTTGTGTTTTTTAGCAGAAATAATCAACAGATTTTTTTCAACTTTAATTGAGTATTGATGAAATAAACCACCTGGGAATGTGTTATATTTTATACCAGGTTTATTTAAAATGGAGTTTCTTTATGTACCCTGTAATTTCCATGTCATCTTCTTGCTTTTCTTTTCATCAGTGTAGACATCATAGCTCACAAAATGTATTGTGCCAGGATTTGTGGGAAGCAAAGGAGGTGTGTACGTATGAAGCAAAGAAGAAAATGAAATGAAGATAAAGCATCTTTGAGCTTAGTAATGAGCGTAAACATATGGTGACAGTGGCTTCAAGTCAGAGATGTAAGAAAATGAATTTTCTTCCTAGATAACAAATGCAGTGGGTTTTTTCCTAGGTATGGATAATGCATGAAGACTGAGCCCAATTACAATGATAATTCACTAAGAATGCTCATTCACTGAGTCATTTGGAGGTAAGTGTTCACAACTAAAGGTTAATTTAAGGAAAACCTATCTGAAAAGCACTAAAAATCAGCAGTGTTCTCATATGTCTAGCAACTAACCTGCTATAAAGACTATTATGGGTTGCAGGAGAAATCAAAAAAGAACAAACTCTATTACTTTGCATATATGTATTGCCTCTATTTAATTTGGGCACTGATACAAGGATTAATTACTTGTCCTTTTCTTACAAATGCCTGTAATTTCTAATTACACCAAGACTAAGAAAATTAGCATCTGCTTACCAGTGCATCACCAATTACTTTTGTAGTATTAGTGCTTATAGATATCCCAGGTAAATTATCTAATATTGACAAATGGAAGTACAAGTATTATGGGTAAGTCTATATTATACTTTGCAGAGTAGTTTAGAGTTACTCAAGCAATCTCTAATTGAGCTAATTAGTGAGCTCACCCATCAGGAGAAGTCTAGTGATGGTAGCATGGAGCTATGTCTACTTGTTAGAATAAATGGGCATATCCATACATGATAATGCAGTAAAGTATTCACCAGCATAACCCTGGATATAAAACTAAGGATTATTTAAAGGTTTCTATAACCCCTATGTATTTGCTTATTTAAATTCACATGGGGAGTATTCAAATTCACCTAGCCATTTGGAAGAAACCTTTATTGTTAGAGACCCTTTTAATTTGCAAATGAAGCTGTGTAGTTGTGAAAACAAAATATAAGAGTTATAGTCATCTAATCAGGAGAAAAAAATACCACCTGATTTCAATCAACTTCACAGCTTGATACTGAATGAGAGAGACTATTTGTCACAATGAACAGTTCAAGAGTGCCCTATAAACCAAAATGTATTTGCCTAGTGGTATATCATTCCAGATAGCAAACAATTAATAATTAAAAAAAAACCCCTCAGTTGGTTTCCAGTAATTTTGTGATAACAAAAAAAAAGAAATCCATTTGCTGAAAAATTATTCCCTGTGATGATTGCAATCAGCTCTAGTGTTGTTTTGAGTGAACATTTTTTTTCTGTGTAGAGCATTAGAGAGTTCAGATAGTCTGAAAGCCATGGTTCACCTCTTTGTCACCTCTCTGGAGATTAGTATTGACTAGCAATGGAGTAAAAATCGTTGTGTACAGAACTTTTTTTAGACACTGCCTCAAGCTTGCATGAGCCATATAACAACAGCAGGAACATGCACAGTCGAATGGCTGACAATGGCTATTTATAGATGAACCTCTGAAGGTTCTCAGATAAAAAAGTTCACTTTAGAAAATTTCCCCATGTTCAGATGCTTGTCTGCATTGTCAGTATTACCTTTTTCATGGTATTTTGTCCCCAGAAAACAGTGAGGAGGCAACAGGTTAGACAAATATCTATCAGGAGTGGTTTAGGTACAGTTGATCATGAACTGCATGAACACTCAAGGTTCCTTCCAGACTTATTTCTATAATTCTGTAAGGGACGTATTAATGTGAACATCAAGGGTCTTACAGCTAGAGATGTGTCTTTCATGTAACATAACAGAATTATATAGGCAATATCCCTTTTGGCTCACCTGCCCCCTAATTCAAGCAAGGAAACCTTAGCATAATTTTGATTTTGTTGGCGATATGTTCTAAGAAAATTAGAATATGTTATGTTCAAGTTAAGGCACAATCCTATGATGTGCTGAAACTATACCACGCAGTATAATTGATGTGATTGCTCTCATTCTGCCTAGTCAGTTCTCTATAAAATCCCTATCACAGGAGTATTTAGGTATGTCAAATAAGGAAACAAAGTCAACAGGAGTTAGAGGGCAGAGCACTCAAAAGATATAAGAGCATTTTTTTTCTGTAAGGGCTGCAGGTCAACATAATCCAAAGCTTTCCCTTCCCCTAGTTGCTGGGACATATGAGCAGAGCAAAGCAAAAGAAGTAGCTAGGTGCTATATATAGGACTACTAGTCTTCCGAGGGATTGTCTGTCAGAAAGCTGCAAGCGTCTTTCTCCTGCTTTCCCCTCTCTTTCTGGCCGTGAGTGTGAAGTGAAGACAGCATCACGCATGTTTACTGTTCCAGCCGGCTCAGTGTGACGTAGCCCTTCTGCATGAGCAACAGAACAATTCACAACAATTCGCAAAGGACAATTCACAGATTACCAAAGTTTAAAAACTCAAGCCCAGGAGATGTTTGAGGGCTGCTGGCAAGATAACGGAGCAGAGCAGGCAAAGTGAGCCTGCAGGATTTCATCCCTTCCCTTGGAAATCCTTCAATATGTTGTCACAAAAACATATGTTTTTATTCACCTATCTTGCCATCCCCGCTCCCACTTCATTAAATACCCATTTTATCTGTCTTCATGCTGGGGTCACACACTTGTCTTCCCCTGCTTGAACTACTGCTTCTGATGAACAACCCACTGTACTGGTACGAGTGATTTCAGAACACCAGCATTAGTCATCTGCATGGCTCACTGCAAGGCCAATGTTTCACTTCTTTTCTTAATTTTGCCTTCATGCTGAAGGTGAACTGTGTTTTTGCTTTGAGTTGTAATGGCTCTTTGTGCCTCTCCTCCTTCCCCCCAGCCTGATCAAAGTGAAGCTCAGAAGCTAGCATTTGAATCCCTATAGATCCTCTGAGCGTATATTTACCAGTTATGTCTTTGTCATGATAGTGGCAGGGCAGGTAGTTCTATTCTCTTCTCTGCTTTTACTTGCATCGCATTGTGATTTTTATTATTATTTTTATCATTATCCCTGGCGAAGTGGAAAGGGGTGGGGCTGCATGACAGGCAGCCCTCAGTCAATCAGCAGTGAGAGGCACGGGTGGCTACCATCTTCCCTTCATGCCGGCACCCCCTTTCCTCCCCCCGGCAGTCTGCACACCTGGACCGCAGCAGCCATAAGAACTGCTAGCTCCCACTGTGAAGCCAGCATTTTCTTTTCAGTATTTTTTTTCCCTCATATATTTTGCAGACATTGCCTGATTTTGCGGTTTCCATGAAAGCTGCGAAACCTTGATTTGAGTAGGTTCCTAGTGATAAATTGCCGGATGCAAGTTATAATAGGATAATCAAGAGCCATCAAACAGAGAAGAAGGGTATTGGTATTGAACTCAGATTTTAAAGCAAGTCATGAGATCGTTCTGTGCCCCAGTTTCCTATCGGTAAATGAGGATAATAGTTTTGCCTTTTCTTATTCCACACTTTCTCTTTTCTAGCTTTTCAGACTACTTATTTGTTACTCTCTCCTACATATATGTATAGATCAAATACAGCTATAGCTGACTGCTGATTGGGGCCATAGTTGTATTTGTAGCTGACTGAGTGCTACTGCTAGGAAAAAAAAATCTATTTATAAAACGTTCCTGGTCTGTCATGTCAAATGCCAGCCTGATTATGAATTAACTAGAGATGGACAATTTGGCTCACAAGAAAAAAAAACCTTCCCAAAAGCTTGATCTGAAGCTGACTAGTCCTGGTTATATTAAAGGTGAAAATGGGAACAGCAGACTTCATCAGCAATGACTGATGATGGATGAAACCTACTCTTGGAACCAAAGTTCCCATATCTGAATGGTTACCCGACTTAAGAAACTGTCATACTTAGCTAAGTCATCTTAAGTTTGATCTGAATTTGTGGAATACACTATATCACTCATAAAGGGCAAGGGAAAAGGAATGGCCATTAGAACAGTCAGGTACATCAGAGCTCTGGAAAGAAATGAAGCAGTCTTGCTCTCTTCTGCAAATCTAAAGTTCATCATCTGGTCATGTTGTATGACTTCAGACACTGTAATCATTTTTAGATGACTGAATGTATTGGTAGAATTCTCTGTTCCCCTCTGGCATGTTCTATCTTTCTCTCTCTTTCCCCTGTATGAGGAAAAAAATAAACAGAGTCATAGATTTAAAGACTATACGGGGCCACTATGATCCTCCAGTCTGATCTCTTGCATAACACAGGAAAAGTAATCCTGCTCTGTAATTTCAGTTGCAGCCCATAGTTTCTATTTGAACTGTAGTTTGTTGTTTGAGGGTAGGGACAGACATTCAAAAAGCCAGAGCCTGAACTGATTCATTCTTTACAGGTTACTCTAACCTGCGTAGATTGAACCAATTTGCAAGTGAATAGACATTCAGTTTTGACTATCACGGTGGATGGAGGTTAAGTACCTGTTACCCACTGCCCGTTCAAGGTGGCACCAAGCACTCAGGGTGGGCGGCTGTGGCCCAGGGACATGGGCAGTGGTGGAGGGAGGCAATGGACTGCCATGAGTAGGCAGGAGTGCAACCCAGTCAGGCCCAGTAGTGCAACTCAGTCTGGCCTGGCCCCATGGCAAAGGAGGGCTGTGGCAGCCCATCCCTCCCTCCCCTGGTGGTGGTGGCAGAGTGAATCATTATGGTGGGCAGAGGTGAGGCACCTGTTACCCGCTGCCTGCTCACGGTGGTGCCGGGCGCTCAGGGTGGGCTTCAGCAGGCTAGTTGCTGCCTATACGCCTGGGCTGTGGGGCTGGGCTGGAGTGGGCTGCAGTGGTCCATTGCCTCCCCCTGTTGCTCCCATGTCCTTGGCCTGCAGCAGCCCACCCTGAGCACCCAGTGCCACCGTGAGCAGGTGCTTCACTCCCACCTGCCGCAATAGTTCTCTCCACGGCCACTGCTGGGAGAGGGAGGGGCAGGGAGCCATGCTGCAGCTGCAGCCCACCTGCAAAGCATAGCCCCCATGCAGGGCTGGAGGTGGGAGTTAGTGGGCACTGACCCCTGGCCCATGGGGCTGCCCCAGCCTGTGCCATACTGCCACAGTGGGAGGCAGCGGTGGGTTGGGCTCCATAACTAGCCCTGGCTCCCCCCAACCCTTGCTGCCTTCAGTCAGGTCATATGGCCCCCACCCTGTGCCTGGCTGGCCGCTCCTCTGAGGGACTTGGCCCAGGCACTGCAACATGGGCCCTGCCTGAGGGGATCTTCAGCATGGGACAGAGCCAGTGTCATGGCAGTGCCCATACCACTGCTTCCTGAAATGGGAGGATTAAACCTCTCCCTTCCCCTCAGGCTACTGGTGTCTGGACACCACAGACCTGGGTGCCTGTGCTGCCTCCCATGCAGTAAGGTGATTAAACCCCTTCTGGATTTAATCAGCCCTGGAGCAGCAAAAGGGAGTGGGGGGCTGCAGATGCTTGGAAAGGGCTGCTGCCCCCTTGCCAGACAGACACAGCAGCACTCCAGAGTAGGGTCTCTCACCGCTTTCTCAGCCAGCTGGAGCAGTGGTAGTGCTCCAGCTAGGTAGGAGAGGGGTGGAGCTAACCCTGCTTAGCTGGAACAGACAGCCCAGCCCAGCTCAGCCCAGCCCAGGGCTACAAAGCATGCCGAGATGCTTGAGGACTCTAACTTAAACCAGGAAGGGGTCTGGGACACAAGTTCCATTATCTGGTTTGACCTCAATCAGTTAAATTTGATACTACATTCAACCAGGTTTATCATAAACTGTTTTCAGCCATTTTGAAACTGGTTTATGTGCACTGAACTGTTCTGTTACAAGTTTAAACCAGTTTCTAATTACTTAAACAGGTTTATGTGTAACTTCGATCCCTATCCAGAGGGACATTGTCTTGATTAAGATGTCCTACATAAGGGAGAGTTCATCTGACTTTAAGTCAGTGGTTCTCAACCTGGTGGTCCACAGACTATGTTTAAGGGGTCCATGAAAGATGACTATGATCAATCAAAAGTATGTGAATACCCACACTTGATATTCAAGGGTTCCACACCTCTATTCAGATTTTTTTAGGGGTCCACAAATGAAAAAAGGTTGAAAACCACTGTTCTAAATAATTCCAGAACTTCACTATTCTCATTATTAAAAATTTGCCTCCTTTTAAGTCTGAATTTGTTTCGTTTCTGCTGCTAACCATAAATTCTCATAACCTTTTTCTGCTAGTTAAAGTGCTTTGGCTATCATCAGAAATCTCTTTACCAGAAGACAAATATAGATTTTATTGCAATCAATTCAATGTTCAGACTTTCCTTGCATTAACTAACAACCTTGTTTGTTTAGCCTCCTGTGGAAAGTCATTTTCCAAACCTCAAAGTATTTTCTGAGCTGTTTTCTGAACCATTTCCAATTTTTCAATAATCTCTTGGAAGTAAGGATGTCAGAATGGGGTGTGCTATTGCAGTAAATGGCCTCTTATATGTCATCTACAAAATGGTTATTCATACATTCAAACTATGCTACTAGCTGTTTTCTAGACACTCAACATTTCATGGTATGAGATACTCACAGCATAGGCACAGAGAACTAGATGGAGGTTAGGGAAAGGGGATTGAGTAATCTGATACAATTTATATACTTACACTTTAAAAACAATAAACATCTGTCATTATTATTGCTTCCTTCAATCATTCTGCTTTTCCGTCAACTAAACTCATACCTTCAGTGGCTTACCACTTAAGCCAATGGGTTAGGATCAAATGCACTTTTTTAATGTAAAGCATGAACTGCCTACATGGCCATTCACAACTATTTGTGGGAAACAAGATGGGTAATTCAACCATTGAAGAGAATTAAATAAAAAATACTTTTTCTGAAAAGATTACTACTAAACTGCTAGAGGGCTCTGAACTCAACCAGCCAATAAGGTCTGAACCAAGGGCTGGGTTAACTTTGGACGAGGATGCATTGCCCATTATTTCAAGCAAGTAACCACTCCTTGAAATTAAAAAAAAGAGATGTGGGACTTTTGGTCAGTGATGAAGCAGGGGTTAATTGATTTCTAAGAGCTTAGGTCTTACACACCAAGTTTCACCCAGCCTTGGAAGCAGACAGGCTGTCTAACACAACAAGGCCAGTGGATGTACACAGCCTGAGAATTGAGGGGGCATACACCATACTGTCTAACACAACAAGGTCAACAAGGACATAAAGTCTGGGAACCAAGGGAGTATGTACTATACTGCCCATAACATGAGATAAGCGTCACCAAATGCAAGACCTCAGAGCAGGAAGGCCTGAGTCCTGGTTTTTAGGTGAACAGACTGAATTAGAAGAAGGCCCAGAAGGCTACGTGGAAGTGTAACCACAGGGGGAAAACCAACCAGAGATAGCACGAATGAAAAGTCATCAGGAGGGAAGGAGAATACAAAAGCAGAGAGAATAACTTGAGAGTAACAATGAGTTCCTCCTTCTCTTTCTTTCTGTCCCTCCCTATCCCACCCAGGTTTCTTCTTCTCCTCCCCAAGAGTGTTCACCATCCCCATCCCCTAGGAAGGGTCCCCAAGGCCACCACGGACAGAGGGCATACAGTCAGCCCATCTCGTACACCCCCCTGGAGGGGTGCTGTGGGCCTTGGTATCCCACCTCCAGACTGCTGACACATAAGAGAGAGAGTGCCTCAAAGTAAAGCCTGCATCCTGGCCAGATATACTTTGACTCTGATGACAGCCCTAGGATTTGGTAGATATATAGAATTGCTTAATTGTTTGTATTGTTTCTTTTCTGTTATCACTGTGTATCAATAAATTTTCCTATTATCGAATGGAAAGGTCATGGTCAACCTGAGAGTGGGTCCCCCACCCCGAACAGGGTATCTGGATCTTAAATCCAGAGCCAACACCCCTGCCCTCAGATGAGCAGCTCAAGGCCCCATCCTGCTCCCCACATGGGTCCTGAAGCTGCACATTCTGGGCCCAAGTCCCACGCACCTCCCCAGCTGGGCAGCAGCCGCAGCCCTACCTAACTGACTCACCCCTCCCTATGGGGGGTCTCTATACCACCCCCCACAGACTTACCTGCAGAAGCTGCTCTCCAAGATGCCTGGCAGCCCTGTGTATATACATGCACATGGCATCCCCTGCCTGACCACCCTCCTCTTACTCTGCCTCCCAGCCACTTGCAGGCTGGAACTCTGCCAGCCTGCAGAGAGCTCATTGCAAAAGTGCAAAATCTGCGGGTTTCTCCATTAAAATGAAAGTGCCATGTTTTTCTCCGCTTTTCCCATGGAAAGCAGAAAACTCAGATCCCTGCTGATGGCTCAAGTAATTTATTTCTGAGGCCTCAGTGCAGGGGTAAATGAGTGTTTTATGAGAAAACAGGCATAAAATAAAGGAGCCCATATTTTATGTATAGATATGGCCTGATGGTGAAAGATGCAGGCTACCCTCAATTTACATTAAGTGAGTAGAATTTGAGGAAGTTCATGAGAACAGAAAGGAGGGATGCACAGTTTATAAGGTAGTTTGGTAGCTGTGTTATGCTGAAGTAAGACACAAGGCAGGGCAGATGCACACCTTATAGACTAATGGAATTAGAGCTGCATAAGCTTTAGTGAGCAGCAACTCTTTTCATCAGATCCTATGAACGGACATACAGAGGGCTCTTGTGTCCCTTCATAGGATCTGATGAAATGAACTATTGCTTACCAAAGCTTATGCAGCTCTGATTAAGACAAGTTGATCAAAGGGTATGGGGTACCTGGGGATTGCTCCTCAAAGTACAATAAAGACAGCAGGGGAGAAGATGGGGGTTATTTAGAGTTCAGCGAGGTCTCAGTCACAGAGATAAGCAAAAGTCAAATTTAATAAAATAAGAATTCTGCGTCTTAGCAAATGTCTCTCACACAGACAAATGACTGCCATAATCTACACTAATCCTACTTATCTTTGCCATTCTTTGGCTTTTCCTTTTTTTCAGAAGCGTTTTATCATTAATTCTCTAAATATAACTGATGTGCAATGCACATTTTTGCAACACATTTGCTAGTTACTGAACTTTACGCCATAATGTAGGTCTATAACATTACGCTTTACCATAAGGCCATATCTACTAAAGTGACATGTCTGTTCTAATAAGGCCATAGCAATCTGGTACCCTGAATCACAGCCAAACCCACTCCAGTTCCTTTCATTGCACCATTGTGTAATGCATAAATGCTTGGATTCCAAAGGTGATTTCATGAAGGTGAAAGCTTATTTTCCAGTTAAAATGCAAATGACTCAGCCTTCCTACTCTCTGAGGTCCATGCACCTTCATAAATCCAGCTGATATTGAAGAGAACTATCATACTGATTAATAAAAGCCTTTGTGCTCAATGTTTCCAAGCTAGTCTTTTCTATTTCCTTAGCAGTTCATTTAATTTGAAGATTCTTAACTTTCAGATTTCATTGACATGGATATATGGACAGGTCTGAATGTCAGCTGTGCTAAAATTAAACAGGATTTACATTAACTTCAAGGGTAAGAACAAAGTAGTTAATTAACAAGGGGGTTGTACCTTTTTCAGTTATTGCCCTTGGTATGACTATTTGGCTTAGTGTTCCTAGTCCATCACAGTGTACTGCAGATTTGCATCACAAAATATCTCGAAACTTTTTCACATTTACAAGAAAAAAACCTTCTTAAAAAAAAAAAAGAAAAAAAGGGAGCAAAACAGATACTAGATACACACGTTTCCCAGTTCTTTTCTTGGAGAGGTTGTGTAATTGTTATGTTCAGCTCAGTCAGGTATTTAACTTAAAAGGGCAGACTTAAGCTATGTTTGCTACCTTTTCATTTCTGTTTTTTGTAAGAGCTCCAGAAACTTGCTATTGAAATATTACCTTTAGTAAGAAGGTTTTCCCTTAGTCAGGTACACACAGGCAAGCCTGATATTTGAAGTTTGTCCACAAATGTGGAGTACAAAAGATCACTGTTGTCATAGGGCTGTTCCTCAGTCATTGGCTTCTTGCAATGTGACATTTCTAAGTTCCACATGCTGACACGTTTATTGTAGGGTTGATCATCACTTGTTATTAGTTCATATCTCATAAATATTGACCTGATTTGGTTTTGTATGGTTGATCAGCATTAAGGCTAGATCTGCAGTAAGAGTTTCTCTGCAAATACATATAAGACAGATGGGACAAATTTGGAGCGAACAGTCCAGAAACAATTTTAAAATATCATTTAACAGAACTATTTTGCATGTAACTTCTCCAGCTGCATTGCAAGATACAGTATCTGTGACAGCCGGCAGGCTTTATATATGAAAGTATTATTGTTAGCTTTTCCTGTCATTTGATTGATTAGAGCTTCTTTTAACATTGCCTGCAATTTCTGATAGAAAATTAATCTGTGACAAATTATCTTCAGAAAGCCTCTTACATAAAATGTATGCATCATAATCCAGAAAATGTTTGAAATAGCATCACAAATGATACAAGAGCTGAGTAGACACGCATTTTTTCAGACTACCACCAAGAAATCTATTTCCCATCCCCCATGGTTAAAGTTTTAATAAATATTGATTCCAATTAAGTCTAATCATCAGATTTTTAAAAATTGCCATTGGCCCTATGTGAAAATAGGCAAATTACTCTGAAGAGGAGCAACTTTAGTTAAACCCCTTCAAGATTTTCACAGTAATTTTCAAACTCTTCCTAGTGAATTTCTATAATCCCTCATTATAGGTAGTTCCAACTAGAAAATGTGGTTTGGTCAATCTCTTTTGTTTTATTTTATCAATAAACTAAAAAAGGGGGGAACTGAGCCTGATGCATAATCATGCAACTATTTCCTTGTAACTTTTCAGACAGCTGAGCATGACAGCTCAGAGGATCTTTTAGCCTAATAAAATTTCCAGCTCCTCAGCAGTCACTTCAGATTTTCTGTTTCAGACAAAGTAACAGGAGCACCTACCAGTGAGCTTAGCTAACAGGACCAGGAAATAGAGTAACCCAGTCCTCTGCTCAGAGCAAGTTCCCATTAGCAGAGTTTTCTTGGCATACGCATTTCATCAATGATCTACATTTGTCTGACACCACAGTTGTTTCCATTCTGCAGCTTATAATGTTCTCTTCTCCTGACAACTTATTTCACACTTGCTTCCTTGGCAACTTTCTTCTTTGACAACTTTTGCTTCTTTCACTTGGAGACCCTGAATTGCAGAGTGTTTTATATTTCTGCAGCATTTCTGACTACCAAGGTCCCTTCCAACCATGATTTCATTTGATTCTATGATTCTGAAGACAGTTGATATCCCTTTCCAGTGACTCATCTGATTCACTCAATTGGGCAAGGTCTACTTTGAATACCGCTGTTAGAGACATCTCAACAAGAGCTGGCCAGAAAACAAAAATTACACGTTATGATAAATGTAAAGCTTCTAAAATGTTTTGTCCTGCCATATTGGAAGGAAACCAAAACATTTCAGTTTCTCATAACCCCCCCCCCCCCCAAAATATAGACCTATATACCTGACTATATATAGACCTATATACCTGACTGTGTTCAGAGACCTATCCATATGCCTCAGCATAGCCAATTATAGCATAGCATAGCATAGTCAATTAAGAAGTTAGAACATGGATTTGGGGTATGACAGAATTCAGGCGTAAATCCCTGCTTTGAGTGCAGGGACTTGATCATGGGTTTCTCTGGGCTATAGATGTCATTCTCTCCCTCTCTGGTCCAATGCATGATTACAAAATGGAGCTGCTCCAAGAGAAGAAACTGAGATAGCAAGTCACACTACAGATGCAGTTAGGGAATTCTCCAGACATGCAACAGACTCATGTTCATAGTTCCTCCTCTGAGTCTTGCTATTCTGGGATTCTGTCCTTTTTTTGACCACGTAAATCCATGCTTGACCTGAAAAACCTTCCTACTGCAACCGATTTGTTCCCTAAAAAATTTCAATTTCAACAAATCAGACTTATCTAATGAAAAAACATTGCTGAAAATTTCCTCAATTACTCTTACCCCAATAAACTAGAAAGAAGGAAGAACGACATTTCTTTTCCTGCACAAGAAAGAGCCAGGTAATTAAACTCTAGCACAGAAGCATCTCATCTCTGCTTCTCAATGCAGTGTAGTCACATGGCAAGAACAATGCTGGAAAGTATGACCTGCTGATTTAATAAAATGACCTGGCTTATGGCCCAAGAAAGCAGATGGCATTATAGATTACAGACTAATGCCCGAGAAGGAAGAGCAATAAAGGAATATCTTCTTTGCAAAAGAACTCAAGAAAATGGGCTGCCTCCGCTTTCTGTGATTTTTATATCTCAGCAGGCAGAGTTTATACAGCCATTGCAGAAAATAAGTAAAAGTCACAATTGCAAAAGTTGCATTTATATAACACCCTTCACACCAATCTAATGTACTCCCACAAGATCCCACAGTTAGCAGAGTCTGAGTAAAGAGGAAGTGCTTGTCTGTCTGCACTCAGAAACACAGCAGAAGCATCCTTTCCCCCATGATACTGGTTGTGTGCATCTAAGCTTTTCATTTCCCTGTGGAGAACCAGCATGAATATTCTATTGGCAAAAATCAGTCCAGATGCAAGGTACCACTTTGCAACAAATTCACTATTCCATCCATAATGCAGCTGAAACAAGGTGTTCAGACAGCTCTATGGTGTTGGTCACTGGCATAACCTCAGAATGAGGCTATACAAATGCAGCATAGAGAAGTCCCGTTTTGCCTGTTACTGAAATGCACATCCTCTCTTGAACATCACAGATGCATTAGCGCTGCACAACAGTTTAGGAAAGGAAACGGAGGGGAGAAATGTATGTATTTTCTTACTGAAACCAGAGAGGAGATTGATCAACATGATGCAAAATGGAAATCGGTACCGGTAAAATTGCAGATATACGGGAGCTACAAGAACACAAAAGTATGTCAGGACTGTGGTCCTGCCTTTCTCACAAAAAACATGAAACACAGACACTGAGCTGCTACAACCTCTTAAGTGATTACAATCATAATCCATTGTATGCTTGTTTGTAAGAGATCCATTTCTATAAGCAGTTGAGTTTAATTGGGCCACAGCTGGTGTTGACTGAGTATGGAGAGGGCAGGGGGAGGGGGAAGGAATTTAATGGCTTGCTAGCTCTATTTAAAACAAGGTTTCACTGTTTTTCTGCTGTGTGGTTTGTTTCTTTCAGTTTGAGAAAGTCATAAGGAACAGTGAGCCTTCAAATTAAGGGCCTAACAAAATGATTTCACTCTGTCCTGTAATGGTCTTCTTTATAGTCTGAAGTAAATCTCAGCAAAGAGATCCAGGACTGAAAGGATGCAGAGACTGAACAAATTTCACCTCCCATGCCAGGAGTGAGCTTACAACATCTTGGAACAAACCACATCCTTAGTCTGTAATCCTGAGTTTACAACAGGGGGAAAGGGACCTAATGTTGGGGGTCTACTATAGGCCACCTAACTGGGGGGAAGAGCTGGACTGGGAATTCTCTGGTCAGCTCGCAGAGGCAGTCAAGTCAAGGGATGTGTCATCATGTGTGACCTAAACTATCCAGACATCTGCTGGGAAGAGCAGTCAGCCAGGTTTGACCACTCATGTAGGTTTCTAGCCGAGATACAGGACCTCCATCTAACCCAGGAGGTGCACAGTCCCACCAAGGGAAATGCCGTGTTGGACCTGGTCCTGGCCACAGGTGATGACCTGATGAGGGGACTGCAGGTGCTCGACCATCTGAGCAATAGCAATCATTGCCTTCAACATCCAGCGCAGGGTGTCAAAGGCCTGCAGTAAGGCAGCAGCCCTGGACTTCAGGAGGGCAGATTTCAATGTGATAAGGAGATTAGTCGGGAAGGCACTGAGGTCCTGGAGGGGAGGGGAGATGGGAGTCCGAGAGGAGTGGTCATTCCTTAAAGAGATGATCCTCCAAGCCCAAAGGGTGACAATCCCCACGTGGATCAAATGGGGCAAGAGTGCTCAAACACCCCCAGGACTCAAAAGCATCCAGGAACGTCTCAAAGCCAAAAAGGAGGCATACACCCAATGGAAGGGAGAGGCCATCATCAAGGAGGAGTATACCTCCATTGCTCAGGGTTCTGGGGAGCTGTTAGGAAGGCTAAGGCAGACATGGAACTGGGACTAGTGACCCAGATCAAGGATAACAAGAAGTCCTTTTTTAAATACATAGGGGGTAAGAAGAAGATACCAAGTAACATAAGGTCTCTGCAGGATATGCTTGGTAATCTGGTGGTAGCACTAGGCAACAAAGCTAATCTCTTTAACAGTTTCTTTTCATCCATTTTTCTGAGCAGGGGCAGGGACATTCCCCACACTGAGAATCCGGACAGACCTAGGGGAGGCACAGCCAGGCCCAGGGTCAGTGAGGACCTAGTAAGAGAACTTCTGGAGAGACTAGACATGTTCAAATCAGCAGGTCCTGATGACCCCAGAGTGGTGAGGGAACAGGCAGAGGTCATTGTGGGACCCCTGGCACAGCTTTATGAGCACTCGTGGTGATCTAGCAAGGTGCCAGAGGACTGGAAAAGGGCCAATGTGGTCCTCATTTTCAAAAAAGGGAAGAAAGAGGACCCAGAAAACTATAGGCCCATTAGTCGTCCCTTGGCCCTGGGGAAGCTCTTTCAGAAAATTATCCAGGAGCACATCTGCAAGGGACCAGCAGGGAAGATTAGACTTAGAGGCAATCAACATGGGTTCGCTAGAGGAAGGTCCTGTCAGACCATCCTGGTGGCCTTCTATGACCAGGTCACAAGAGCTCTGGATGCAGGTGTTGCGGTGGACATAGTCTTTCTGGACTTTAGGAAGGCCTCTGACACTGTCTCTCACCCCATCCTCATTAAAAAAATTAGGTGACTGTGGTATCGACACCTACACAGTAAGATAGGTCACAAACTGGCCACACCCAGAGAGTGGTGGTGGATGTGTTATTTTTGACCTGGAGGGACGTGGGCAGTGGGGTTCCCTGGGGCTTGGTCCTTGGGCCCCCACTGTTCAATATCTTCATTGGTAAATTAGACGAGGGGGTGAAAAGCATCTTGTTCAAATTCACAGATGACACTAAGATGTGGGGAGAAGTGAGAATGCTAGAAGAGAGGGACAGGGTACAACTAGATCTGGACAGGTTACAGAGGTGGGCGGATGAGAATAGAATGGGTCTCAGTATGGACAAGTGCAAGGTATTGCACCTGGGGAGGAAGAACCAGCAGCATACCTGCAGGCTGGGGAACTCCCATCTTGTCAGCACAGAGGCAGAAAAGGATTTTGGAGTCGCTATTGATTGCAAGATGAACATGGGCTGCCAATGTGGGGATGTAGTCAGGAAGGCTAACCGCACCTTGTCATCCATAGATGCATCATGAGCAGGTCCAAGGAGATGATCCTCCCACTCTATGAAACATTGGTCAGGCCTCAGGTGGAGTACTGCGTCCAATTCTGAGCACTGCACTTCAGGAGGGATGTGGCTAGCATAGAGAGGGTCCAGAGGAGGGCCACTCATATGATCAGGGGGCAGCAGGGTAGGCCCTATGAGGAGAGACTACAGGACCTGAACCTGTTCAACCTACACAAAAGAAGGCTGAGAGGGGATCTGGTGGCCACTTACATACTTGCCAAGCGAGACTAGCAGGCAATGGGAGAGCCCCTGTTCCCCCGAGCACTACCAGGAGTTGCAAGGAATAATGGCCATAAGCTGACTGGGAGTAGGTTCAGGCTAGACATCAGGAAGAACTACCTCACAGTCAGGACAGCTAGGAGCTGGAACCAACTTCCTAGGGAAATGGTGCTCACCCATATCCTGGGGATCTTCAAAAGGAGGCTAGATAATGACCTAGCCAGGGTCATATGACCCCAACATTCTTTCCTGCCCATGGCAGGGGGTCAGAGTTAATGACCTGCTTAGGTCCCTTCCAACCCTACCAACTATGAAACTATGAAACTGCTATGACCCAAAACATAGATCCACAGGTGCAATGAAATCTGTGAGTCATCAGTGGCCATGTCTACATGAAATGCTGACTATGCCATCATTACTGTACAGTCATTTAGTACTTGTATAAATTTGCATGACTGCACAGTAACCAGAGTTACTGCACAGTAGCGTCACCAAACAGCTTTTAAATGACATTGACTGAGCAGTAGCTTGTTACTACTGCACAAAAGCATTGCATCATGCTTCCTGCCACACAGTGCTACTGCACAGTCAGCATCTCGTGTAGATGCAGCCGCCAGGTAACTACTAAGTGTGGTAGAAATGCCACTGTCAGTGCCCCTCTCCAGAGACCTCTCTCTCTGCCAGCCTGAGAGGCTGCTATTAAATCCCTCAGGGTGGGGATCTCCTCCATGTCTGCATGACAAAGGCCTGGGCCTGGGAAGGGATGCTCTGGTCACCTGGGCAGGGGGGGAAAGGCCTGGCCCTGCGCAGGGACCCAGGTAGCCAGGGATGCTTGGGAAATGGGTCGGCTTGTGACCAGTTTTGGCAGCTTTGATTGGAGCGGGCTGCTGAGGTCAGAGAGGGGATAAAAGGCCCC
>JAGPOW010003447.1:21215024-21239740 GCA_030014935.1 Caiman crocodilus
GTAGTAGCTAGGTACTGTGTATTGAGCTGGTCCCTGAGTGAATCATGATTAATTGGTAACTGGTAACACAGTAGCTTAGCAGCCAGGCCTGCAGTAGTCTCCCCCCCACCACCATGCCCCAAGACAGACACAGTTGCACAAGCAACAGACACACAGAGTCATCTATGTCATGAAGCTTGAGGTGCAGATCCTCCCAAACTTCTGCACCTATCACCTTGAAATTTGGCAGGCTTTGTGGCCTCACCAGGGGCCACCACACCTGCAGTTTTCACCCTCTTGTGTTGTAAAATATATACATGACATGATTTTTGTTTTCAAGAATTTTGGGTACAATTCCCCCCAAATCCCTGCACTGACCTTCTTGAAATTTGGCAGACTTCATGCTCTCAGAAGAGGCTATCACCCCTGCACATTCCCTGTAGAGAAAGTGTGCAAGTAAAAAAAAGCAACACATGACAAGAAAGGTAGTGGCCAGTGATTCTCAAACAAGGTGCTCCAGCACCCTAGGGTACCTTGAGATCTGCTCAACCATGTCACAGACTGCCACACATTGTTAGCACTGTTTAGGTGTACAAATGGGATTCATGTGATAAAGCCAGAAATATTATATAGTGCATAAAACATTCTGACCTGTTGTGGTCTTTTCTGAGTTCTTTGCAACAGAAAAATTGCTCTATTATTTTTTTGCAGTCGATAAACAACTGAAAACCAAGAGCTGGCATCTGCTGAGGTTCACATCTAAAAAGGCTGAAAACCATCAAGCTAAACTGTACTGATGATTCATTTCTTGGACAATGAATATGAATCTGCCTAGATCTCACTGGAGACCCCAAACATCAGAGATAGGTTACTCACCACGACTCTTAGACAAGACTCTCACAATTACCCTTCTAGGTAAGTTTTGCACAACTGAGCCTATAAGCAGTGGACTGCAGATCAACCAACTTGAAAACAAACCAGCCATCCTACTTACTGCACAGTAAAGGTCAGAAGCTAAAACAAAAGAGCTGCACAAATGCCCTGTTTGATTTTCAAATTGAATTTCCTTCCCTTTTGTATACACCTCCTCCTGTTAATTTTCAATGAATGCTCTAGCCAGGAGAAAAATCATGAGTCTTTTTGTCTTTTTATATAGAAAGTCTCTCTCTGGATCTCTAGTGGCTGTTCCTTCCACCACTTCAGTTTGCTGCTCCCTTATTCATACAACTTTCATGAAGCTTCATTAAAGAACCATGGACTGCCTATTCTTTTTCGTGCAGAACTCCATTCTCCATATCCCAATGTTTCAAGAATGTAGGACTAGTGCAGAGAACTCGGATAAGCTGAAGACCGCTGGCCTTTATGTGAGGCTCTTCCTTTACCGTAGGGTCATGAAACACACCAAATGTGCCTCATGGGATGCAGATTAAGACTAATAACCTGTAACCTTGACTCACAAGTCTCAGGCCTTTACTTTTCTGTGCTCTTTCATATTTAGTCATCATTGTCCCCTCAATTCTCTTCCAGGCACCCAGAAGGAAAGTGCTAGAAATGGAAATGCCATAAACGCTGAGATTCAATAATAACATTGTATATGCTTTCCGTGTTTTTCACCTCAGTAAAGTTAGTGAAGACTGGGGTTTTCAAAGGAGCCTAGTGGAGTTTAGGCACCTAGCAAACCACTGAATTTCAATGGTATTTCGTAGGGGTGCACCTATAGAGATTTTTGGGGCCAATACCAATGGCTGGTTTTTAGTGAGCGATACTGATCTGATTCTGATATGCAGCCAGGCAGCTTGGAGAGTGGCATCTGGCTGGTAAGTCTGTTTTGGGGTAAGTGGGAAAGGAAGGAGTATGGGGGGGGGGTGCAGATCAAGGCTCCCACAGTGAGAGAGAGAATGGGGTTGGGGCACGGGCAGACGCTGTACTGCTGGGGCAGACACAGGATTAAGCCACGAGCAGTTCATCCAGGGGCTGTGGGGGGGAGGCAGCTCCTGCCGCTGTGCACACCCTGGGAGGGCATGGGAGGCATGTGCCCCCAGATCTGTGCAGGGCAAGGGCAGGCTGCCATTACCGGCTGGGACCCATGTGGCACCAGGCTCTTCCCAGAGGGTGGCGGGGCTGGGCTGGGCTGTGTTCAAGGCAGGCAGTGGCAGTGCTGGGAGGGGGGCTATGAGGGGAGGGCTGCAGCCACCCCTAAATTTGCCATAGCTCCCTGGCCCCTGCTCCCAGTGGCACTACCACTTGCTCCAGACACAGCCCCCTGCCGGGAAGAGCCCAGTGCCACCCAGCCCCAGCCCACAGTGGCAACCTGCCCCCCACACAGATCCAGAGGCACACACCCACCATGCCCTCCTGGCAGGCATCTAGCGGTGAGAGCCACCCCACCCCCTGGATGAGCTGTGGCTTCCTGCATCCTGTCCTGCCCCAGCTGTGTAGTGCCTGCCCCTGCCCTAGCCCCACTCCCTCCTCACCACGGGGGCCTCAATCTGCGCCCTCCCCGCCCGACACCCATTTCCTCACAACAGACTTACCAGCCAGACCTGGCTGCTCTCCACGCTGCTAGGCTGTACTCCTCGCTGCCTTACTGCCGTGCTGCAGCTGCGCATGTGCACAGGGCATTTATTGGCCACATTATCAGCCACATCAGCCAAAAAAACCCAATTGCCAGTACTGTCACTTTTCTTTATGTCCGTGCTGATCTGACATGAGACTGATGTATCAGTGTACCGTTAGTATTTGGATACCTGACTTCTGTAGTACCTTCTGAATCCTAAATTTGGGAGGTTCAATAGGTTTTGTATTCAGTTTACAGAGAAAGAAACTGAGGTTCAGTGAGGCTGTCCTTGATTTCCACCTCTGAGTGAACTAGTGGCTGACCCAAGAAAAGAGTTTCAAGTCATGGTTCCCAGTTCCCCTGCTCCAGTGACTACATTTTGTGCCTACGACCCTGACCAATTCAGTACCACATTAGATATAAGTAAGTGAGACAAATTCCTAGCCACTGCTTCTGCTGGAATAAATCTGCATGAACCTGGAATGTCACTGAAGACTGTGGGAGCTGCTCTAATTAAGGCATCACTCCCCTTCACTCTACCCTGTCCCTGAAGCACATGTAAAAGTGGATTCTTATTCTGGTTCTGTTGAAGCTTGTACTAAATAAATGTGCATTAGGCTGCCCTAATACGTAGGAGCAAAAGTGCAAGTTTATTTAGTGACACTTAATATGCAATACCCTATTTTACTGTGCATTAGTATATTTGCACGGGTTTTTACATGACACCTTCATGCACAGTAAAATAAGCTACTGTGCATTAAAGAGCACATGTCGATGCACCCCCTGATAATGAACAGCTGCTCTTTGACTATTCCTTTACTACTGAGATTATGGAATTGCTGGGCTAGGCGCATTCTGCTATCTTCCACTAAGGAAAAAAAGACACACTGGAATTATTATAATCCACAATTTAGCAATGACATTTAACCTAATGTTTTGGGGCTAAATCCTGCTCATTCAAACCTGCATAAGTGAAGAATAAAGGTTTACTTTAATCTGGTTTCTGACAAAGTATAACCAAGAGCAGGATTTAGCTAAGTATACTCAATGTCTAGTGCTATATCAGCTTCAAAAGCTAAGTTACTTTGATTTATAGATGGAACTGGTTGGAACTTTTTGATTAAATGAAATTTTGTTGAAATAAAAATGTTGGTTTCAATGAAGTTTTGGCTGGATAGTTTTTAGTCAAAACAGAAGTATCTGATGTACTCCACGGATCTGGAACATGGGAAACCCAGGTTTATATCTGATTCAGAAGGAAATCTATAGAGCAGGCATTTTAATCTAAGTGTCTCATATCCCAGATGTGCATCCTAACCATCAGATTATATATAGCTTGAATCAAATAAACATAGGGGTTGATCAGAAAATGGACACTGACACAAGTATGTTTCTGAGAAAATACTGAAAAGGAAAGAAGATAAATAATCAAAACTTCAGTTATATTCATAATTCTAGTTAGGGCAAAGTTCCAGTCTGCTATACAGAATTATTGAAAACACAGTTTTTGGTAAAAGAAATCCTGTTTCAGTACAAGGATTTTGTTGGAAACAGGATCTGCTTTAAATATTCAACAGGCACAAATGCTCCAATTTTAAGATATTTAAATGTTGTCATAAATATTGAATCTGCTTCTAAGATTCATATGATCAACTACTATGTCTTTGTGTATAAATTTGGGAGGCATACATAGTACAAGGATTTACACAGAAGCTAGTGCGCTTATTAAAACACAGCCATGCCACTAATTTGCAAGCAACTACTGATAAGTTTCGGGTTGGTATCTTGCTGGCATGATCTACGTTCACGACTTTTAAAATAAATCTTTTTTGAAATGTGTCATAATAGGAATAGCTATCTTCATGCAATGCAGTAATGTGTGTTTCCTCATTTGTTTAAGTGTCTCTGCTCCGGGTAGGGATACAATTTATTTGATGACACTTATGAATATTTACAAGCAAAATTAAAATGAATATTTCAAAAAAGAGATTAGCTCATTTACTTATTAGTTTGGAGAAGGAATATTATCCTCTGAAGGTTTTTGCTATGTGTCACCTGAAAAACAAATGCAACAAGTTCAATTCTGCCCTTGAACAGAAAAAACAAAAGGAATTATGCATAGGATCGAGTGCATGGGGGCCTGAGGGCCTGGGTCCTCTCTGGAAGAGGGCTGTTGGGGCCCAAACCTGAGGAAAATTGCATAATATTGCATAATATTCTGATATTATTTGATGTTGTAAAAACGTGATTCAATTATGTTGAACGTGCTGAATGCAAGGTGACATGCTTAGGAACAATGACTGAGGCCCTGAGCTATTATGAGGGGTCCAGGTTTTTTGCTCACTGTGGAAAAATGCAGTTTCTCCATTAACAGAGAAAAATGTGGGAAACCGCACATTTCCCCTTGCAGGCTGGTGGAGTTCCAGCCTCCAAAGGGCTGTTTGGGGCTGGGGGAAGTGGGGAAGGCAATCGGAGACAGGGGACACCACATGCATGTGCATGCACGCTTGCATGTGGCAGCCAAGCAGTGCTGGAGAGGAGCTCCCACAGCTCCCTCCAGGTAATCCTATGGGGGGGTGAGGGAGGAGGGGGCACACGTGATGCATTGTGGCAGGCAATGCATTAGGGGAGTAAGGGGAACAGGTGATTTGGTAGAGCAGGGCAAGGGGCCAAGTCAATGTGGCAGGGAGGTATTTGCCCCCCAAGATTTCTGTCTCCACAGTGGGGTGTGGGGTTCAGGGCTGCGGCTGAGCTGGACCAGCTCTGGGCAGAAAACACCTCTGCAGCCCAGTAGGCAGGACTCAGTATGGGAGGAAGCACTGTGCCACTGTGGCTACCAAATGAGGTGCAGTAATGGCAGCAGTGTGGAGCTGTGCCCCTGCTGCTACCAGGCAGGCAGGAGGTGCCTCACTTTGGCAGCCATGGCTATGCAGCCCTCCCTCCTGTGCCAGGTCCCACCTGCTACACCACAGAGGCTGCTCCTGCCCAGAGGTGGTCTGGCTTGGCTACAGTCCCATACCCTGACGTGGGTGTAGAAATCTTGGGGTGCATGTGCCCCCTACCCAACCTGTTGCATCTCCTGAGCCCCCTCCTGCCCCCCCACACATTGCCTGTACACGCCACCCCATCCATTGAAATGTGGGATGCTGCATACACAAGACACGGTGGACATTTTAATTAGAGTGGCCCCACTCCCACTCCCCCAGACTATGTGTAGAGATACCCAATGGGCCAAATGATTATATAAGTGATACAAGTTCACGTTCAGTTCAAATCATGCAGAAAATGGGACAGATTCACATCTCACTTAAGTCCATAGCAGACAGGATCTAGTTAAATGTGTCAAAATAATGGGATTCTTAGCAGTTTAGATACAGCTGGAAAAGCAAGCAAATGATCAGTATGAGACAGGTTAATTCCAGTCTCTCCTTCACTTGAATTTCCTTACCTTACTTTTAGGTGCTCTTTGTGTATATTATACAAAGTAATTTTGTAGGTCCTCTGGAAAGTAGGTCCTGTTGGTGATTCTGTTATAATTTATACCAGTGTAAATCAGGAATTATTCTAGCAACATCAATGAAGTTACACTTTGGAAAACTTTAGGGCAAAATAAAAATCAAGTCCCTCGAAAGTATGATGAACATTCTGGCAAGTATAGCAATGTCCTTGACTATGCAAGAGTTATTTTATTAAAAGAGGTAAAATCAGTAGAAAACCAGGATTATCTACTGTTCTTTCCTGATACTTCTACTGCAACCTCAATTTGAAGGTTTCAAGGCCATCTGAAGAACACTACCTGCAGCAGTACAGCAGCCACCAGGGTTTAATTGGTGTCAGTAGTGAGGATCAAAAGAAGTCCTATTGTAAAGTTTGAAGCCATGACCTCTTGGTTGATAAGCTAGAGCTCTGCCTTCAAGAGATACCTGCTGAATAATACTAGCATTCTAGGAATTAAAATGATTCTTTTTATTTTTATATTTTTTTTCTTTGCTTGGTACAAACCACTCATCATCAGAAAGAAACATGTACAGCACATTAATAATAGACATGGATTCTAACAATGCAGTAACAGCAGTTTGTCAGGTAATGCTAGGTTTTAATATAGATTTGTAAGCATCAGTGCAGAAATAATATTTTCTTTTCTACACCATCCCCACGATCCATACAGTGTTGTAGAATATTTTAGGATGTTCAATAAAATAAAGGGCAATACACCAGGCCATTTTAATTAAGCTTGATGTGCAATGACCTTGAAAATAGAACAGAGTGTCTGTTTACTGACCGTGTTGTAACTAAATACAATAATTGATTTTCATTAGTTTAACTGGAAACAGCATGGAGTGGTTCTGTATAATTTCATATTGGTCCACACAGTTTGGCAGTAGAAATTAGGATTCTTAAGGAAGAAATAAACCTGTTCATACTAAGCAAGTTGCAGATATTTGCCTCTATCTGTCTTTAGCTTGAGGATGGAAAATCTTTTGTTATCTTGACACTCTGGCTCCTAGCACACAGACGACACTAATCACAGTGCCCTTTACTAGTGTTCTTCAGCAGATGACCTCAAGTCACATTACAAGTCTTGAGCTTCTCAGCTCCCTTTGAGACAGGGAAGTTTTATCATCTTCAGTTTACAGAGGTGAAGTAACTTGCCAAGGCTGAACAGAGACTGTTGTGCTGCAGCGAGGAGAATCCAGATCTCATGACGTCCAGTTCTTCTCTTTAATCACCAGACAAGGCTTCATCTCACTGAGGGTTTAATTCCCTTCTAACACCAGTGCAAAACAATCAGTGAGCCCATGCACATCAGTGAGTGCCTTTGGTTTAAAACCTGAACCAACAGATTTACAATAAACCTTTAGGTTTCAGGCATAAAGTGTTTTTTTTTTAAGTTCTACAGATTTTTGCTGTGTTGTTTTTTCTGTTCATTATCTATGTCATTCCCTTTTCAGCTGTATGCTATTTGCTCACTCCCTTTTCAGCTCAACACTGGTCGTGTCTACATGTATGTTATTTTTATGTGTTATGTGTATGTTATTTGCTCAACACTGGTCGTGTCTACATGAGACACTAACTGCGTAGTCCTTACTGCACAGTCATTTAGTACTTGTATAAACAAGTACTATGTGACTGTGCAGTAATTCACATTACTACACAGCAGCACCAACAAACAGCTTTTTTGAGACACTGACTGCACACTGGTCCAAGACTATTGCACAGTAGTGTCACATCATGGGTTCTGCCACATGATGCTGCTTGAGCTACTTCGCAGTCAGCATCTCAAGCAGATGTGGCCATAGATTTCATAGACATTAGGGGCTGGAAGGGACCTTGCGAGATCATTGAGTCCAGTCCCCTGCCATAGGCAGGAAGTCCACTGGGGTCAAATGACTTCCGTAAGATAAGCATCCAAACACCTTTTGAATGAGTCCAGAGTAGGAGCCTGCACCACCTCTGAGGGGAGTCTGTTCCAGATCCTGAACACTCAGACTGTAAAGAAGTTTTTCCTTATGTCCAATCTAAATTGGCCTTCCAGAAGTTTGTGGCCGTTATACCTTCTCATCCCTTGGGGAGCCCTGGTGAACAACTGTTCTCCCAGATCCTGGTGCACCCCCCTTATGTACTTAAAGGCTGCCACCAAGTCACCCATGAGCCTTCTCTTCTCCAGGCTGAAGAGTCCCACGTCCCTCAGCCTCTCCTTGTAAGGCTTTCTCTCTTGGCTTTTGATCACGTGGATGGTTCTCCTCTGGACTCTCTCAAACTTATTCACATGCCTCCTGAAGTGGGGGTCCAAAACTGGTTGCAGTACTCCAGCTGCAGCCTCACTAAGGCCAGCATGGTCCTATTTTCATTCTGTTACAAGCTGTTCTACATGTCTGTTGCAGAAAGCACGGGAGGTGCAGAACAATGAATATTCCTCATTTGAAGTTAATTTTCATCACAGACTACAATGAATATAAACTCACAAAGGAATTTTCCTCACCTAAACTTTTCTCATATGAGCTGTTTTTATACTATTGGTAGTCTCTTGATACCTGTGGAAAGTTTCAGGCAAGGAGCCCAATTCTATAAATAACAGCTATTATTTCAGCCCAGGGTTCTGGAGACTTTCTAATAAACCTCTTAAATTTTTCTTGCAGGCATCATCCACATTACTAGAACCTCTTGATGCTATTAGTGCTTTATAGCATACATTCAGGTGCTTCAGATCAAGACCGAGATGTATTTACACAACTGTTACACAACTGACATCTAATGACAAGAGTTGAGGTAAATCAGATTTAAGGTGCATTGGCAGAACTCCATGGGGAAAGGTACTATGTAGTGTAACAGAAAGAAATTTAGATGCTCTGTAGTAGTAGAGTTATTGTGGGTCAAGATTAAATTTAACATGCACACAAATGCACCTGGTTGTGGCAGCAGTTATTAGTCTTTCCTCTGTAGTCATGTTTCTTCTAGCCCATCTTACACTGACTAACCATTTTTGTAGTGAAAGGTTTTTAAATGATGACAAGCTACTTTGCCTCCTGCCTTGCCATGCAATGTTTAGGCCTTATTACACATTCACTTTGAACATTTGCAAATCAGTCAGATGCAGTGACCTATTAAAATTAGGATATGTTAAAATAATCCTCACCTGAAACAGAACAATTTTCAATGCTAAGAGGGCATTTAACACACGCTAAACTTCTAACTTTAACACTGTTTAATATTCCACAGATTTAAAATGGCTTAAACGTACTGTTTGACTTCACTTTGTGTTTTAACTACACTTAATGACTAGGAACAGAAATTACACATAAACCGATTTAAGAAATCCGTTCAAATCTGTAACACTACAGAAGTTCAGTGCACGTAAACCACTTTCAAAATGGCCCTAACCAGTTTAAGATAAATCTGGATGCATGTAGTATCAGACTTCATTGATTTAGGTTAAATTGGTTTATTGAACTTCTGTCCCAGATCCCCTCCACATTCAACTTAACTCACGGTCCCTCAATATCCCAGGATGCTTTGCACCTCCCTAGCAAACCCCCACTCACAGAGTGGGCAGGCTATCCTTGGCCCAAGCCATCTGCTCCAGCCCAGCAGTGAGGCATGCTCTAGGGCCCCTTGGCTTCTTGCCTGGGCCACTGAAGGTATGTGGCTGCATTTCCAGAATCAAAAGTAATAAATGTGTTTACTTGCTTATCAGTTCAATCTATGCAGCTTAGACTAATTTGTGATCTAGGGCCTTTTAACTGTCTGTTCTTAGCCAGTAAGTGTTAAGTTGAATGTGCAACACTCCCCTTTGTCTGACTGGTACTTCTCCCAAACATGGACTAGAGTAGAAAGAAGACATGCTCAGTGGTTTTCCCATTCATGCAACTTGCAAAAGTTTATCCTGGAAACAGCATGAGATTTTTAGGATCCCCATGGTTTTAACCTTATGCTAATGCATAAGGAAGAAAGTAGTCACAACATCTGAAGTAGATCTTAGAAAATAAAGACAGACAAAGAAGTTATTTCCAAAAACAGAACCCATGAATGTACATGATGTCACAAAGTCATGCAAGACTGATTTCACCTAAAAATACTAGGCTTCAAAGGCCTACCTTGGAATAAAAGGATGCAATCCTGTTGAAGGCTTTTTTTACATCTGCCTCACCAGCTGCTGGACTAAAATTTGAATGTATTAAAAACAGGTTGATGAAGCTAAGACAAGGAAAATAGGAAACAAATTGCTTGTAATGGACCCTTGATAGATGAGTAAAGGATTGAACACAATTACCCTATTCAGGACAATTTGAAAGTAGAACACACAGATGTAGGCTTAGGCATTTTGAGAGACTCATGATTGAAAGCAAGATAATGCATCTCCATGTATATACCCAGTACAAGGCAAGCTTAGTAGCAAGAAAAGCTTTGTGATCAGAGTACACCACTCAGGCTTTCACAAGTAATATTAACCAGCAGTGGTTTAAGGTTTGTTTAGGACATCGCCTCTTTCAAAAACAAAGAGGGGCAGGAACTTTGTATTGGCAGCATGCCAGGTCTCTGCTGCTTATTGACCTGTATTTTCCTTTATTCCCAGCGTTTTTTAGGCTAGGGTCAGAAATTACACATAAACTTGGATAAGGGATTGAAAAACAGTTCAAATCTATAACACAACAGAAGTTCATAAGTGCACATAAACCACTTTCAAAATATCCAAAACTGGTTTAAGATTAACTTGGATGGATTTAGTATCAGACTTCACTGATTTAGGTTAAATCCATTGATTGAATTTCTGTCCTAGATCCCATCCATATTCAAGTTAACTCAATCCTCCAGTATCCCAGGATGTTTGTACCTCCCCTGCAAACCCCGCTCACAGGGTGGGTAGGTAGCCTTGGTCCAAGCCGTCTGCTCCAGCTAAGCAGGGAGGCATGCTCTAGTGCCCCCTGGCTTCTGGCCTGTGCCACTGCAGGCATGTGGCTGCATTTGTGGAATCAAAAATGAATGTCTGTTCACTTGCTTATCAGTTCAATCTATGCAGTTTGAACTAACCTGTGAAAATTGAATCAATTTAGCCATGGGCTATTTCATTGTCTGTATGTAGCCTTAAAGATCCACCTGATGTCTTTCAGGCAGTGGAGGCCTTGATGCTGATTTATTGGCAGGTGAAACACTAGAAACGAATACAATTGCTTTTCCTTCTGGGTAACGTAGTCCATTGTCTTCACATTGTTTCCATTCCCAGGTCTCTGTGGTTGATGTGTAAGTTGTTTTATTCTTTTTTAATTAGTATTTTATATTAAGTATCCCTAACTTTTCAGCTCACACAGTAATAATATTTAACAAATAGTACATTCATGGAAAACTAAAGTTTCACCAGGACTAAAACTGTTCAGCTTGAATCCAACTAATAGGTTTGGACCCTAAAATGGTAGAGAATTTTTAAAACTGCTGCAACATCATCTTTTGACATTTTTCTAGATTAAATGTCTCATTTTAGAAATGATGAAATATTTCACTGCAACATTTTTTAAAACATTTTCAGCTTTGCTGTAAAACAGTGTTTTTAATTTCAAAACTCACCTATCATGAAGCAAAAAGAAATGATACACAGTTTAAATATCTCCAAAGCACAGCAAAATATTTCAGGTCAAACAAAAAGGTTTGGGTGAATCCAAAATAATTTTATCTCTCCCAATTCCTCCTTCCCATTTTTTTCTGAAAAAAAATGAACAATTTCTATCCTGATTCAATGAAAACTGTTTTTCCCTCAGTTGTTTTGTTCAGCCACTGCATTGAAAGCTGTACTTCTAACTACCATGTTGTCCTGGATAATATAGAATACTATAGTGAGTTCTGTGGTATTATTTTAAGTAAAAGACAGCAAATTGTCTTATGCCAGCACTGCTTTTAAGATGATTATGGCTTCTCAGAACAGATTTCAACTATGTTCAGAAAAGGAAAAGCTATCCATCTGCCAGGCAAAACAGCTGAGAGTCAAATGGAAGTGAGCAAAGGGTAATCCAAAAATTCACAGTTATCTCTAAAGAAACTCATTATAGCCATAGTCCCAAAATAGATCTGATCACATTTTCAAAAGCCCCATGAAATGGGTAAATGAAATAAACGGGTGGGAATCAGTTGTTAGTTCTTTTTTTCCTCCCTCCCTCCCATTGTGTATACACAAAAATAATGTGTTATGTAATCTGCATATTTGCAATGCAGTGTGGTTCAAATGAATCCCTTATGTAATGAAGTCTAACTTCCAGCGCTTACTATACTTTACAGAAAAGTGTCTGAGATCTGAGGTCACTTGGCTGGCAAAAACAAAACTTGCAGGACTCAAGGGGAAATTTTACCAAGGTCAGCCAGGTCATGAACTTTTCAAGCAGCTCCTGATTCCTTTTGAAAAATGAAAAGAAGCAGCTGCTAACTGAAGAGGACAAACCTTTGCTCCTAAGTGAAGAACTCCAGCTTGAGTCGTTTTGCTTTTAAGTTCTGTTTGCTAGACATCCTAGAACTGGATTTATGGTTTGTCAGCTTAAGTTCTGAATGGATAATTCAATTCTTGCTAGAAATCTTCAGCCTAATTAGGGCTTTTTCAAAGCAAGGTTTGTAATATGCGCTGTTCCCTGTAACAAACAATGACACTTAAATAGTTTTAGCAGTACCAGCTATGAGGTGCTGCTGTAAATATTATACAGCAATTGGGGAAACTGAGGCCCACAGTTTAAAGCCACTGTGTTTTAAAAACTCCAAATTTTGGCTGGCTTGTGTGACTAATTTAGACCATTTGGGGTCTAATTTCTTCAGAGGCTGAGCACTTCTGGATCCAACTGAAGTCAGTCGAACTTGCAAGTGATTAGTACTTCAACATTTTCCAGAACAAAGGAGGTTGTAGTTAGTTGAAAAATGTTTTTAAATGTTCTTAATTAACCATATTTTGTGCTTTCAAACATTTTATAAAATTTAATTTTAATAAAATTGTTATCAAAATAAGTATAATTTTGTTTTGGAAAGACTATAGTTCTAGTAGCTACGGCTAGGTTCACCATTTCTCCGGACCCAGCTGAAGAATTTTCCTGACCGTGCTTTCTTTCCGAAAGCAGTTCATCTTCATGATTAGCTAGACTCTGACCGCTAATTGGAGATGGTAGAAGTCCTTGAGTTCTGTACAAGACAGAGCTGTTACCAGAGGAATTAGCTTTCCAATTGATCCCAAATCCATTCTTAAATGTGTACAATAGACCTGCCTATTAAACTGCCAGAGTTGCTGGGTAATTAATGACATCTTCATACCAAGGCAGTGAAGCAGCACATGGATTTCTGCATTGCAAATCCCATTTTGTCCTTTAGCATTCATTACGGTCACAAGTTGTAGTGCGGGCTCCGTGGAGATGCACAGTTGGCTTCATATGTTCAAACAGTGACCATGGTACTTCAGTTACAGACCTTTGCAAAGGGGGAGTTCTGTATTTGTCGAATGTAACTAAGTATATTAATATTTACACATCTTTTGGTTTCTCATTCTCCCTATATCTCTTGTCTCACTACATTGCAAGCTCAGTTTGGGGCAAGACTTGTGTCCATCCCTATACTTTTACAGTGGTCAGCTTCAGGGGAACTTCTAACAGAGTGGTTATCCCCTTTGTCAGGTAATCCAGAGCCAGTCAGCTCTGTTTGATTTGCAGACCCAGCTGGGAAAGTCTCAAGTGATTCCTGTAATGAGTTGGAGAGCCTACTTAAGCAAAGCTGCCAGAAGATTGTTGGTTCCCATGGTTGGTCCTAGAGCAGGGAAATGCTAGGAAAGGTGTCTGGACTCTTGTAGCCGGATTTGGTTAGGGGAGTGATTATGCTTGCGTTACCTGGAAAGCCTTGTATTGAAGACAAAAATGTACTTGAAAAAGAACCACAGCTGTCTTTTGGATTTGCTGTTATTTCTTCTTTGGCATGAGATGCCTGCAGGCCTCATTACTGGCTTCCAGGGGCTTCTTGCTAGATAAATATTAAACAATAAAACACTGAGAAGATCATATCCCACATTTTTCTAGGCCCAGGAGATAAATGTTTACAAGTGAAAAAAATCATAAAGATGAAGACCCTAATTATTATTTTTCTGAAGAAAGCAAGTGAAGAGCCCTAGAATGCATAAGGGAGAACAAGCATCCTTAATGTGCTTCCCTCATCCTGGTTTTAGAGTTATTTTTTAGCAATACAAATTACATAAGGAAACTTCATGGGAAGTATAGCAGTATGTGGGGGGGGGTTTAAAGATCACTTGTTAGAGGAGTTTTGTCCCAAATGTCTTGATCTAAGATATCTTACATGCTTTCTGGGAGGGCCTGAGCTGGTTGGTAAGAGATGCTGCGCTACTTCCCAGTGCACCAGGAGGAATAGTAATCCTGATCAGATCTCTCAGGAAACATCCTAATTAAGCATCTTCCGAGTTAAAATCATCTTAATTAAATGAAGTGTAATATACAGGAAAGTCTGATAGACCACAGCATTGAAGGATTTATAGACTATCAAGTGAATTAATATTCAGATAATTTTTCATGTGCTTATGGAAGATCTGAGGTCTTGAAAGCACTGGTGTAATGAGTTGCTCATCAGCATTGTGACCAGCTATAAACCAATATGTCTTTCATGCCATTTCTGGAATTGATTCACTTAACCTTTCAGGAAGAATTATCACAACACATTATATTTGTACATCATGTCTCTACTTCCAGGATGCTTTTAATCAGTATTATCCAATGAAACCTCTCAGTGAGTCTCTGGAGAATAGCCCCTGTGTAAAAGGAGCCTGCAGTGCTGCACACCTGGAATTGCTTCATCCTCTCCCTATTGCTGGCTTGGGGAGTATGGCCACAATAGGGGTGCATGGCAATAGTGTCCCTACATCCCACTGATGTTTCTGCCGTATTGGCTCTGTGGGAGCATCTGTAAGCAGCATAACTTGGCAGTATCCTGCAGCTTGCTCTAAATTGCATTGACAAAAAAGAGAGTGAAAAAGTCACCTTGTTTCCTCCTCTCAGGTGGATTTGGGGCTTCTTTGCCACTGGTGAGCTGTTGGTTTTTTGTTTTGTTTTTATTTAGGTTAATAATTTCAAGAACCTAATAAAGAAGGGACATTAGAAAAGGGGAGAGACTTTGCTAATGAGTGTCCTTTTACAGAAGAAAAGCCTGGTCTTGCTTATGTAAATGGAGCCTCATTTTACTTATGGAGGCTCGTATCACCCAGGGGCCTTTCAAGTGCAACACAGAAAAAAAAATACCAGTAACAGATTCACAGAAGAAGACTGACCCAAAGAAGTATTGATATGATCTGGTTCCGATTTCTTTTTTTCCTCTTCAAGAAAGGATTCCTCGTCTGATCCCCCTCCTCAGCCCTGCATCCCTTCCCTAAAATATTTCCTGCATCTGTGCATTTTCAGTTTCTCAGATGTTACTGTTGTGATAAAAACCGGAGCGATTGCATAATCTATCGAATTGAAGTTAACTGTCTCGTGGTGACAGCTGCCCTGCAATAATAAGGTTTCAGTCAAAAGCCAGGAGAATAATCCAAGCTTTATTACCAGAGGCAAAAAGGGAGAGCAAGGCTCAAGCCTTCCAGACTGGGTCGCCAAGCAGGAAGAGAGAAATTAAAAGCACTTCTCCAAAATACCCACTCTTCTGATAGAGACGTAGAAACTGCAGTTCTGGCTTTACAGCTACATAATTTTCTTTTCATTTGCTAACCACAGTAATCTCAATGTTGAGGACAGACAGGCCTGTTGGAATTGGTGTTTAGGAAGCCGTTGGAAGATGTGGATTCAGACAACAGAAAATTGGTATTAGAGGTTGAGCTTCAGTGAGCTCTCACAAATAAAAAATATGGATCAGTAGAATCTGACCTTCACGGTGCAGTCCGCCTTCCAGGGCTGAGTTTCTTGTGTGTCAGATGCATTAAAAAAAAATTAAAAGCTATTTGGGTATGCAGTTTGAAAATCAAAACCCTTCTATAAGTCTACAAATTTCAGGCCTGATTGGTGTACAGGTAACAGCATTAAGTTGTGTAATTATGGGGGCCCTAGACTTGCTCAGTCTGTCCCAGTGAAGGTGTGTCTTGGCATTTGAGTTGTAGAAGTAAAATCAGTGGGAGCTACAGCATGCCAGACATCTTTGAATAGTTGGGCCACTTAGTCTAACTGCCTAAATAAAAATTAAGCATTTTAACTTTAGGCTTCTGGCTTTCAAAAGCTTGGCCCTAATTTGCAGAACCAAACAGCTCATTGAAAGGGCTTATATGCAAAATCCTGCTATTAGCTGTGTTGAGAAACAACTGTATATGCACATTTGCATTTCTATTTGAGCCTACACTGTTCTGAGCTGAAGTGAGTCTCCAATTTAGTCCCTTGAATTCCAGGGGAAGTTATCCAACTGGTTGTCAGGCAGATGACATTTGGGTCTGACATGACTGACAGCATGAATGATTTTAAAATTGTAACGTCTGGTAGCCAACAAGCATTTCATTTTGTAAGGGGAATTTCATTTAGTGGAGGGCCATTATTATGGAAAACAACTGGATGTTTACGCAGCATCTGTTGTATTGCCCTACCGCTAGTAAGGAGGAAATTCACTGTTTTGCAACTGCTCACTTACATGTAGCATCCATGTTACTGCATTTGAGACTTCAATCACGACTGTTGGACCCCAAATGTCTTCACACAGCAGGCTTTCCAAGTAAACCTCCTCCTTAGTTGTCCTGCCTCAGCTAGAACTCATTTTCACATATTTCTCCTACTGTAGCCAAGATCCTGGGCCTCATTATACTAGGCAGTGTACATGCACATGGAAAGAGACATTCAGAAGAGCTCACCATCAAATCACATGAGACAGATGAAGGATAGGAAGAAAATCAAGAAAATCACAGAGAGAGGTGAAATGATTTGACCAAGGTCAAACATCCTTCCAGCAGCAGAACCAAAAGCAAAAACAGATGCCCTGGCTCCCAATCCCGTGGTCTATGCACTGTCCTAGGCCAGCTGTTTTCACATAAAGACTCTGATCTTTAGCCCAAATGAGCACGAATAAAGTTGGTCAAGCC
Organism: Caiman crocodilus; assembly: GCA_030014935.1. Taxonomy (NCBI): domain Eukaryota; kingdom Metazoa; phylum Chordata; order Crocodylia; family Alligatoridae; genus Caiman; species Caiman crocodilus. The sequence goes on from JAGPOW010003447.1 coordinate 21,232,127, forward strand.
TAAAAAGCCTATTGCTTTAGGTTCTAAATTTCAGGGCTTATTTATTGCTATGTTTTTATCTTGTAAGGTTAAGGAAAAACATTAGGGAAAGATACTTAAGTAAAATCAGTATGCAACCTAACAGGATCATCAGATAATTTTCTATAGGACACTTGTTTATTCAGTGTTTTTGTCCAACCGTCAATGCTTTTTCTGATCACTGGAAACCAATGAGCCTTCACATTATGCCTCTATATTTAAAGCCAGGAGCAATATTCCCCAAATGCAACAGAGGTGCAGAAAATGTAATAATGTACTGGAGAGATGTCTAGTCACTAGGTCTTCTATTTTATTTATTGTGCAAGTAACAGGTTAGCATCTAGTCATTCAATTATCTAATTCTCTAGAGTTTCAGATTAAATCATTCCATCTATGGTAAGCAATATATCATATCAGCCTAATTAAGAATGTCATCTCTGGTGTTTCTTGGCTACAGCTGCACAGCTATCTCAGTAAGGGAGTATATTAACGCTCTTAAAAATCTGACTGCAAAAACGCAAGCTTAAAAAGGTTATGTACATGTTAAACATTTCCACCCCGGCTTCCTTCTGTCATATGTCCTTGCTGGTAATCTTTCCAGTTATCCAGCAAGATCACAGAGGTGACCTTGGGTTAGTAAGCCTTCTTGGGTTAGTAAGCCTGGTTTGCTAGTCATAGCTTGAAGTAATCTTCAGGCCTGAGTACTCCCTTGCTCTTTGGAATAAATAGAAAAAATGCCTCCTACTATATTGCCCTAACTCATTACTAATCATTTTTGCATTTGTCATTTCATGCCTTAATTGCTTTTGATGGAGCTCCAAAATTGCTCACCTCTCAATTGGTTTAGAATGCCACAGCATGCCGCGCAGAAAAGCACAATCTCACCGTCCCCATCCTGAAAGATTTGAACTGGTTCCCTTTTACTGGCCACTTTATGCATTCAGATATCAGACCACATGTGACTATTCTATGCCATTGTCCTATTCATTTAACACTACCAGCTGCTTAGAGCATCGTTGGACCTTGATTCTTCAAATCAGAATGAATCTATATCTTTGCAGAGAGAATATTTTTGCATTTTCATTTTGGCATTAATCTGATACAAGTATCAGTTAACTGAAATACCAGTGGTCCATGCTTCTCTACTGCAGAGCACCTCTGTGGTTAGCTATTAGTGTCACAGCATATGCTATGATTGATTGGAGTAATCTGTTAGGGGGGAGCAAAACTCTCTCAACCTGATGCATACAACAGCCTAAGTGCTCTCTATTACATCTAGGGAATGCAGAATCAGCTGTCAAGGAATCTGAAGGCTCAGAGCCCTATGTAGATGACACTTCCACCCCCATATCTTAGATTTCAGTCTCATTTAAGGGATAGTATAAGGCTCTTGATTAAATTATGCAATGTTGTTATTTCCAAACACATAGGCCCACGCTGAAAAATTAATGGCAGGTTGTGAAAATAAGCTCATGGTTTCCTTCAGTAGTTGCCATGACCATCTCTCAGAACCAACCCTGCCTGCCCTCCATCAAGATCTATACTCCTGCCCACCCTATTCTGGAGTAGCATCTCTCCACCCCCAGCAGAACTCTTCTCCACATAACATGCTCTCATGGAACATTATCTTGACACAGCTCTTTCCCCAGGGTCTCCTTGAAGTACAAATACCATATGACAACTCTTCTTTCTCTGTAATTGAGCCCCATTGCTGTTTCCCAAGTGACTCACTAAGCGCTGCACAGAAGCAGCAGGCTTGTTTTTATAGGAATTTGTATTGAATATCTGCATTGGACCTGTCTCCTGATCCAGGGATTTGTACCCCCTACCCCACTGCGTGCAGTTCCCAAAGTGAAGCTTAGCTAGTTAGCTTCACTTGTGCCCAAATGATTCAACAGCACAGGCTCAGCACTGAATAGCATAAACAGATGGTTTCTTCACAGCCTGGAGTCAGAAGACATCATGAGGATGCACTAGTGTCTGGCAACCTGCTGACTTTTCCTGTTCAAAGACCGGGAGGACCAACAGTTCATTGCACTTGCCAGTTCTAACATTCTCCTTTCCCTGGCCACATACACTCAGAAGGCCTTCCATCTTTCTTCCTTCTGACAATCATGAATAAAAGTGGAAGTGTGTCGTGCTGAAGTTGAAGATACAAAAAAGAAAGAGCATAGGAATAGGATTTCTTTATAGCTATCCATTTTCTTCTATGAAAAATGGAGCTATTTCCATGTGGTTTTGCAATAAATATTAGGGGTGTGCAAAGCGGGCCCTATTTGATTCAGATTCGAATTTGGCCTGAATCAGGGACAGTGATTCAGTTCATTGATTCAAATCACTCTCCTCGATTCGATTCAGCCACTTTCAAAATGGCCAAACCTGGCTTAAGATAAACCTGGTTTGATGTAGTATCTGACCTAATTGATTCAGGTCAAACCAGTTTATGGAACTTCTACTGCAGATCCCTTCCTGGTTCAAGTTAACTCACAGTCCTCCAGCAACCCAGCATGCTTAGCTCCAGTGGAACAGGGACCACCTTGTCCCTCTGCTCCTTAGCTTGCTTCCTGCCTGCATCTGTATGCCCAGGGGAACAGGCCCCCAGTTCCCCCCAGCCAGGGTCTACACAGCATGGGGGTCAGGAAAGCGCCTGTAGTGGGGCAGCAGCTGCAAAAGGGAGGGAGAAGAAGTCCTCCCAGCCATGTGCCTGCCCGTGCAGCCCAGCATGGGGGTACCGGGGAGCCTCTGCCTTGAGGGGCTTGCCCTCACCCCAGCTCAGGGTCCCCCAGCCTGGGGCAGCCTCAGGCTGGGGTAAGGGGGAAGACCCCCCAAGGTATGGGCTCCCCAGTGCTCCCATGCTGGGCTGCATGGGAAGCCATCTAGACAGGAGGACTTCTTCCTCTGGCTGAAGCAATTAGCAGTTGGGAAGGGGGAGGAGAGGGAATTTCCCTCAGCTCCCCAGGGCTGCATGAGGTGAGGAACCCAGCGGGAGGCTCCCCCAAGGTGGGCCAGACAGGAGGGATCCTTAACCCCTGTGGGGGGACAGCAGGAGTTTAAGGACATTTGGCTGGGATGGCAATGGCCAGTAGGCTGGGAGACAGTCTCTAGCACCCCCTGCCTACTGCCCTGAGTCAGTGCAGGCCTCCCCTGCCTTTCCCAGTCGAAAACTGAACATCTGCTCAGTTGGTTATCAGCAGGGATCCCGGGTTTCTCTGATACAAAAAAATCACAAATTCTCTGATTTTATAAAAAAACAAAATCCAATTTTTTTGTGATTAGAAGGAAGCATCACAATAATAATATATATTATTAATATAATATACATTATATAGATATAGGTATCAGCTGAACACAATATTTTATTAACACAAGTACATTTTTTAAGCAATTTGGAAGCCTACCAGTGCCTCAATCACTGCAATAAAATAAATATTAAATATGTATAAATTTTGGCATTTGATTTCAGGTCTTTTATCATGGAAAATCCGAGCTCCCCCTGCCCCTTTTGCTCACCAGGACATGGGCCCAGCTGCAGCTGTCACCCCCCACACTGCTTTGTGGCACTGAGCAGCCCTGCTTTGCCAGGGCTCTGCCCATGCCATTGCCCCTCACTCCCTACTCACAGCCACCTGGGCCCTGCTGGTGCCCTCACTCCCCACCTACAGCCCCCGCCACCCCTGCTGGTACCCCTCACTCCTCACCCACAGCTCCCTGCCCCACACCCCAGCCCTGATAGAGGAGACCCCCAGCTTCCAGGGCTATGGGGCCAGGAGACCCAGGTCAGCATCCCTGTGCTCCCCACAGCAGCACCCAAGGCCCTGCTGCTGCCTGTGGGAGGCAGTGGTTGCTGCAGCAGAGTGGAGTACAGAACCTGACCCCCCCCCATATTGGGCGGCATGGCTGGAATGGAGCCCATGTGGAGGGGAGGATGTGGGCTACCTGCTGTGGGCTCAAGACTCCCAATCCTGCTGCCCTCCCCCCCAGGTCCTCCACAGCCCAGAGCACAGGACCTGGCATGTCAGGCTCGAGCAGGGCTGGGTGGAGAGTCTCAGTGCTGCCACCAGAGTCCCACACTGCCATGGTAAGGTCCCCCTTGCCCACCCTGAGCCCACAGCAGGCAGCCTGCCCCCACCCTACATACAAATCTGGGGAGGCATGTCCCCCATGCCCCACCCAGGAGAGCACGCAACAGCAGGGAGCTAATCCCCCCCCTTCCTGGACAAGCCACCTGCAGCCCCATCCCATTCCCCACCTGGAACTCCGCCAGCCTGCAAGGGGATACCCACCATTTCTGGTGCTTTTCTCCTTAAAATGAGAACATCCAGGTTTTTCTCCTTAAAATGAGAAAATCTGAGCTTCACCCTGTTTTTCCATGGTGAATGGAAAACCTGGATCCCTGGTTATTAGTTCAACCTACACAGCTTAGAGGAAGCTGCCTGGATTGAATCCATCCCGCCTTGGACTTTTTCACTGTCTATACACAGCCTATATGTGCCAACGCATCAGTCTAATGTATGAAAGCAGAACAATGGAACTGGACAGGTAACCTCCTTCCAGACAGGAACAGGACCTTCAATTTTGGTCCTATTGGTACATTTAATGTTTTGATCCAAGCAGAAGTCTAAACTACTCTACTTTTGGGCAGTACAGTTCAAACTGCAAATAACACTTAGCAACAATTGTCATCTTCAAATATTTACATTGAACTCTAGTCCCAGCTCATTGGAAACCCTCACCCACAGAAATTAATTCAACTGAGCCCTGTGATGGCAGGGCAGGGGGCAATTTTCCTTTGGTACTCATAGACATCTTGCTTTGCTTTATTTATAGTTACAAGCTAGGGATTTAGGTTGTGATATTTTATTTACTTCCCTCCTGCCTAAAGAATCTAGGAGTTTCCTTGTCTGTTTAGATGTATATCTTCAACAAGTTGTCAGACAAGAAGTGGGTGCAAAGTGATAGCCCAAGAAAAAGGCTATGCTTGGAAATGTCAAAGAGAAATGTATCAGGAGATATATCTTGGCTTTTCATTCATTTGAATAGTTAGGGAGGCTTTGAAATTGCTGGTGTGTCTTTCAAGGGCTCTACCTAGTCACAAACCTTAAGCGGTCATGTTGGTCCTAAAACTTATTTATTATTGCAATTCAAGTTCTTTATTATTAGTATACTCAGATGTCCAATTAGCTCAGGAAGACATTGTACTCGCTTATAGGCAGAATTCACCGTCCCGCAGAAACTGGAACCTGCAGAGGTAACTCTATGTCTCTCTTCCAATTTTAAGAAACTGTTTTCAGTGAATTTGTCAACCGACTACAATATAATTTATTTATTTAAGAGGCTGGAAAGAATTAAAAAAAGGAAGTAGTGTTAGTTTATTGGTGGCATTATTGTTCTTGCAATTGTCTCTGCAAAACTGAACCCCATTTGAATCAATTCTACCCAATCTTTGATCAAAAAGCACATTGGAACAGTGGGCAAAAGTGAGTTTCAGACACCTCTGTACTTCCCCAGTTTTAGCTGGCTCTGCGGGATCAAGTTACGCTATAGAAGTTCCTATTAAGCCATGTGCTGCTTCATAACTTGAAGCAGTCACTATCATTGTTGGAACAGAAAGCTACAAACATTATCCATGCTCCTTTGCTATGAAAGTATCTGTAACCATAATAGGATTTTAATAGTTCATTCAGTTTTTCAAAAAAAAAATTCCCCTAGAGTAGTATAGAGAAATGCAAGTCAAATTTGGCAAAAGTTTAAAGACTGGCAGTTATCTGTTGGGTGATTTGTTCAGAAACTATCTTATATCTTCTCTTTGGTTTAGTGAGCTTTGACAAGCCATATGCATTTGACAGGACATCGGAACAGAAAAAGCAGTACTAGACTTCTAGTGATCAAGTTGTCCAAGAAAGAGTGGAGCAATTTTTAATTACCTGCCAATCAGCTGTAGCAGATTGTACAAGGACATGACTATGAAGTTATAACTAACGTCATTCTCTAGCCATCAAAGGCATATTTCCATTATTTTTTTCTTTACCCATTATTTCCCTCTGTATACCATATCCACCCACTTTCCCAAACAACATTATGTGAAATCTGAGAATCAGAGAAGTCAGTGGCTCTTCACTAAACAAAAACACCCCTAATTCACACAGGCAAAGCTGGGTCCCAGATATCTGTCTTTACTAAATATGCACAGGCACAGAAGTTCAAGGTGTGTACATCCTGCCATTTTAACTTGTAACTTCAAAAACATGCGGTGAGTGCAACTGAGGGCTCACAAACTCTTTGAGGCCAGGTGCAGACAGTATGCTTTTACAGGTGATCTGAAACCAGCCTATGCCTGTAACAGGACAGAAGTTCGGCACACAAGACTGGCCTATACCAGGATCAAAACAGAAGTTTGGTGTGCATAGGCTCATTTAAAAATGGTGGAACCCGGTGTAAGATTTGTGCCGCCCTCACTAAAGGGCACTTACGGAAAACTCCAAAACTTTGATCAGTTGTGCTTCGGGCTCTTTGAATATCTGTACCTAGCCAAAAGGTACCATAGCCTATCACTGTACACTATTATGGCAAAAATCTCATTGATCTTAACAAAGCCTGGATTTCAGCTATTAACTGCACAATATAAAGCTTCACACATGAGCAATAAGGCCTTAATGGCCTTTACTTTTGCCCTTACACTAATCTGTTGTCAATGCTAACTGCCCAATGAGTGTCACCTCACCATTCCATGCTAGGTAGTAGGGCTGTACAAAGCTTCAGATCACTATTTGGATTTGGAGATGATTTAGAGGATTTGGAGGATGAATCTATGCATCTAACTAGAATTGCTGCAAGTTTTAGGCTTTCCAAATCAATTCAGAGCTTCTGAATCGATTCAGAAAAGATTTGGCGATTCAGCCATAGAGTATAATGGGGAATCAATGAAATATCTATAATTTCTTGTCTTTTGGCTGATTCAAATGAAACTTTCTGAGATAGTATCCACTGCTGAGAGAATGATGTGTGCCATGTTTCAAGGTGATGGGTGCAGGAGTTTCTGGGAAACTGCCCCTCAAAATCCTGAAAACAAAACCCATGTCACATGTGTGACACACAAGGGGGTGAAAACTGCAGGCATGTTATCCCCTGCTAAGGTCACAAAGCCTGCCTGCATGGCCCCACCAGGGGGGATGCACTGCTGGATCTGGTCCTGGCCTCAGGGGACGATCTAGTTGGAGGGCTCCAGGTACGAGACTCCCTGGGAGATAGCAATCGTCGCCTGATAGAATTAGCTGTCCGGCGTGGTGTAGCAAGGACCCACACTAGGACTAGGGTCCCAGACTTCAAAAGGGCCAATTTCAGTGAGCTCAGGAGACTAGCTGAGGAGGCACTGCGGGACTGCAGGGTTGAGGACATGGGCGTCGATGAAGGGTGGACGTTTCTCAAGGAGACGATCCTCCAAGCCAAGGAGCGACCGTTCATGCCCAATGCAAGATGGGCAAAAGTGCCCGGAAGCCCCCATGGCTTAATAGGGATATTCGGGGGACCCTGAGAGCTAAGCGGGAGGCTTACTGTCTTTGGAAGAGAGGAGCAGTCTCCAAAGAGGAGTACTCCTCT
>JAGPOW010003447.1:21239840-21285071 GCA_030014935.1 Caiman crocodilus
TGGCTTAATAGGGATATTCGGGGGACCCTGAGAGCTAAGCGGGAGGCTTACTGTCTTTGGAAGAGAGGAGCAGTCTCCAAAGAGGAGTACTCCTCTTGTTCTCGGGAGTGTAAGAGGGCTATTAGGAAGGCCAAGGTGGGAGTAGAGCTCCGCCTGGTGACTAGGATAAAGGACAACAGGAAGTCCTTTTTCAAGTATGTGGGGAGCAAAAAAAAGAGCCCCAGGAAGTGTCAGGCCCCTGAAGGACTCGGCGGGCAACCTGGTGCTCACGGCCAATGGGAAGGCAGAGATCCTCAATGGCTTCTTTGCCTTGGTCTTCCTGAGGGGGGACCGGGACTTCCCTCCTGTTGGAGGCCTGTGTTCCCCCTTGAAAATCACTGCTAGGCCAGGGGTGAGGGTTGACCTGGTGGAAGGGCTTCTGGAAGGGCTAGATGTCTTTAAGTCAGCGGGCCCAGATGACCTACACCCAAGGGTGTTGTGGGAGCTGGCGGGGGTGATTGCTGAGCCCTTGGCTTGGTTATACGAGCTCTCTTGGAGCTCTGGACAGGTGCCGGAGGACTGGAAGGTGGCTTGAAAGCAAAACTCATGCCTCGTGTATGTATTAAGCCACATCAGGGTCAAACTGCCGGGATGCTAGCCCCTGGTGAGGCCACAAAGCCTGCCATGTTTCAAGGAGATAGGTTCAGGGCTTCTGGGTTCTAGGGCCCTGCACCTCTAGCTGCTGACAGGCAAAACTCGCAACATGGGTGCTTGTGCAACTGTTTCTGTCTTGGGGCACAATGCGGGGAGGTGGGGAAAACTACTGCAGGCCCGGCTTCTAGGCTTCTGTGTTACCAATCAATCATGATTCACTCAGGGACCCACAGTAGCTAGCTACTGGATAATGAGTTAACGAGCAAGGATTAACACCTACAAAACCACAGACTAAGGAGAGGAAAGAATCAGTACAGACAATCAACTGCCCCAAGACAGAGACAGTCAGTTGCACAAACACCCATGTCATGAGTTTCCTTTCAGCAGCAAGGGGTACAGGGCGCCAGAAGCCCCCTGCAACAATCTCCTTAACAGATGACCGGCTTTGTGGCTGCAGCAGAGCCTAGCAGCCAGGCCTGCAGTAGTCTCCCACCTCCCTCCCCAATGCCCCAAGACAGACACAGTTGCACAAGAACCCATGTAATGAGTTTTGCCTGTCAGCAGCTAGAAGTGCAGGCTTTATGGCCTCTGCAGGGGTCACCATCCCTGCAGATTTGACCTTGCTGTGGCTTAACACAAACAGGTGACATGAGTTTTGCTTTCAAGAATTTGTGGTGCAGTTTCCCCTGAGCCCCTCAACCTATCTCCTTGAAACTTGGTAGACTTCATGCTCTTAGCAGAGGCTACCATTCTGAAAGCTTCATCTGAATCAGACAAAAAACAACAAAGTTACAGATATTTAATTGATTCCCCATTATACCCTATGGCTGAATCTCTCAATTGGCTCCAATGCTTCGGAGCTGAATCAAAGCGGAAAATCGATTCAGAGCTCCAAATGGAATCACTGGCATCTGAATTGGCCGAATCTGAACCTGAATCAAATAGTTCCCTATTTGCACAGGCCTACTAGCTAGATATGCCTCGATTCAATCTGCAGCATTCCCTCACTTGCCCTGTCCTGTTAATATGCTAGGCATTTTCTGGCATGTTGTCATCTTGTCACTGTCTTTGATGCTGACAGCTTTTACTAGCTGTTGCTTAGACTTATGTCTACATGTCCTGGATAAACCTTCTCACTCCATAGTATTTGCATGTGTAAGACAGAATCAATACCAGCCTATTAGCTACCCATGAGAGCTATCTCTGGTGACTGGCACAGCAAAACTTGGCTGCTGGTGAATGCCTCTGGTTCATCACGAAATATACGGGATCATTCACATGCTAGGCATGTACTCCAATACCTTACTGAATTGCAGTCCAATAGCTTATACACAATAATTATTTGGAAAATAAGGCTGATTTGTAGGTATGGGACTGGTCCAACTCATTTGTTAACTGAAGTTATGTCAAGAGCATGATCTTATTTGTTTAGGCAAGATGAGAGGTCAGGGACAATCCTGTAAGAACAAGGATGAACTAGATATACCAGGTTCTGCTTTTATTAAACATTTTACTCTCTTGGCTGATATTTTTAAGTTACATGTTTTCATAGGCTTTGTAGCGTGTTTAATAGTGAAGGCCAATGGATTCTTCCTTTGTATCCATGTCTTTAATTCCAGTGTACCTAGCTGAGATCAGTAGGGATCCAACTAGAGCAAATAAAAATGAAAATCTCAATCAGCTACAAAACTGACTCTTCTAAGAGTTCTGGAGTGAGAGTTAGGCAAATTTGAACATACAGGTCCTGAAGAGAAAGTATCATGGGAGGCTGAGCCCTAAGTTTATGCTGGGAAGATGTTGGCAAATCTTTATCAATCACGCAACCAAAAAATAAAATTAAGGCATGACTATCACTTTTAGCAAGATCTCCCTGTAACTAAAATGTACTGATAGCACCTAGGTATTGCTTTAATAATCAAGTCACCAAGATCAAAGAATCTCTCTTACTAAAAATGTTTTCTTTATCCTTGTGGGGGGAGTCAGGGTTTTATTTTCACTCTTTGTGGTCTTTGACATGCTATCTCTCTTTCCCTCTTGCTTTAGCTGTCATGGTCTGGGTGATCTTCCATGTTGCCCTTTCATGCAGCCAATTGTTCAGTTGCAATCAAGCATTGTATCAAAATTCAGGGAAACCACCATACTTACTCTTGGGAGACTAATCTATCCACATTCTACCACTTGCCTTTCAAGTTTAACGCTCTTGTGATGCCAAGTTTCGAACTGCTTTGCATTGGTGTGAAACCGAATCTACCAACTCCACATTTATACTGACATTTAAAAAAAATGGAAATATGGCCAAAAGGTGCTGGTGTTTCAGATCATACCTGGAGCCAGAAAATTGAGAGCCAAATGAAAAAATAAATAACCAAAACAAATTTTCAAAACCCCCAGATCAGGAAGGTTCAAGGGACAAGCAAAATTTCGGGTCAGATCTTGTTGTATTTATATTTGCCAGTTCATCTCTACCTTTAACTTAGGTTCAGTGCAATATGTTTGTGACTGTACAAACTTCCTCTGTTCTGCAGATAAGAGCTGTCACAGAAGGCAAATTTTCCGTATAACGAGCTGTTTATTCTTTGATATTCATGTCTGTCAGTAGAAAATTAATCATTTTACACAACTGTTCACTTTTCCCAGTTGGGCTATACTAATAGGTTAATACTAACCATGCTAAAGCCAACGAGTGTACTTCCATTTCCTTCAATAGGCTTGTACCAAGGCTTATTATTTCCATCTGCAGAAAACCAACAATTTAACATAAAGATTCCTTAAATTTCAGTCATTGCTGACAAACTCTTGTACACTGGCCTATAAAGATGTTGGTTCATCACACACTGAAAAATAGTCATGTTCTCTGATTATTTTCCTTGATTTAAGTATATCTTTTTGGATTATGGGTTTTGGTTTGTTAATCTGAATGATGGGGTTTAGTTCAACTAAGCAGCCTTATAAACAGGAATGAAAGAATTATTCCCCAAATCCTCTTCCCTCTCCCCACACCAAAATTTACTTTTAGTGCAAATATCTATGACTGCTTGTAATAACTTAGAAATATCGTATGCTGACCAGGACATTTTTTGTTCACCAGATGAATTTCTTGAAATGATTTGATACCTGGATTGTCAGGATTTGCACCCACGTAGAAATGAAAGCTATAACCCAAATCTCAGCCAACACCCAGGACTACTGTCTTTAATGTTTCTACCCCCAATTCCTGCTGAAAAATCCAAAGTAGTTTAACCAGGTTTAGAAAACTAAAGGGAACAAGAAACAGCATCACCTTAAAGAGGGACACTCTCTCAAGGTGGAAAAGCAGCATTTTGAGCTAAGGTGGATCCAGCCTCCAGAGGATAGAGTGTGTGGGTTATCTATGGTTCTGTGAAGGGTAGAAATAAGCTATTAGAAATCACTTAGTTGTTTTAAAATCTTTCCTATTATGCTGTGCTTTGTTCCTGCTGTGAACATTAAACAATACTTAGATCTAAGAAGGCTTTTAGGAAGGTCATTATGTTTGTCGCTGGTTCAAGCAGCCAGGCAAAAGAACTAGAGTTACCAAATGCCATTGAATTCATTGCAGCATAGGATGAAGTAGCCAGGCCTCTGGGTCTAGGGGTGAGAAAAATCACTGGATTTCATCTAAGAAAGCTATGGACATAAGGCCTAACCCATAAGAACACATTCAGAGAGGCATGAGAAATTATTAGAGTTGCAGCTAACCACGAGCCGTGATGACATATTCCAGGAAGCATGCAAACTCTTGCGAGCATACCCATACACAGAAATACAGACCCCACCCTCTATATGCCACACAAGAAATCTCTCCCATCTCCTAACCATACATTCCTTTTAGATTATCCTGCTGGAATTAGAATTATAAATTAAAGGTATTTTTTCTTCTTTTTGGATTATTCGAGTTTAATATTATAAGAAATGCAACCGGTTTAATAATGTTATAGCTCACTTAAGTCTTCACAGTTGCCATTCTGATGCACTACTCCGGGAATTCATACCTTCACGGTGACAACTGGAGGTAGAACTCACACGACTTTTTTCCAAAAGCAGATGCTTGTCACCATTTGCAGTAGGAGGGAAACCCCATTCAGTGTTAGAGTTACATTGATTGTGGCACATGCCTGAGCCGTTCTAATTCCAGAAGAAAGAATTGTGGTACATACATGCTAGCCAGTTCATTAAAATATCATACAAGTAACTAAAATGGATATAAGCCTCGTCTCTACTCTGAAAAGATATCCATCATATGTGACAGGTATAACTTGTCTGACATCAGTTCCCTGAATCCAAATGTACTCAATTCCTACATGGTGGACTGATTTGGAAAGGTGCCTCAGTAAGCTTTCATCCTGCTTTCACTTTAATGAATTGGCTATGCTATAACAACACTATTTCCATATAAAGTATAAGCAACTATACCCACAGTTACTACTCTGAGGAAGCAGAACTACAGCCCTGGTCTTCAGCAACAAAAAGCTCAGAGCTAAAGGGGTTAATTAAAGCAGTTTCCAGGCAGCCGCTTTCATTAAAATGCCATACCATCATGTGTATTAAGCCCCCGTGCGTTTCAAAATGGCCGTAGAACACTTTATCTAAACCTTGTTCGATGAAGTTTAGATAAAGTGCACAATCATTTTTAAGTGTGTGGGGACTTAATACACATGATGCTGCAGTGACACAGGAATGCTGTAATTAGAAGGCGGAGCAGACTAACTCAGCTAATTGGAGTCTGCTCCAAGGCACTCTAATTAAAATGCAAAGGAGCACATGTATAGGCACCCAAAACATGAGGTCTCTGGAGTTAGCAGTAGTAGCTATTGGGCAACATGATCACGCACTCACAAAGCCAATATTTTTAGACTACATTGCTTTGAGCAGTTTAATACCTAGTCAGTAGTAAGTATTAAACTGGCTAGGTATTAAACAGGGATTAGGGGAAAAAACAGATAAACTGCTATTGAGGATCTTAAATGCCATCAAATGAGTTCAGTCTATCCTAGATTCTCCAGGGCATCATTTTCTTTCAAATGCTTACCAACCCCACCCCACCCCCAAAATGTGCATAATACATTGTCTGAAATCAAATTGAATGTTGCTTTCTGAGGAATATGCTCTTATTTAATTTTACACTGTGATTTCACCTGTATGCTGCATGCATCTTCCTATTTGTAATATCTCTTCTTTGACAGATCTTCCCATTAAAATGTCCACAAATCTTAATCCCTCATCATTTTCCACAGCTCTTCAAATCCACACCAGCCAGAGGCAAATTCTAATTAAACTTCAAGCTGCAAAATAGTTATTCTAGAACTAAATTGATATCTGCAAGATGGAAATACATTCTCATGCTGGGATTTGTTATCAGGCTTGTATGTCGATAAAACAAACACCCTTGGAGAAGGCAGGTCTCAGCAGCATGGCAATCGGGGCTCTAAAGAATCATCCCATACACCATATATATTTTCCCATTTTTAACTTGAAGCCTGATTGCCTTTCTTCCACATGTCTGCAAGATGAGGTGTTTCTCCTTCCAAGTGGAGCCTTCACTCCACTTTCCATGTGGAAGAATAGTAACGCGTCTGCCTCCAGACCTAAAGCCAGGATTTGCTCCATTTATCACTCGGCACCCTGAAGCAGTAAAGAAGTAGTGCTTTCTTAGATGAGGCAGAACATTGCTGTGGTCACCTGCTTTCCAATGAATTAAAGCCTTGGGTCCCTTCTAAGCGAAAACCTCTACTATCTCATTTTCTCAGCTCTACTACCGTACATTAATCACCAGCCTTGCTCAGCCATCACTGACATACTAGCCCGGGTTGAAGGGAATATAAGAAGATGGTATCAACTGGATCTGAGTAACATAATTCGGTTTAGGAACTAGGTTTTTTGTTTCTCAGACCTGAATTCAAGCCGTGGCAGAAGCATAGTGGGAATAGAAAAAACCTTATAAAATTCCCATATATTCAAGCTAAAGTTTGATCAAAACCCGAGTAAATTTTGAGGGCTATTGGGATAAAAAAAGTTAAATCATATCTCCTATGCCTCAGAGCCATTCTGTACCAAATACTGCAGTCTTGTCATGGACTCTGTGGATGTTTCTCAAATCAGAAGTCTTAGTCTTCAGCTCAGTAAGCACTAAAATATTTGTGCACATAATATTTGTAAAGTCCTAAAGTGCTGAGAATTGCTGGGAAGAAAATATCCTAATGGCATATTATTATTAGCATATTTGTTCATCTTGCTCAAAAACAATCCTAGGAATGTAGTCTATAAGGCCATAGTGAACCGCCTTCTATCTTCTGTATCCCTCTGTTCATCATCAGCCCCTTGGTTTCTTAAGTTCCTCTCCCTTTCTTTTGACATAGATGGGAGCACATCAAAAGGAAATCTTGTCAGTGTGTGTGGGCACATTGTCTGCTAAACCACACGGACTGTGTTCAGTGTAAGGATAAACGTTGGCTAATTAAGGCTTATAAACTCTCATCTGCAGATGGTACCCGCTTCAGATTGCATATGCCTGGTAGAACTGGAGCCAAATACCAGTGACAAACTTTCATTAACAATTTCCTACTAGTTCAAACACCATTGTGAAGATTTCTTTCTTGTGCCTGAGTGTGTTAAGTTCCTTCTTATAATTTGACTGAAAATCGTGGATCCCCCTGCAACTTTTCAGCTTTTCTTTTTGTTTGTTGTCTTTGCTATTAGAATTTTTTGCTATGATTCAATGTTAATTAACGATCTCGGTGGCAGAGTTAAAAATGCAAAACCTCAGCGAATGCAAAAGTTTAGATAGCCCTAAATAACCTTATCCTGCTCTATTCTGTGTGTATGATTTTTCAAAGCACAACTGGCAGTCAACCACCTGCCTTCCACCGATTTTTCAGCTGGAGTTAGGTGCTTAATTTGTTCTTCCTACTTTTGTAAATCTCCCCCTTGATATCTAATCACACAGTCACACATGATGATATTTAATGTTGTAGAAACTAATTCTTCACTGGGTAGATTGCAACATCAGCAAAAATACTGACCTCTGTCCTAACTTCCCCCTTGCTGGATTTTGTAGCTTTATGTTTAGGAAGTCAAGTTATTCAAAGCAGAATATAGGTTCATAAATTTCAAAAGCAAAATTTTTCTGTTCATTGGTTTCCCCCTCCCCACGTGAAATAGAGCTAATAGTATGCACCCCCCTCAGGGAGCAGTGAGAGGCATAATTTTGATATGCACAGTCTATTATGCAATATTTCAATGGGTGGTGCTGTGAAAGAGCAAAACTGTTATTGTTGTAACATTTTTGCTCCTGCCTACGACAGAGAAGAGCAGAAGTGTATGAAAATAGTACAAAATGCAATGTCTGAATGAAAAAGTTCTCAGTAACTGGCAGCCTGGGGATCTGTTCCAATTTCTGGTGAAAGTTTTGTCATCTAGTCCACTCTTTCCCTAGCATAAGAGGGTTCAGCAGAGGAAGCATTTCCCTCCCCTCTTGTTTTCCCTGAGGGTCTCATCCAAGCTTCTCCTTTTGAAGTAGATTTGCTATTGCTTTTTTCAGCCTGTCACTCAAAAATGTCTGCAAGTTTATCTGAAAAATGCAGTGGTGAAAATATGATTAAATTTGAAAGCAGTGAATGCTCTTTGCCACATAAATAGCGGTATAAGTTGGGAGGCATTTCTGTTTGCACACTCAGTTCTATTACTGCTGCTAATACTCACAGACTCATTTAAGCTGGGCTTTTTCTATTTGGAGATTGATGTCAGCAGCACAGTTTTTCCAACAGATTAACAGCCTTTATTTCTTAACATTCATTTTATTTTTGGAGCTATTTTGGGGATTGTCGTCTCACATGATGCACGTGATTTTTCCTACTAACCAAGGTATAATCTGCGTTCACTCAAGGGAAATGTTCGTAATGGCTTCAGCCTCGAAATCTGATGGAGTGCGAAACTACAGGCTGCATCCTGGGCAGTGAATGTGCAGACACGAAGAAAACATTGACCCTTAAGAAATGTCACAGGGAGACATTGTACAGCCTTACCTTAGCAAAAGCCACAGCAATGCATCCTAAGATGCGGCTGAGAGGGAGAAATGGTCCTCTTGTGGTGGAGGCCATTAGTCTCTAATGGCCACTTCACACACCCATTGTACATCCAGTTCCCACTGGGAGTAGGTGAGGGCAGCCTGACAGAGATATGCATGACATTCAGCCGCGGTGCTTTTTCAGTTCTGGATACAACCACATGAAGATGGAGGAGCCCTTTACGCCACTCTTTAGACAGGAGAATTTTAAATCTTTTTGAGACAAATTCATGATCACCCAGCACTTCACATGTGCCATCTTGGACATTATGATGTCCTGGAACATAAAAACCTCCGTTGTCTTCTCCAGGGCCTTGATCCATCAGGGCAGCTAATCACCAATATGTCTTTAACAGATAAAGTCAATGCAACTACAAACATACTGGGCACGTCTATACATCACCATACAGCGATGTCGCTAATATTCTGTGCTTTTAGTACTTCCTTTTGAAAGTACTAAATCATGGTGCAGTAACTGCCCATACTGAGATGTGCACATGGTGCACGGTTAGCTTTTGCCACTACATCGCCATAACAGCGCACTAAATTAGGGGACCACACCACTACGGCAATGTAGCTGCCAATCACATGCAGACTCATATGATTGCTACATCACTGTAACATGCTGCACACTGGTGTCACCGTACGGTGACATGCAGATGTGCCCACTGAGGTACACATGTGCGTAAAGGTCTGAGACAAAGCCCAGTGCAGTTAATGGAAGGATTCTCAGTGGCTTCAACTGGCTTTGGATCAGGCTCAGCTGGATCAGGGCTGGATCGTGAACAGCCGCCAAAATTTAAGCTAAAGGAGGAGTTCTGGCGCTTTGCAGAACTGTATAAAGCCTCTGACACACAACTGAGCAGCTGTATTTCTGCACTAATCGTTTTTTCTAGCTCATTTATTATGATGTTAAAACCTTGTTGCACCTCCGCTGAACTCCCTTGGAGTACCAGTCTGATTAAGACAGCCTTGACTGGAACTTTACGCACCTGGAGAACAAACCACTAGAATTGATTCAGTAATTTGGGGTGCCTATACATGAGCAGCAAGGCTGCTCCGATACACTGTAATTACAGCGCGTTGGAGTGGGCTCCATTAATCGAGTCTGCTGGAGCGTGTTAATTACTTAAAGAGCACCCCCCTGCCCTCACCCCCATGCCATTTTTAAGCATGGGGACACTAATGCATGAGACACTCCAGGCACTTTAATCAGAGTGGCTCCTGGGGCCATTTTAATTCAAGCACCCTCTTCCCCCAACTTACACACACACACTCGCAGAACACATGTATATATGCCCTTGGAGACCATTTACAAACCATGGTATAAAACATTGCCATAAAAATGAAAGGGCCACAACAGAGAAGTGCACAGCATCACATCTCAAAACAATAAGAGAGAAACCTTTCCTCCTTTTTTCCCCCCATTTACTTGATGTGCTGAAAACCATAAACCTAAACTTTCTCCAAAGTTCATTTGTGCTAAAGGAAAGACTTCCTCTGACTTCAGTGGGGTTTGGATCATGCCCTATATATTTTTCATTAGAAATGAATAAAATATGTCCTCTCTTTGAATAGTTGGATTATGCCAACTTGTCTTTTTTTTAAGAACTTTTAAAGCACCAGTAAAAATAGCGGCTAATAAATTCACCTGCTGCTAATATTTAGAATATAGCATCTGAAAATGAAAGATGTCAATAGAGATGTTTTCTTATCATGTACTCTGGCTAAAATACTGCAGATTTGCATTTTCCCATGCATTCCTTGCTCTGAAGCCTGATGGCACAGCAGTTCCTATATTAGAACTGTAGCTGTTGTCAGGTAAGTGGTTGTGACAGTGGTCACTGCAAGTACTACAGTAATTTAATGTAAACAGACATGAGGGAATGAACACTCAAGCATGACATGGCTTATTTTTAACTCCCTACCCTGTCCTACTTGTTCATTATTTTTGATGAGTAGCACTTTTAATTCCATGAGACTAAATGTACAAAATGTATGTAGAGTGGGACATACATGGGCCCGCATGGCTCTACACAAGATGTGAGTGGGCAGAAAGGCCCAAGGTTTTGAAATAGATGTGGAAATGAATGCTTTATTGGTGTCTGAATGGGATAGCTGAGCTTGTTGAAGCAAGTGCAGGGAAGGCAAGAAATAAGAATGGAGGGGGTCAGGAAAAACGCATCTAGTTATGGTTTTTCAAGGAGAAATCAGAAGCTATTGAGTTTCCATGAAGCTTTATGTGATGAACCAAACTCTCAGTGCATATAGATCAGCAGTGAAGTCAATAAAACTCTGCTGTGTGGCAATTTATGGAGCTGAGCCACAAATGGCAAGAGAAAAAGGAAACTTAAAAAACCAAGGGCAGAAATAAGTCAATAATGTGGTACTTCTTAGTATAATTGGCTGTTTTGAGTGAATGACCTATAGGGCACAGCTTTCCTAGAGCAGCATAAAAAAAAGGCAAAACTGTTCAAAATGCAATTTTCTAGAGAGCTGTAACAATTTATCATTTATAACCTTTGACAAACAATATTTTGGTCAAGAATTCAGGCTTGCTTTAGCTTTAGATGAAAACACTTAAATGCTTGGAAATAGGTTATTATTTACCATGGGCTGAAATTTCTGGGCAGAAGTTGCCCTAGGTTATGGGCCTTTGCTCCTCCGTGTTGGCCTCAGGCTGAGGAAGGAGCTATGATGCATTTCACCCCTGGCCAGCGCCTTAGCTGTGGGTCCTTGGAAGAAGCAATTTCATTACAGAACCCAAAATGACTAAAACATATTAGAGGACAGACCACGTGTACCTATTTACATTCACTACTACAGTCAGGGGTGAATTGGGGGGAGGAAGGAGGGCGTGTTACACTGGTGCAGGTGCACCCCCTTTCTTTCCTACTCCACTCAAAGTTTAAAACCTACCTGGCAAAGCCAACAGCATTTCTAGTCAGGCAGTGCTGGAGGAGTCAACAGGCTTCATGGCTCATTGCCATCTACATGATCCCTTCCAAACTCTTCATCCCCCAAGTGTTAACCACCCTCTCTTCTTTTTAACAGTCTTGATATTCCACCACTCATCCTGTGTTCTGGAATCCTTCTTTATGTTAGCTGCTACTGGTAAGAAAGCTCCTATTTCATAGCCTTCCAGATTGTTTTCAACTCATTCCACTGACCTTATATTTGTTTTTTACTGCAATCTTAAAAACTAAACTAGAACCTTTACTAATATGCTAGGAGCCTAGGGCTGTATTACTCAGTTTAAGTGGAGAAAGATATGTGTTGTTTTATATGTTTTATATGTGATGATGCACCCCACAATCTGCATCCCCCTTTTCAAAGTTCTAGATCTGCCCATGACTACAGTTGCCCAAATTCTGTAATATTGGAAGGATATTTTAAATGCTGTTGATATCTGTGCAACTTCATTCCACTCTTAATAATTTTGAAGCCTGTGACATACTGAGTTCTTGAGTATGGCTAAGCCCCCCGCAGAGATCTCTCTGGAGTTTCATTAGAGGGTGTCCAAAGTCATCCATCTTTTATGTTATATGTATTAAACCTGCATTGTTTTATAATGTGGCCCTTCGTGTATTTGTGAAATTCAGTATTCTTGTTTGATTGCTTTTCTTTGATTCTGTAGTTGACAAAAAATATTTGAAGACATAATTGGAAAAAAAAGGATTCAGTTGAATGGTCTCCAAGGGTAATGATATTGAAGGGAGTAAAGATTTTTCTAGCTCAAAGCAGCTTCTGGCCATAGTTGTTTTAATTTCATATTGGTCTTAATCTATTCTCTTCTCCCCCCATGTAAGCCAGTCTGGGATTTCTTTTCCAAGTTTTAATTGACTCCACTGTGGTTTCATGAGTTCACTGAATATATCTATTTAAATATATTTAAATATATATTTATGTGTGTGTGTGTGTGTATACATACACACACACATATATAAAAATATATATTTTTATATATATATTTTTTTATATAAATATATATTTATATATATATATAAATTCAATTTATTCACCCTGCCCATCTTCCCAGACCTAATTAAGGGATCTCCTTGCATCCTTCTACATGTAAAGGGAAAACATAGATTTTTATGCCTCAATGTTAAGGTTAGTAAACCATTCTTCTCTCATTAAACTGCCAAAACTGTTGGCTCGCTGAGCCAGTGAACAAGCCTAAGGAACTAGAAAAGACTTACTGCTAGAGTCATCAAAAAGGGCACATTTAGCAGAGGTTAGCAGAGCATTAAAGCTATTCAAACATTAAATAGTGGCTAGCAACTCAGAAATAAAAAAATTAAGGAAGCAAAGGGCAGTACTATCAAATGATATGGTCACAGAGGGTGTGTTTACATATGTGTTAGATCCAGGAGCAGTTTAATTGCAAGTAAACGACTCATGAGTAAACACTCGTGGGAAGGCATTTGCAAGTTCAGGGAAGCGGGACTGGATTTGTTGCTAATGGCAGGAAACTGTTCCCGTTTCCTGGGGCCCTGCAATGAGCCCCTGCTGCCACCAGGGGGAGCTCTAGAGAGCTCAATACTAGCTGCCCCAGTGGCAAATCAGGGCAGGGGGCTGGGACCTGCCCCACCCCTGCCGCTTTTTGCAAGCCCATGCACTGATTGCCTTACTTGCCCCTTACCAGGAAGTTCCCAGCTCACAGAGCTACACAGGAAATGGGCTCCCAGAAGGGAACCCCCAGCACCAACTTTAGACCCTGGGTCCAGCACTGGGAGATAAGGATCTCCCAGCACCAGTGTGAAGGGAGGAGAAGTGTCCCAGAGGAAAGCCCAGTGATGACAGGAGACGCCCCATACTTACCTGCAGGGACGGCAGCAGCAGCAGAACTACAGGGAAGGTAAAAGCCTCATTTTGTGAGCTCCTGCTCATTCTGGATTAGAGGATGTCCAGGAGCCGGGAGGATTTCCCAAGTGGGAAGTGGCCAGATGGAGCTGCACCACAGTGGGAGCACAGTCAGCAGCATCGGGACAGGGAAAGAGAAAAGTTCCATAGCCTGGGAGGTCGGAGGAGCACCCAGCATGCTGTGCCACAGCACACAAGAAGCTGTGGCAATGGAAAGCCTCAAGAAGCACCCCTTTGAATCAAGTAGCCAAAGTAGCCAAAGGTAGCCGAACCAGGTAGCCAAAGGCTTACTATTGAATGAACTTGAATTTTCCCCTGGCAATGGGGAGTACTGGTGTGGCGGGTGGACGGGAGTTGATAGCTTAGTTTTAAAAAAACTGTTCAGGAAATTGATTGGCTTATTTGATTTGCATGGAACATGGATGGACTGAATTGATTTATTTAAGCCTAGAATTTCGATGGACTGAATTGACTGATAGACTGAATTGATTGATTTAAGCCCAGGATCTTGATGAACTTAATTGATTTATTCAAGAAACCACCAGAGAAACTGAACAGATTTAATTCATTTATTTGAGAGAAGCCAATTGGTCAGATTGTTTCATCTTGAAGAACTGCCAGAGAATTCATGGTCTTAATGGTAACCACCAAAGAAGGAATTGGCTTAATTGATACATCTAATTGGGCCACAGTAAGGTGATTGGACTCACTGATTTGGTTGTTGAACTGTAGTGGCACTGCCCATTTTCAATGGCAGACCATAGGAGAGCCCCAGAAGCTCAGGGACTGGCCCTGAATGGACTGAGTTAGCTTTTTGGGGCAGGGAACAATCTCATGGCCCCTGCTGGCAGGCTGACGCCGATCAGATTTGCTCGCAGTCAGGTGCCTGGATGAGAGCTATTGCTCAGTAACTAATTGCAAGTAAATTTGCAAGTAAAGTCAAGATGCACACGCTTACTGAGCAGTAAACTACACTACTGCACAGTAAAGCATCTCATGTAGATGCACCCAGAATCAATGGCATTCCTAAAAGGAGTTTATCTGCTGATAAGGAAATTCTACCTGATGCCATACAATATTAAAGCTATGTCTCATATTATACTCAAGGAAAATGAATTTCACTTAAAATGTGAGCATTCATACCTTCAAGCAGTAAAACATGTAGTTACTGCAGTCATATCATGACAAAATTAGAACTTTTCATGGGAGGTATATCTCCAGATCCAGTTAAGTATCTCATGTTGAGGTATCTTCCAGCCACTCCATGGAGATAAGACAAGCAAATCGTGCTGGTTCCCAGTCCCAGTCCCATGCCATAGTTTTGAACTGTCCCCAGTGCACTGCTGAACCTGAAACTAGTCTTGATATCTCTTTACCAGCAGTAGAGACCCAGCTCACCCCAGGGATTCAACAGCATATCCAGGACTGGCACCCTCTGCTGAGCTTGGCTCCCATGCCTCCCTTTGCCTGCCACCAGTGGCAGAGGCCCAGCTTGTCCTGGCATACTAGGAACAGGCACTTCAAAACTAGGTGAAACTGGCTGTGCAGCACTGGTGCTGGGGTCAGCTGGCAGAGATGGGGAGAGGAAGATGGATATGGTTTGGCTCCTGCCCTTTCCTAAGCAGACTGAGATCATAAAAAGCATTACCATGCAACTGCTCAGAACACATTCTAACTTTTAATACAGCACAGTAATGCTTTCTATGTCTCAGGTAAAACACAGGCTAAGTGTTCTGTGCATCAAGGCTCTAACTAAATCACCCATAGGGTGTCAATACATATAAAATTGAAGATTAATTCCTTAAAAGTCTTAGGGAATTCTATCAGTCAAATTATCTGAGCGGGGACAGAAGTGGCTTTTCATTGCCCCTTTGGTCCTGGTAGTTAGGAGTTAAACCAACCTTTGCTTTTGGTTGCAGGAGCCAGCTGATAGTAAGGTAACAACAGGTTTCTCCTTAGCCCCCTGTGTTTGGGAACCTAGATGTCTGAGGGATTCACGCATGTTTTCAGCTGATACAGCAAAATATGAAAAAGGAGAACAATACATGAAGAGCCAATTAATACCCTGTTGTCAGGCACTAGTTCTCTTGATGTTTGTGATCAGAGGCATATCAATCACGGGAGCTTGCTGGGAGTTTTGAATCACAGTGACACTACAAAGACAAAATATCAAGAAGATTTTAGGAAAGAAGTCAAGAGGGAAAGAAATGGTTACCAGGGTGTTTTCAGTTTTAATAAGGTTCTTCTATCAGGTTTGGTTTTTATCCTCGGATCCTGACACACACAATGCATGAAGCATTTCAAGGGCACAGTGTTATCACCCCTGGAAAGCTTTGCTGTTATCTCAGCAGTACGTTCAATAGAAGAGGAAAATGGCATATAATGGAAGCTTGAGGGGGTGAAATACTTGTAACATAATGCAAAATTTTGTCAAGTTACGTTTGGAAGAGAAATGGGGAAGGAATCATAGGAATTGTGACTTCAAAAATATCCAGCCAACCTTACTTAAAATATAAGCCTTTTCATATTCTCAGGAGTACATTTCATGGTAAATATCAAAAAGGGAACATGCATGGTTTTCAAAGAAAACCTGGCACAGTTTTTCAGGGGAAAATGGGACAGTTTTGAAACGAAAAAACTTGTATTTTGGAATGCAAATGGGTCTGTTTTTTCAGCAAATGTGTTTTCATATATAACAAAAACATGGAATTACCTTTTATAATTGAGCAGAAGTACAGGAAGGGAGAACATAAAGTTGTGGTGCAACCGTGTAAAAGTGCAAGTGTCAATTTTGCCCCGCTTTGTTGCACATAAGCATATGATTCAATAGCGAGAGTCCAAATTACCTGTCTTTCTTCAATTCTTTCACTCACCACTGGTGAACATCTTCCAAAGAGAGATTTTCTGTTAATATTTTAAAAACAATGGTCCTATTTCTGATCCAAGCTGCCATTCTCGGCACTTGCACACATTGGAAGGTGCACGGCAGCAGAGGTTCCTATCAGAGGAAAACATCAATATCTGCTCTTAATCTTGTACAGATTTCCTCCAGTCTCAAACTGAAATTTGTGACCTCTCTCACCTGATCTTCAGAACAGCTATGGGTGCCAATGCTACTTGTCCCAATTTCTTTCAGGCATTGCAATACCAACGTGAGGCTATAAAACCCCAGGCAAAGCACTGGGATATATATGTTTATGGCATACATACATTGTCATATTGGCAATTAGGGAGTTACAAAGATTCCTTCAAGGCTGACCTCACATTGAGTCTCCAAAACCTAAAGTTAACCCAGTCAGTCACCTTGAATAAATGCCAAAGGGACCTCAGCAACTTCCATTAAGATTATATGAAAAGGGTTGTCTTGTTTCCTTGCTACCCACATTGCCTAGTCTCCCTCGATACCAGCATCAGCTGTGTTCCCTTTTCACAGGAATGGCCAGTGGCTGTTTATAAACGCAATCAGGACTGCTTGAAACAAGAAAACCTGCATCAAAGAACTCCATGGAAATCAAGTAATTATAGCTTCAAGGCAGCTGAAGTTCCAGAAAAGACCACATTGTTATTCAAGTAGAATTAAGATCACTTCTGATGTCAATACCATTGTTTATTTACTCGCCTGCCTAGAAAATTAACAGAATGAAGATAGCAGCTTAGTTCATTTCTATTCATCCATGACAAGAAGCAGAGAATTTGAAATACCATGAATGAAGCCACCCTCAATGCATTTCCAGCCTAACCAGAACATGAATCCAGGACGGTATTACTAGAGGAGTTCTAGAGCGCTCTTTCCCCTGAAAAGATGCATGTAAGCTAAACATCTGAAATGCTAGATTGTCTTAATCACACAGAAATTTGACATCGCAACACTCCCACATCATAAGAATCCATGTTTACTCTTCACCTAATGAAACCAAGTTGCAGTTCACTGATTAATATCTAAATGTATTACGACCCCCAATTTCTTGCTTTTACTGGCTCCATCACTAACTTTGAAATCTCCAACTGTGCAGAACTCTTCCAGCTACCACTACCATATGAAAATACAGTCTAAACATTTCTGCTGTAAACACAACCTTTAAAAAACCCTCAGTGGTTTTTGGTTTTTAAATTTTATTTTATGCTTGGCAAAAATGAAGTGATCTGATAACAAGGTGCTCTGATCTGATAACAAGGGTCTTTTTCCCCTCAAAAGAGTGAACAACAGAAATAGCCAGAGAATTTTTTTTCTCTCCATGGATAATGTTGACAAAAGCAAAAAAGAAAGGTCTGGTTTTCATCTAAGATTTCTGATGAAAGGAGATATATGAATTGAATTCAGGAAAACATAATTTTGCATTATAAAACAATTCTGATGGAAAATTGACCGGTCATTTGAGGAACTCTTCTAAAGCTCAATGAGATCATGATTTTGAAAACACATGCAGCTTTCAGAGGGGATACATTCTTTCCCTGCCCTAGAAATTGGAAGCAGTATGGCAATAATAATTGACGATCTGAACGATTAATCATAAGAGATCTTATTAGGTTGTCTAGTACCTCTCTACAGACTCTCAGTTAAGTCTCCCATTGATAATGTTAATGGCACTTGGAATGGGTTTATTCCATTTATTTTTCTCTACCTACTGTGCCCTCGGGAGAATTGCATTTCTGATTTTTTTAATGTGGACAGAAAGTCTACCTGCTTGCTCCCTTCTCCATTTCCCCATGTAACTTGATTATCCTCGCAACAGCTTACTTAGTCCAATATGTACCTATGTAGAGCCACTCCGCTAGCCCCAGTCTGTGGAGCCCAACATATTTCATTGACCATCTTCCTCCTCCAGTCCCTCACATGCTTCATTCCTACTCACAGCCTACTCTGAGCTGTTCGCTGCCTTGGATGAAAAAAGAACCAGCTATATACCAGCTGAGACGTCTCCTAGAAATGAATGTCTCTTTTTAGGTAATAAAAAAGGCATTTGAGAGGCTGCTAAGTATCTATCCTAAGATCTGTGCTAGTGTATGGGTTTGTGAAAAGGCCAGTCTTCCATCTTTTCATCTTTTCCTTATCGTACAATGCCTGCTTGCTTAAAATACAATGAAATAAACCATTAAAATCAAAATTATAACCAATCTTTCAGCACAAATCTTGCCTGGGTGGCAAAATCCAGAATAATAGGCACCAATATCAATAATTAACTTATCAGGGGGCTTGTGAGGTGAAATAATAGTTATTTGTTATAAAGATGATGCCAGTCAATCTAGGGAACAGTAAGTATAGCTGTTCTCGGGTATAAAAAATAAGATAAAACCAAATTCAGAGCGTTCAAAGATGCAGAATCCACAAACATTTAAATGCTTTTTTTAAATAAAGAAAAATGGCTTAATGCTTCTTTTAAAATCTTCTATTTTCTGCCTCTCAAATTTTGGACACCTCCAGACTCCAGAGAGAAAAGATGGAATTTACATGAAAATTATAAAGCCTTTTCACTCGTACAATCCATTTCATTTCTTAAAAGTGTATTTAGTGAGGGTGGAGGATGCTGGATTGACAGCCCTAGAGACTGATGTCTCTATTTATATCCATGAAACAGAAAAACAAGGGCAGCAGTAATGCAAGCGTCTGCCTTGCTGTCCCCTAATTTCCTTCCCTCCTGAGTCTCTGCCCTGTTTTGCACGGATTATCTCTAAGAGGAAGAGACTGTCTTCACCTTATTCCATTCACTCACTCTCTCTACTGAGATTATCATCACAAGGACTACCAATCATAGTGATTTTTGATAAAGTAGATACGTCTTCACCAGAGTGAAGGTTACTCAAAGTCTGTTCAGTGAGCAACTGTTAAGTATGGTTTCTACTAGTCTTATACTAGCTCTGTGCCAGTGACTAGGAAATGAAAGTCTCCGTAATCCTAGCTGTTAATTCTTTGTAATCAATAATCAAGTATAATTAATCAGGCACGTTCTACAGTACAGTTCAGCTGAGTAATGAAGCAGAGAAATTCAGGATTAGAATAGTACAAGAGACTGAGCTACTTTTTG
Organism: Caiman crocodilus; assembly: GCA_030014935.1. Classification (NCBI taxonomy): domain Eukaryota; kingdom Metazoa; phylum Chordata; order Crocodylia; family Alligatoridae; genus Caiman; species Caiman crocodilus. The sequence continues at coordinate 21,259,443 of JAGPOW010003447.1, forward strand.
GGATGATATAAAAGGTCACTCGGTGAAATGCTACCCTGTGTTTGCAGGCAGAAGGAAGAAGGTGAAGTTAGTCTAGGAGGATTTAGGATGTTGTAATCTGGAGTAAAGGATTGAAGGCTAAGGATGCAGAGGCAAGAATTTTGGTTATAAAGAAAGAGCTTGGCATGAAGGAGTTGTACTTAGGCAATGTTTGGTTTGGACTCCAAACTCATCTGACATGGAGGCAGGAGGATAAATAGCAGCCCAGTTCCATTAAAATACTTCAGACTTAAATTGGTGTGGTTGCTATGTGTTCTGCACACGATGCCCTAATTTGTACTCTTCTTATGGGCTCACCCCCCTACTCTTATAGGCACTGGCTTTATAATCATCCTTTGAGAAAGAAATGTCCTTTAAGAAGTTTGGTCCAGATCCAAATCCCAAGAAATCCAGTGGAAAGACTCTCTCATTACATCAGTGGGTTTTGTATTAGGCATTCTTCTAGCAGCCGTCCATTTTAATTGGAAAAGAGAAACAAATGGTACCGCTTTTAATACTTTTAGTTCAACAATCCAGGAGGCTTTGTAATAGTAGTGAAGGGTACCGGGAAGATGATCGTCTGAATTCTGTCAAGCCTTCAAATAGGACGCATACAATAAACACGCATTACAATTCTGATCATTTTTGTCTGCTCGGGCGCTGTATATTGTACTGAAATAAAACCCTGTTTTCCTAAGCAGGCTATCTGTACAGGGATAAATAAAAGGTGATCTGTCAAACTGCATTCATCTTCAAAGATGAGAGTAAGATTTTAAGATTCTGCTGAATGCAATGATGACTCTCTTCCCTCGGTGAGTAAGAAGTGTAAAGTTATCATGAAAGCAAAGCCAGAGAGAGAGAAAAAAAGGGGGGAAGAGGGGGATATGAGTCAGAACAGCAATTGCCAGTGGTGGGGGTGTATCAATATTTATAGCAGAACTCCCTGGGTTTCAACTGACTGTATCTAGTAGCACTAAATAGTTATTTTTTAACATTAACCAGGCTATGTCTGACAACAATGTTGATGCTAACCTCTTCTTTTCATAGAACCAAACTGAGCATTCAAGATTGCTTCCTGTAGACTCCACGCCACTGCCTGCATACTAGAAACCATTAATGTACTATCACATTCCCACTGTGTTTCTCATCAATCTCCCTTTGCAGCTAAATTAAACCTTTGGACTGGGTGTTCACTAATCCATGTCTGCACGGGGCTGAAATTAAAATAAAAGAAGTATTATAATTAAAATAAAAGCAATTAAGAGCTGAATTTGTTAAATGAGTGCTCTAGCTGCCTTACATTTCTTTAACCTTCACTGATGAAACTATTGGGCTTAACTGGACAATTTACTGAGAAATTTGAAGTCATCAGAGCTTAAACCTTGAGTATTACAATTTAGTTTTTGAATATGTAATACAAGTAAATGGACTGAAATTTGAGTTGATAGCCTCAGGATTCTCTCCCAAGAGATTCTCCGAGCCAAAATCAGTACAGACATAAATTAACAGAGTATATGACCAGCGAGCAATCTGTTCTTTAATCAGACCAAATTCCATTCTCACTGAGTTGCCATTTCTAAAATGGTGGCTACAGAGAGACCTCTAATGGGATGAGGTTTAACTCGCTAAATATATAAATTTGTCATCTAGTACATAAATACTTTTGCCACAGAACTGAGCAAAAAGAGAGGAGATTTGCTGGGTAGAGAGAACTTAATTTTAACAGAACAGTGTGTCACATCAAGCTATTATTCTGTTCCAGCCAATAGTTTCCAAACAAATGGATCATCTGCTTACAGTAGTTAATGACATACTGTGCACTGCTTGTGTTTGGAATTGTGCTTTGTTTCCAAAAATGTTTCTAATTCTGTTTATTACCCACAGACATTTTAATCACCCTGGGTGGCTTAACTTTCAAAGCGCATTACCATCACTGGTTCACTTAATCACTCGTTTTAGTCTTTATGGGTTTTCAGCAGGAAATTATCCTCAGGCATTATAACAGGTTTGTAGGGCAGCTGATGGAAGCCAGTTTGGGAATTATTGATTGCTGATATTTTTATTCTGTGTGTATTTTTATTTCAAGTTGGTGAAGGCATGGCCGTAGCTGTATTTTCTCTGAAAATATTTATACCAGTATAATAAACATTACAAAAGAAAAAGCCCATTTAGTGCCGTATAAAACACTCTATATCATGTTTCTGATTCAATCCAGCTGATAGTGCATTATAAAAATATGGTTGTTAACTGTAGAGGCATGCCTGGAAAACAGAATCAAATCACTAGTAGCTTTTCTGTTTTTAATGATGTGCAAAACTGTAATGTTATACATTGGCAATATGCAACATTTTGTTCTCTGTTAACCTTTTGCTCATTATTTTGCCAGCTAATAAAATGATTTTTTGATATATAGGTTACAGAAGTATTTTCTTCATTCTAGACTATATATTTCAAATGGTACATACAAAGTGGTCTGAGACAAGATGCACAATCAAAGCTTCTGCTGCCAAATATTCAGGTGAAGTTGATGTTTCAATACTGACTTAGTTGGAGTTACCCTGGAATCAGCTCAGAACAGAGTCCCTGATGAACAGATGACTCTCAGGCAATAGCAATGCATCTCACCCATAATCAAAAGTATATGCATGTGTTTTGAATACACTTTTTGAAACATTTCGGTTTATATTCCAGTGCATGAAATAAATTATATCTCATAGTATTTATTCATTTGCAAGACTGTAATCAGAACGGCCATCCAGCAAATTCCATGTACAGTTATTACTGATCTGATTGCAAATTTCCATGCAGTATTGGGTATGTCATGCACACTTGATAATTACTTGTATTTTATAGAAATAAAACTATGCTACAGGATTAATTTGTGTATGTTGGATTCCATGAGGATTAACATTTAAAGGGATAAAAACAATAGCACGTATGCTCATATGGCATCTTCAGAAATTGTGATTGACATATCTTCTAAAGGTCAATGTTCAATGGGCCAAATCCTTTTCCACTTAAGTGAATGGGAGTTTTGCAGTCAATTTCAAAATATTTGAAACTCTTTGACCCCAGGTTAACCAATTTATTACTCCAGAATTTATTACTCCTCGACATAAATGTTCTTCGTGTCAAAAATGAACCTGTCTCCTATTTATTGTTCCTCAGATCTGTTCCCCCTTAACTAGCATTATTCTTTTCTCAGTTCTCTCTCTGCCCTTCCTCCATCTCTGTCACTGAATTCATTATTCATTTTTCTGACACATCTATTAAGTGATCTAAGCCCTATTTTGATTAGCTTCAAGATATGCTAATCACAAAGCATACTGTATAAATATTTAAATTTTGTATTTTAGTAAATCTACCATATCAAAAGACAAAGGAAGAAGGAAAAAAAGAAAAGAAACTCAGCACATTTATTATGTATACGTATTATTGCTACAGGAGAGCAAGAGAATGCCTATGCAGCAAAGCCTCATGGTTAATACCAAAAAAAAAGAAAAACAAAGATCTGACTGGTAGCATCACCCAAATGCATAGCTGGATGACCCATACCAGACAACAATGACTTATACTGATGCATAGATATTACAGTGATGAGCTAGCTAGCTACCTACATATAACATCTGATTACCTGGACTCTGCAATTCAGTACATTGAGGTAAACGTGCAATTAACCTTTAAATACTCATTTACATATTTATACCCTAATTTGAGAGTTCTTTATATATTAGTGACCAGAGCAGAAGGAACAAAGCTAGTACTCGCAAGGGTGACCAAGATATGGCCTGTGAGCCACATCCAGCCCATACAGCCATGATCACTGCCTGTGGGCCTCCCCCTGGGGTCAGAAATTTGGTGGAGGAGTGGTGTCAGCATGAATTGCCACAGGGCTGCAATATCAGGTAGAGTATTCTGCTGTCACCCTTAGTTCTTGACGTTCTGATAATAGCCAAATAAATGTGGTACTGATCCTCCCTGTGGGTACATCAGTATATACCAGTGAAGAATTGGGTCTGGAGATAGCTGATGAAAAATGGCAGCAGTTGATAGGGGTAGTCCTGCTCCTTCTGTATCACATTCCTATTTGTGCCTTGGGAGTAGGAAAATATGAAGAGATCTCCTTTGCCAAGGTGAAATGAAAGTAGCCAATTCTTGTGGTGAGGGGATGACATAAGTGGGGTTTCCTTCCATTGGGGTACTATCAACCCCTTCAGTAGAGCTCTCTTTTTCATCAGAGTAGTAAAAGAACTGCAATCTGGACTGTTGGTTTCACACAGGCCTAGTCTTCATGGAGAAAGGGCAGCTCTTCCCAATCAGAAACCTGCTATCATTAATGACACATTCCCATTTCCCCTAATTTACAGCCATTTACTCTCCATGGGTGCATGCAGATGTTTTTCAGAGAAGTTCAATCACGGTAAAAATGGCCACCCAATCTAATTTCATTCACCCAGGGATGAACCTTACACTTAGATCCCTAGTTAGGCTGATCTAAGTGCAAACTGTACACAAGCTCCAGGAAGGTTAGATCAGTCTAAAAGTGGCTGACCTGATCTAAGTTAACCCCACCTCCAAGGTAGTCTAAATTAGATCAGGTTGGCCATTTTTAAACCACTCTCACTGTCCCAAACTTCTGTACAGTTCCCAGTGCAGCCTCAGGTGTCGGTTTGCCAGGGAGGCTTGTTTATCTGGAGCTGGGGGGGTGTTAAAAATAGCCCCTGATCCCAGGGAGAAGAGCCCTCAACACCCCCACCCCTCAAGCCCACCAGGAGATGTCACTGCCCCCCTCCCCCCCAGGATCCTCCCAATCTCCCCGCACATGCCACCTTCCCCCCCGATCCCCTTCCCACCCCACAGATCCTGCTTGCCACCTCAATCTCCCAACCCCCCTCTGGTTAGCCCCACTTCATCCTGACTTCCCTTAGAAAGGGTGGCTATTTTTAACTTGATCTAGCCTCACCCTAACCTCCCTAAACGTCTTACCCAGCCTGCGTGTCTCACCTAATGGTCTCTTCCCCTCCAGGACTGAGAGCTCATGTCCCCACAACTAGATTGTTTGGCAATCCAGAGTGAGATCCAAGATAGCTACTCATGCAGTTTGCAGTCTAGCAAATAGCTCTTAGTTTTGCTTGCATGGTCTCGTGTCTGAGTCAGGAATTAGTGAGACACAATTTACTTCATCAGGTACTGGCATGTTTCAAAATGTGTATTCAGTAATATATGTGGATGATACTACAGCAGAATATAGAATAGCTACTACATACATACAGTTTCTGTAATTATGTAATTACAGATAATGACAGGTAATTATGTAAACAGTGATTATAATAATAAATCAGAATACCACTGTAAACTGATATACATTAATAGCTCTACTTCATAGCTGGTTTAAATGTATAAGTATACCAAGGCAGAGCTCCGGTATCACACAATGTCATTCCTGCCGATCCCAAATGCCTAGCACCCAGAGTCATGATATTGGCTTAATATTTCAAAATAGTTTCAAAAAGAATAAACGGGGGGACTCTTGTTGTTTTGCTTCTGCTGTTTAGGGTTCATTTTGGCAAGATTCCTCTGAAAGTACCAACGCTAAGAGACATGTTTTTCTTAAAAAATAAAAAAGGGAAATTTAGGTTCTGATGCAGTCACATGATTTCAGGGGCTAGGGCTTTAAGAAAAACACCAAATGTTGTTCAATTGGCAGTGAAATTATGAGAGCTTGCCAAGCTGCAGTGACTTGAACAGACAGTGACTGACTGCAGAGTGGGGATGCAAAGGGAGCTGCTCTCAAGCCCCTTGTGCTCCCCTCTTCCACAGGGTCTGTTCCTAACTGCAGTCATTTTGTGGACTTGTACATCAACTACAGACTTCTTGCCACTACAGCTCCTTTATATGGCGTAAACAGACCATAAATACCAGAGGTGCAGCTGAGGGAGCATTTCCCTCGAACAAGGAATGAGTAAGACAAGCATGAGGCTCCCTGAGCAACGTCTGAAGTTGTGATGTGCAAGAACAAAAATGATGAGGGAAAAGGGGAAAGACCAGAGTGAAGGAGGATGAGGGACAAAGCGCATGCCATTTCAGTGCCTCTGCTCAGCACTGACAGGCTACGTGAAAGCTGGGAGCCTGCAGCATCTCGTAACGGAGGGAGTCCAAAAAGAGCTTAAGGACAGCTCAGCCCCACATTGCTCACATTTGTGCCAGTCTGATCTCGATCCCCTTGGGATGGATAGCCCTTGCTCCATTAAAGTGAGACATCATCCCTGCTGCTCTTCTGGGTGTTACTAATTTGTGAGAGGTGCTCAGCATACTTTTCCCTCAAGGCTCAAAAATCAAAAGGCGAATGAAAAAAAAAAAAAAAGCCATGCAAATTGGGGCTTTTATTTCTGTTTGTTTTAAATCTCATGCTACTTCAACCAATCCTATGTGTTTTTCCTGCTCAGTTTCAGCAATAATGTACCAGAGCAGGAGCAAATATTCACATCACTCGAGTCAGCCCAGGGTTTTATATCAATTTGTTGTGACATCTGTTCTGTACTGATTTGTGTGACAGCCAAGACTGTGCCCTGTACCCTGCAGAAGGATGATGATAAACATTACTTCAAACAGGAATCCATTTCCTTTGGGGATCCAAAGGTGGGAGGATTGTGGCTGTTAGTAAGGAGCAGTTATGTTACCAATTACTTACTAGCTTCTTTAGCTATTTAATGGGAATCTGAAGAAATTAATGCCACAGTAATAGGGCAGGGTACCATCCCTTCACCACAGGGTAAGAACATACACTTGGGTAGTTACCATGGAAAATCTGACAGGCAGTAATGCTCCCTTTTGCCTTGCAATGAATTGTTCCTATGACCATGACCCGTGTCACTGCCCTCTACCGGATCAAATCAGAAAAGATTAACTATGTGCTGCAGCCCATGAATTCCTAGGGGGAAATGGGCATGCTCATTTAGGTCAAGGGGAAGTGGATGCTTCATTAGAGCAGGGGGTCTAGGAGCTGTCCACGCTGTTGCTGTGCAGTGCTGAATACAACATAGCAAGAACTGGGAAATCCTAGGTGGCCACAGATTTGTTAGAGTATGTTTCATAGCTTCATAGATTGTAAGAAGCTGGAAGGGACCTCGGAAGATCACCGGGTCCAGCCCCCTGCACCAGGCAGGAAAGACAACTGGGATCAAGTGACTCCAGCGTGCTGAGCATCCACTCTCCTCTTGAAGATTTCCAGGGTAGGTGATTGCACCACTGCTGGAGGGAGTTTATTCCCCAGTGTAGACATCCTAACTGTGAAGAAGTTTTTTCCTAGAGTTAAGCCTGAAACAGTCTTCCAGGAGTTTGTGGCCATTACGCCTGGTTTTCCCCAAGGGTGCCCTGGTGAACAGTTGTTCACCGAGCCCTTCATGTCTTCCCCTGATGTAGCAGTAAACTGCTACAAAGTCCCCTCTCAGCCTTCTGTTTTGCAAGTCTCTGATCATATGAGTAACTCTTCTCGGGACTCTCTCAAACTTTTCCACATCCTTGTTGAAATGTGGTGCCCAGAACTGGATGCAGTACTCCAGCTGCAGTCTCACTTCCTTGGTTTTACTTGAGATGCACTGGTTGATGCACACCAAATGATGGTTTGCCCTGCTGGCTACAGTATCACACTGGCAGCTCATGTTCATATTATAGTCTATTATTACCCCAGGTCCCTTTCAGTCATGGTGCTAGTCAAATTGGCACCACCAAGTCTGTAAATTGGGGATTATTCACCCCAGATAGAGCACTTTAACTTCTCAATGTTGAACTTCATCTGGTTCCGATCTGCCCAATTTGCCAGCCTGTCTAGGTCCACCTGTATCTGCAGCCTATCTTCAAGTGTGACCACACTCCCCCATGACTTGGTGTCATCCGCAAACTTGGCTAGTGAGCTCTTCGCCCCCACATCCAAATCATTGATAAAGATGTTGAAAAGCACTAGACCAAGCACGGACCCCTGAGGGACCAAGCACTGGCCACTTCTTGCCAGGACAACACAGGTCTCTTCATTAGCACTCTCTGGGTCCCAGCTTCTTATCCACCTAACTGTCGAGCAGTTAAGCTCACAATCCTCCAATTTTCCTATGAGAACATCATGAGATACCAGATCAAAGGCCTTTTGGAAGTCTAGGTATATAATGTTAACCTTCTCTCTCTTGTCCAGGTGGAGAGTTACCTGATCATAGAAGGAGATGAGCTTGGTAAGACAAGAGCTGCCAACAACAAAGCCATGCTGGCTGTCATTCAAAATCCCATGTTCTACAAGTGTATTGCACGTAGACTCCTTGATGAATTTTTCCAGGAATAGAAGTTAAGTTAATTGACCTATAGTTGCCCAGGTCCTCTCTCCTCCCCTTCTTAAAGATGGCCACATCATTGGCCCTCTTCCAGTCTGCAAGGACCTCCGCCAAGCACCAAAAGTCTTGGAAGAGTTTTGCCAGAGTTCCCGTGATGCCTTTGGCCAACTCCTTCAGCACTCTCGGGTGAAGTTCATTCAGTCCTGCTGACTTATAAATGCCTAACTTTTCTTACTGATCATGCACCAGCTCAGCATCAACAGTAGAAAGGTGGTCATTCCCACCATGCCTATTGTCATTTAGCATGATTTGTCCCTTGGTCCAGTGAAATACTGAAGCAAAGCAGTCATTCAGGAGTTGAGTTTTCTCCTGAGTGTTGGTAACCATCTGTCCTGAGTTGTTAAGCAGTGCCCCCCACCACCACTTCCATTTGTTTTCCTCTTGCTCCCTATATACCTAAAGAAGGACTTCTTATTGTCCTCGATTCCCATTGCTAGCTTAAATTCAGTCACTGGCTTATCCTTTCTAATCTGCTCCCTACAAGTGCAGGCCATTGTTGTCTAGTCTTCCTTGGGGATTGTCCCAAGCTTCCATTGACTATATGCCTCTTTCTTCTTTTCTCAAGAGGACCATGATATCTTGATTAAGCCAAGAGGGCTTACCAGCCCTTCTGCTACCTTTCCACCACACAAGAATGATTTTCTTTTGTGGTTTGAGGATCGTGTCCTTGAGGAATAACCACTCTTCATGCACTCCTTTTACCTTCATTCCCTGGTCCTGCAGTGCTTCCCCTACTATTGCCCTGAGCCTTTTGAAATTCACTTTTTTAAGTCCAAAACTTCAATCCTGCCAGCTGATTTGCCTGCTTTGTGATGAACAGGAAACATGATGATCTCATGGTTACTGTCACCCAGGCTACTCTCTATATTCAAGTCACTTATCATATTGTCTCCTTTGGCTAAGACTAAGTCTAGAAGAGTGTTACCTCTGGTTAACCCATGCACTTCCTGAGTCAGGCAGAGCTCTTTGATATAGGCGAGGAAGCTAAGTGACTGATCCGACTTAGCCGAGTCTTCCTGCCAAACAATGTCTGGGTAATTGAAGTTGCCCATGATGACCATGTCCTGTGTGTATCTCAAGAGAACTTCAGATTGAGCTCCTTACCCTGATTTAGTGGTCTGTAGTATACACCTACAGTTAGGTCTTTCCCTCCTTCCCCCACCCCCCACAAGCCATGGTAGTTTGACCCAGAAGGTTTCAAGCCGCTCTTCTTTGGAGCCAATATCAGCATCCAAAGTGGTGTACTGCTCCCTCACATAGAGAGCTACCTCCTCCTTTCTTTCCTACTCGGTCCCTTCTGTGCAGGGTGTAGCCCTCTATGGCTATGTTCGAACCATGTGAGGAGTCCCACCAGGTCTCTGTGATCCCTACTAGATTGTCATGCCCATTGGAGACTAGGAGGGCTAGTTCCTCCTGCTTGTTTCTCATTCTCCTGTCATTAGTGTACAGGCACCTGAGTCCTCCGATTGAGACCCTTGATTTTCTGGCACGCTGAGGGGGAACTGTTTCATAGTTTCATAGATGTTAGGGAGTAGAAAGGACCTTACAGATCATTGGGTCCAGCCCCCTTGCACTTGGGCAGGAAAGACTGCTGGGATCAGATGACCCCAGCAAGGTAGGCATCAAGTTGATTTTCACTTGGCAGACTTTGCAGAAATCCATTGGATACTTGTGACTAAAAAAAACCAAAGTGTTTTGATACTTTGATTATTTTCAAGAAATAATACATAACATATGTGTCAGACATTTCTCCTTTGTATATGATGCACACACAGGACTGCAAATTTGTAATAATATTGAGGAAACTACCGTGTGATAAATGTCACGGAATACGAGTTGTCTTTGACAGATAGAAAGTTAATGCCAGGCCTTGAGCTTTTACAGCCCGTTAATAACATCCCTGGCATTTATAACCATATGTTTAGTGTTTAAAAGAGTCGGTTGAGAATTAACCCTTTCAATTTCTCCATGCAGATGCTAGGAAAACCAAGGACAACCAGCAATATAAATCACATGTGAAAAATTGATTGCTAGGAAATTAAAGTCAGACCCTGGCATACTTAAAGGCTATGTAAATCTTTTTTTGACATTTAAGAACCTTTGCTTTCCACTTCAGCTATATTTAACAGTCTGATTCTGCCAAATGGCTCTGGCAAAGAATGGACTTTAAAATATCGAGGTATCTTTTCGTATTTTAGCTTTAATGTTCTGCATTTGTGGTCCTGTTTGTATCCTCTACAAACTCATCTATTAAAATTGAGTGTAAACAGCAAAGTATTTTCTATTTTAAAATAGCGCACATGTCCTAGTGTCTCTTTGGGGAAGTTACCAAGCTCAACTTCAGGATGTCAGTCTAGCACACAGAAAATTAACTACCTAAGATAACAGATAGCTGTTGTATAGTCCCATCCAGAGCTAAGCAACATTTCTGAGATCTAACACTTCCTAGTAAAAAAAGAAAATGAGTATTTGGGTTAACCAAAACTACTCATGTAGAATTCGTTGATGTGTTTCAGCAAAAAAAAAAAGGATTTTTTTTAAGCTGTTGCTTTTCATTTCAATTTTTTCTAAACAAATGTTTTTGTTTTTTATTTTGGATGTTTGAAATTTAATTTTGAAATTGAGCTCAACTTATTTTGCAAAAAAGAAGGGGAGAAAGAAATTAAGCAAGATATTTAGTTCCAGGAGAGATTTAGTTCTGTTCAAAACTAAATATTTTTGAGGCTTTTATTTCACCAGTAAATTTTTAGTTCAGCCAATGAATTGAGAATTTAGTTATTCGCATAACTCTCTTCAAGAAACTGTATCTACACTAGGTACAGTTAAAGCAGTATAACTTTTAAATTAGACAGATGCCTAAATTTATCAGAAGGAGTGCTCACAAATATAAATGCATAGAGGTTTGTAGTTTGAGGTCCCAAATACATAGACTTCATTATCCTTCTGCTTTTATTTCTGACCTATGTTCAATGCTGCTAATATCCTTCCTATACCAGTCCTACAGCCTGCAATCACAAACAGCAAAACATCTTATTCTGGCCTGACTTGGGCTGATTGTGATGCTAAATGAGTCATAAATAAAATACAATGAGTTAAAATATATGGATTTGGGTTTTTTGGTTTTGCTTGTAATTTATAAATCAAGTCAAGGATTTCTTAGGACAGTAGATTATATTGGATTAACTATGTAGTTGGGATAGACTCAAGTTAGGCAAGCTTTCAAATGATTTGTCAGAAAAAGTCTTCAAAGATAACTTTAAGAAATGAAAAGCTAGTGCTAGCCAGAGCTACACTTTCAACCTATTCTTAAACTCATTGACATCTTTGTATTGATTCCAATGGGCTTTGGAACAGGCCTTTCATGCCCTAATAGACATTCAGGGGAAAGGAACATCTTTTTCACAAAGGTTGCAAGTACTGGTTTCAGCAAGTCAGTCTACAAGCCAATCTTTCTTCTCATGAAGAAATCAAATCACATGCTGTTCCCTAAATCAATGAAATAATCCATTTCCAAAAACTTGCTTCTAGAATGGCTTTTTTTTTTTAAATGTAGAGTGGGATTATTAAAAGGCCAAGAGAATTAGATGCCCAAGGTCTACTGAATTTTAATAGGATTTGAGTCCTTTGTTCCCATAGAGTCCTTTGAAAACTGCTTACAGTCATTTCCTAGGTGAGAGATCTTTTTGTGCAGTTTCTTTGGCCTTAATTCAAGTTTTATTAATTCTTCTCTCTTGTTGTGGCAGTGGTTGTAAGTATTCAGTGATTTTACAAATATAAAATAGGCCCAAACTCAATTTTGAAAGATTCATTTACATATAGCTACATTTATGTTTACAAATACCAGCAAACCAAAACATTAAAGAATTAAATGACATTCTGAAGAAGTGTAACTAGTAAAAATAAGTATTGCACACTGCATGGTGCTTCCATCTGGGTACAAAGAAGCAGAGAAAGAAATGAAAATGTAGGAGTGATGTACATTAACAAAGAATCTCATGCTGTGGCCTTTTGCAAAATCTTTGTCTATCTTTTCACAGGTTGACATCCATTTTTTCAGGGAACAGATAATGAGTCAACAATACATTGAAAGAAACAAGAGAGTGTCTGTTCTCTCATTTCTATTAAGCGCTGTCAACACACACAGAGGGCAAATAGAAATGATTCTGGGATTACATATCAGGGTTTGCACCCTACCTCTTCAATGTACATGGTTTTGTCAGCATTCTAATTAATATATATTTCTCCAACAGGCTGAAGGTAAGCGATATAAGAGACCTTCAAAAGATCACAAGAGTAGAATGGAATGATTTTAAGATAAATGGTGGAAACAGAAGGAGAGTAGAATATGAAATCAAAGTATGGGATTAAAAGTGGAAAAGAATATAACAGTGAAGACACCGCAGAAGACAAACAAATACACGGTGATGCTCCACTGCAAAAATGCTTTAAGTTTAAAAACATGACACTTAAACCTCATTGACAGGTTATAGTCAGACTAAACTGAGTATGCTAATATAATTGGCAGTGACAGCAGTAGTGCCACCCCTCAATTCAGCACCTTTTTGATGGGACTTAAGGGTCCAATCCTTGACCTACAGACCTATCTGCAGAAGTTGCAGGTCTTTCTGCAGAGGAGAGTAGGCCATAGGCTAGGATTTCTCTCTTGTTCTTTCCTCCGTTCTCTCTTCTCTGAGTCGAAGGCAAAGATGCTTTACCTCAAAATAGGCTATCCTTTGGCTGAGGTTAAGGTTGAGATGCCATTGGAGTCAGCTGAAAGCCAGCTTCTCCCAGCTCTTGCTGTCAACATTCGTTTTCTTTAAGTATGCTTTCCATGTGTCCTTGTGTAGCATTTCCTCTGACCACTGAGATCTTAGGTCATTACTAAGGTAGGAATAGCGTGCTTGTTTTGGGAGTCAAGAGTCAGGCATCTACGTGCAATGTCCAGTCCAGCGAAGTTGGTGCTTGAGGATCATCAACTTAATGCTGGTAATATTGACTTGAGCAAGAGTGTTGGTGTTTGTACAGTGATCTTCCCATTCTTTGTAGAGTATTTTCCAGAGGCATCATTCCTGATACCTCTCCTGGCTCTTGAAATGACAATGGTAGATCACCCACATTCCATATCTATAGAGGAAACTGGGGGTGATGATGGCATTGTAGACTTGGCGACTTTCTGGAGATTGCAATGAATAAAGCACACTGAAGCAATTTCCCAAAAGAGGCACTTGCACACTAAATCCTGTGCTTGATCTCCTCATCAGTGTTCACACTCAGGCTGATAGAGCACTTTACTATTTTTAACGTTGAGAGAGAGGCCCAAAGTTTAGTAGGTTTCTCTAAAAAGATCCAGTGTGGTTCGGAGGTTTCCCTCAGTGTGCACAAGGATGACACAGTCATAGACAATTTTAAGGTCAAAGATGGTTGTTTTGAGTACTTTGTTCTTCAACCAAAAACACCCCAGATTAAAAAGCCCTCCATCTATTCAGTATTCTATGTCGATTTCAAAAGGAAGGTGGCCCTTAATTAAAACCAATGTGGCTTAAAAAATGGAAAACAGAGCTGGGGCAATGAGACAATCTTGCTTGACCCCCATTCTGAAGAAAACAAATCTGTCTCTGATCTACTAAATAGGATGCTCACAGTCTTCTTGTCATGAAGAAACCTCAGAACCTCGATGTACTTTTCGGGACATCCATTTGTGGTCAGTAGTTTCCACAAGGCTTCACAACTGATGGAATAAAAAGCCTTAGTGCAGTCAATGAAGGCCATATACAGGTACTGATATTGTTGTTGACACGTCTTAGATTTGGAAGGCAGCAGAGATCATGTTAGTTGTCCCATGGGATCGTCTGAAACCACACTAAAACGACTTGTCTTCCAAGCTGTTCATCATCTTTGTTTCCTGCCTGTGTACCTGATCTAACTGCTCCGTGTCCTTTTTAAAATGCGGAGCCCATAACTGCACACAATACTCCACATGAGATCTAATCAGTGCCAACTAGAGAGGCACTATCACCTCCCATGTCTTGCACCTACTGCTTCTGTTTATGCATCCAAAACCAAATTTGCTTTTTGTGCAGCTGCATCACGCTGCAGACTTATATTGAGTCTGTGATCTAACAAGACTCCCAAGTCCTTTTCCATAATGCTGCTATGCAGCCAGGTGCCACCCATTCTGTGTGTTTGTTAGGCCTGTGTGAAGCAGCTAGTATTCACTTTGGACTCGGCCGATTCGGGGGCCTGTAATTCAATTTGGTGATTCGAATCACTGTCCCAATTCAGCCAAATCTGATTTGCAAATTTGGCTGCTGCCAAATCTCCAAATCTCTCAATCAGCCAAGCCAGGCCCATCCTCCACCTCCTCTCCCAGCCTGGCAATGGCTGCCCCACTCACCCCAGCTCTTGGCACTTGTTAAAACAAAAGCCCCGACTCAGCGGGTGCTGCCAGGCAGGGGCGATCCCTGCCTCCCCGCACTACCCATGCTGCATGGGGAACTCTACATGAGCCCGCCGAGCCCCCCTGCCCTTGCTCCCCCAGCCCTCCCACAGGTGCCCTGCCTGGGACAGCTCCAGCCCTTTAAGAAAAAAAAAACTAACCCCCCCCAAACTCACCGCTCCTGCCAGCGGGGGACGATCCCCACTGTTCCCCATTGCCCCATGCTACATGGGGGGCTCTGCATGAGCCCCCCAAAACCCCAAGGCCACTGCAGGAGAGGTGAGTCCCAGGGCTTTTCTCCATTATTTTTTTCTTAAAGGGCCAGAGTTGGCATGGGGCACCTGTGGGGGCACTGGGAGATTGAGGGGAGGTCAAAGGGCTTGTGCAGAGCTCCCCATGCAGCATGGGGCAGTGGGGGGTAGCAGGGATCACCCTCACACACACCCAGCAGCACCCGGTGAGTACTGGGGCTTTTCTTTAAAGTTCTTGGAGCTGGGGTGGGGGACAGCCATGAGAGGGCTGAGGGAGCAGGTGGGGGTCACAGGGGCTGGGGGAGCAGGGGGATGGAGGGGGCTGGCAGGGGTTCCCCCATGGGCCCCTCCCCTACCCCAGTACTCACCAGCCACCAGGAACTGCCCAAAGCACTAAAGCTCTCCGAATCTATGCCGAAGATTCAGAGGGCTTTGAGTCTATTCAGACCTTTAAATTGGTCCCCTGATTTGATTTGGATTCGGAGATTCGACCACCTAATCAGGCCAAATCTCCTCCAAATCGAATCACCCCCCGAAGCTTCACAGAGCCCTAGTGTTTGTGGGTATTTGTGTTTTTGATTATTCCTCCTAAGGTGTAGCTCCTTGCATTTGTCCACATTGAACTCCATCCTGTTAGCTGTAGCCTGACTTTCCAATCCATTGGGATCCTTCTGAATCCTGCTCGCATTTTCAGAGATCAAAGTATATTATTGTAATGGCCCCTTCTCATCTTAGAATATATGCATGTAGCAGTTCAGTTGAATTTTCCTTCTGCCAGATAAAACATGGGATATACCACTGAGCTATCAATACAAATACAATAATCATTTATCACTTACTTCAGGAGAAGGAAGGTTTAAAGTCTAGCCTCCTTCAGGTAGTTTACAACCTCCAGCATTTTTAATACCACTGCTGTTTATGACTTATTGTTTAAATGTGTGTTATTCTGTATTCTGAAGACATTCAAATCAGGTTAATTTTCATTTATGTTGCATCCAAAAAAAAAATTTTAAAAATGAGTTTGCTCCATAAAAATGTGTACTTACTACATCCATATTTCCATAGCAAGATTGCATATTCCATTTCCATATGCTTAGGAACCAGTCCTTTTCTGCCTTAAGTTTTAGAACTGACTTCAGAAAGAGTAAGATGGAAGTATGTAAGAATAGATCAAAGCCACAAATTACAGGGATACAGATAGATTTTCTTGATGTTTGATGGTACTTGCTTTGGTTTCTACATTGAAATGTACTTGGGGATAAGGGAAATGCACCTTGAAGAGCTGGAATTTAAGCCTGATGTGTAAACTCAAGAGTAATTTGAACGTTTCTGTTTCTTTCTACTCTATTCAGCTCTATTGAGGCCTCACCTGGAATAATGTGTCAAGTTTTATGTACTGCATTTCAGGAAAGATGTGAACTAACTGAAGAGAGTCAGGTAGAGAGCAAAAGGGAAAATTTAGGTTATGTATTAGGAAGAACTTTCTAACCATGCAATTGGTTAGGCATAGGAACAGATTACCTAAAGTGGTTGTGAAATCCAGCCTTGGAAATATTTAAGAACAGGTTAGAGAAATACTTGTTTGGGATGGCTTAGACAAGGATGATCCTGCCTCGAGCAGGGGCTTGGACTAGATGAACTGGGGTGTATCCAGATGATCATGCATGCACTCTTTGTGGTACCCCAAAGGCTTTTGAGGCACCATAAAATGCACATGGGACACATGAAAGGTTCACATGAAAGGTTCAAAATTAGATACTGGGAACTCCTGGTATCTAAAAAAACACATTAAAAAGTGGGGAGGCGCACGTGGCTGCTGTGCACGCCACCTGAAACTGAAGCCAGGCTCTGCATGCCCAGATCATCAGCGCTGCAGCTCTGGGAGGCCCCCAGGACCCCAGGTAAAGCTGCTGGGGTCAGCCCAGGTGCTGGCCCAGCCTTATCTGCCCCACTGAGGGTGGTCTGCTGTGCAGCAGAGTGCATGTGCGGGAGCGTTCCCTAGGGACAAGTAGCGGCAGCACAACTATGTGCCACTGCTATTTGTGCCCGGGGAAACACAAGTGAGTACTCTTTTGGATGTGCTCCTGAGGTCCCTTCTAACTTTATTTTTCAGGGATTCTACTATTCCATGAAACCAAATGTTTCATGAAATGTCTAAAAAAAAAAATCATTATTCATTCCAAATCAGAAAGAAAACAAACAGCAGGATGTCAACATTGCTCATAAACCAGAAATTCTGAGTTTTACTTAGCTCTGCAAGTCACATTTTTCTCGTGCCCTTTATTTCCTCCTTTTATTGGCTGAGGGTTTTGTTTTTTCAATCTTTAACAGTTTCTTTGGGGGGAGGTACAAATGGGTTTACAGAAGAAGGCTATCTAGAGCAATAGTGTTCACAGCTGAATAAGGTTCTAACTAGTTTTGCTTTCTTTTCCATTTGCAAATGAGATTTAAATTCCCTGTTCCTCAAAATGGTATCAAAGGGTAGCGGCAGTGCAAGCTTTCCCACATGCCAGCCTCAAGAGACCACTTCTAAGAGATTACAGACTCTCCATGACCTTTCAGTACTTCACCTTTTCACTTAACTACTAATTAGAAGCCAAATTAGCAATTATATTTTCTTTAATGTGCAATGCTGGCTTCTGGGAGCTAAAATGAGACCAACAACATTTCATCTAGGCCACTGATCAGGGATTCAAAGAAAAAGAGCTTCAGGCCATACCTGAGCTGAGTGTCAAGTTTGAGACCTAGAACTGAAAGTCTTTCTGGCAAAGTTCCAGTGCTTTGCTGGTCTAACGCATTGCATATGAGGTTTAACTTCCTTTCCAAAACATTTATGGCAGTTTATTATGATAACACTGGATAGTCTTAATATTCATATAAATATCCAATCACTTGTGGAATTTTGTTAGATCCTCAGCCTCAGAGCTTCCTGTGGCAATGGGATAGTTTAATTACATCTTGGGTGAAAACAGATTTCCTATTAGCAGTCATCAATTCTTAATATCATTGACCACCCCCTTGTTCTTACCTTATGAGGCATGGAGTACAGAAGTTCTTCATTTGCTTCTGATCATTCAGTATTTTACATACTTCTCTCATTTTATTTCTAAGACAGACAATCCCAGTATCTATTTTCCAGGCCTTGACTCTTTTTGTTTCATTTTTTTTGTTTCATTTGTTCAGTTCTGTACATCCACAATACCCAGAACTGGGAACAATCTTCCAAGTGATGTTTCACCATTTATTTATATAATGTAATGGTGGAAGGATGAGGAGCAAATAGATTCTGTCCAATCCTGAGTTTTCCAAATCTAAAAATCGCTAAAATTTCCATGTATAAAATCTGAAAACCAGCTATAAATCTGAAGTGGATGAAGGCATTGTTCATCCACAGTAACCAAGATAACAGCCAGAATGCCGCGTGTCCTTTGAATACAGTTGTAATGAAAGTGACAATTGTAAAACAGAGGTATACGTTATGAATTGTTGTTAGCCTGGAATAAAATGAAATCCATTTCTGACAGTGATGGTGTTAGAAGGATATTTTCAAACAGAGAGAAATTAATCAGGCTTTAACGGCAAATGGATCCAAATCTAGTAAACCGTCTTGCAATTTTTGCTTATAAGGCTGAGGCGATTAGAGTTAAATAGCCTTTATTACTGATATGAGTGATACATTTTAACATTAGATTTGCTTTTACTGTCTCAGTTGTGGATCCCTGCACAACAATATTATAGATTCATGTCTTGATTTACTACTATATTTATATTAATAATGTTTTCATGTTGGTGGGCTCTATTTTTAGTATAAAATTTGTAGTTTGGTTACTTTGTTCAAACTTATTTATATTATGGTTGTATGTGTGTTATGTCGTTTTGGGGGCATGGCATTTAGCCAGAATCCTTAATGAATTGAATTGAATTGAATTGAATTGTGAAGGATATTTGGTTTCTGTCTCCTCTCACCCAACAACTCCATGTACTTTAACACAAGAACTGGTCCGCCTGAAGATAAAAAAGAAATGTTGGGTTTGGGGTTTTTTTAGAAACAGCTAAATAATGATCATGAGAAAAAACCTAGGAACACCTTCATAGACAAGAACAAATAAACAGAGGAATGTAGGGGAGGCCTCCTTAGGCACAGAGTCCAGTCCCATGACACCACGAGCAAACGCATCATATAATCCCTGTCATAAACTGATCATGCTGTGTCTCAGCTTTTCAGCCTTTTTTTCTTCCCTTGACTGCACTGCTTTTAATGGGAAGGTGTTTGAGAATTTCACTCCTCTCATGGTTAAAAATCTTCTCATTTCCAGCCTAGATTGTTCATGGCCAGTATATATCCATTTCTTCTTGTGCCAATTACAGTGCTGTTTCTCTCTGGTATAAATACCCACTTAGTGTATTTATAGGAAGTAGTCACATTGCTCCTTGGTCTTAATTTTTCTAGGCCAAACAACTCTCTTTGTAAGGCCTATTCTCTTGTCCTCTGATCATGCGTGTGGCTCTCCTCTGGACTCTCTCAAGCTTCTCCATGTCCTTCCTCAATTGTGGAGCCCAGAACTGGATGCAGTACTTCAGCTATGGCCTTACCAAAGCCAAATGCAGTGGGAAGGTGACATCCTTGGTCTTGCTTGAGATGCATCAGTAGATGCAAGCCAGAGTTTTGTTCACTTTGCCAGCTGCAGTATCATGGAGCCAGTTTGCGTTCAGTTGCAGCCTTGGCTTTCCTTGTTCACTGCCTGCAGTGAGGAGCAGTGCAGAATACTCCTCCTTAGTGGTGTTTCCTGTCTTTCATTCTTTATAAGCCTCTCTTTTTAGATGTAGGAGGTCCATGTGTTCCCTGTTGAGCCAACAGGGTGGTTGAGCCCTTATACCACCTTTCCTACAGGTTGGGATGGACTTCCCTTGTGCGTCTAGTATTGCTTCTTAAGGAGCAACCAGTCATCATGAATTCCCCTCCCTGTCAAACCAGGCCTTTCAGGGCCTCAAGAACCAGCCTCCTGAGCTTATGAAAATCAGCTTTCCTCAAGTGAAGAACTACTGCATTGTTGGCTGACTTGCCAGCTTTGCAATGGATAGTGAAGGTGATCAACTTGTGGTCTCTGTCACGCAGCTTCCCTTTAATTCTTAGGTCGCTGATTAGATCATGTCCTTTGGCCAGTACCAGGTCCAGCAGTGCCTAACCTCTTGTTGGCCCATAAACTTCTTGAGACAGGTAGAGCTCACCCACACACGTAAGGAAGCTTTGAGACCAATCAGACTTGGCCGAGTGTTCATCCCCTGAGCTGTCTGGGTAGCTGAAGTCTCCCAATATAGTTAGGAGACTTATAGTTGTTCAACTAACATCCATTAGCTCCAGTTTCACTTATAATTTTATATGTGGCACTGTTATCCAGTGCTTTGTTGAAATCATGATAGATTAGAACTACTATATTTCCCTAGTCTAAAAATCCATTTATCTTATTTTAAAAAAAAATAGATATCAGGTCTGGCACAATCTATGTTCAGTTGACCCATGGTGAATTAATCCCATTTTTCATACTGTATCTTTTATTATCTTTTTGAACAAATTTTGAAGGAAAAGTCTTGCATATTAATAAGATTAGACCAGCTGGGCTATAGTTTCTGGGATCACTATTCATTTTAGATATCAGAACTATAACAATTTCCCATTTTCCAGCTGTATGGTACTGGGAAATTATACCAGTACAATTCTGGGGGGCGGTGAGGTCCCTTATTTCCTGCAGAGACTGACCATAAGCAGCACAACTCTCACCCTCTTGACTGTGGTTGCTCCTGATGTCTGACTTCAGGCTTCAGATCTCTGGTTCATTCCTGGTTTCAACCTCTTAGCCATGGCCCTAACCATAGGTCAGGACTGCCCGCACTCCTTTTGTATTGTATGCATAGAATGCTTTTCCCTAACACATAAAAGTAGGAGTACAATTTAGTGCCTACCCTTGAATGCCACTGGAGCTACATTGATTTATATCCTTATTTTTAAAGCCTATACAAGCAGTCCTTGGACTTACAACACAATTGGCTCCTGAAAACCGCGTCTTAAGTCAAAATGTTGCAACTCAGAACTGATTTTCCCATAGGAAACAATGTCTGATACCCTATTTTAATAAAAAATAACCCAGAATTTTGTACTCAATTGATTATAGATTAGCAGTATAGCTAGATTAATGCATTTATATTGTAAATAGCAATCATATTGATTTGGAAGGACTTCTTTGAGGTGACTTTACTGGACTTTTTGAAGGGCTCTTGGTTGGACTTTTTGAAGGTCTCTTGCCTGGAGTCTTCTCAGGAGTCCTGGCTGTAGGTTCTTCTGGAGCCTTGTCTGCTTTCTTAAAGAAAGTGTCCAAGGAAGTTTGGACAGATGTTGTCCAGCAAGATGGGCGATGTAATGAACTTGTTTGCTGGTGCGGCGCAGCATCAGATCAGCTGTTGTAAAGTTGAAACTGACGTCAGACACTTGAAACAGGGTCTCAAGCTATAAACATTGTCAGTGTGAAGCGTTGTAAGTCAAAACATGAAAAATAAGGTCAGAACAAAGAGCTATTTATTTTTTTACCTGAAGTTTGCAAAACACAGGTTCATGGTATCAAACACACCAAGAATTCTGCACACTTGCTTCTGTATTGGCATTTACAACTATCTCTAGCTGTAGTTGACACAAGTCTGAGTTATTCTCTAACTCTGAAAAGAGCTGGCAGGAGGGAAGATGCATTTAAAGATAGGGCAAACAAGCTGCAAATGGTACAATGACATATACCCCAAGTAACTTTTTCTACCCTACCCAATCCCCCCTCCCTTTTTATATCACCAGTCTTTTATCAAATTAATGGTTTTGATGGCTCTCTTCTCAGTCTTGGTGAAACATACTTGCTCCCCAGTACTTGAGCTGAGGACTACCTCTTCATCTGTTAAACTGGTATTGTACTTTGGATCTAAACCAGTGGTTCTCATTTTTTGTACCAGGACTCATCTGTAAACATTGATGGTCAGTCCAGACTGTTGGCACTGGATTTAGGACCCAGCCTTTATACCTTTGTTCTGGGTGAACACAACCTTCGGACTGACCACGACCTTTCCATTCGATATTATGCAAATTTATTGATTCAGAGTGATAACAGAAAAGCAACAATACAAACAATCAAACAATTCTATAGCTACCAATCCTAGGGCTGTCATCAGAGTCAAAGTACATCTGGTCAGGATGCAGACTCCATTCTGAGGCTCTTTCTCTTAGGTGTCAGTACTCTCTGGAGGTGGGATGCTAAGGCCCACAGCCCTACTCCAGTAGGGTGCATGACATGGGCTGCTGGTATGCCCTCTGTCCATGGTGGTCTCAGGAACAGGGATGGGGACCCTTCTCAGGAAGGAGAAAGAGGAGGAACAAGGAGGGATAAGACAAAGGAAGAGAAGGAGGGACAGCAAGGAAGCAAGGGAGACAAGAAGGAACAGGGAGGGACCCTCAAGTCTCTGCTTTTGTATTCTCCTTCCCACTTCATGACTCCTGCTTACCCTTCATGTGTGGCTATCTCTGGTTGGCTGTCTCCCTGTGGTCACACATCTACATAGCCTTCTGGTCTTTCTCCTAATTTGGTTTGCCCCCCCAAAACCAGGACTCAACCCCCCTGCTGCTCTGGAGCCTTGTAGCTGGTGTCATTTATCACATGTTATGGGACAGTATGGAATATACTTCCTCAGTTCTTGTGGTGTTAGACAACCTGTCTGCCTTGAAGGCTGTGATCTCATGTTGTGGCATGCTCCCCTCCATTCTCAGCTGTGTCCATCCATTGGCCTTGTTGTGCTGGACAGCCTGTCTGCTCCCAGGGCTATGTGGAACTGTGTTTTGTGAGACCCAAGAACTTTACAAATCAATTAACCCCTGCTGCCCATCTTGAACCATTCTAATACATATATCTATACCTATAAGCTAATTCCCCAAAAAACAGACCTTTAAATACCATGTTCAAGCCAACACAGAGCCAGTAAATAATGTACGTAGAAAACTGGCCCTGCCGGTGCACCTCATTCGCGATCCATAGCCTCCCGTGTCTCCAGCTCTGATGGTGCCCTTCACCCCTGCCCTTGTGCCCCCTGCCCTCAGCGCCCCAGCTTATAAAGAAGAAGGTAGACATGTAGGAAAAGGGGTGCGTGGTGTATGGGGAGTATGTGCCCCCAGATTTGTGCACCCACAGTGGGCACAGGGCTGCAGCCTGACTGGACTGGCATGGACAGGAGACACCTCCACAGCCCAGTGGGCAAGACTCAACATGGGAGGGCAGAGCAGAGGGGCAAGACTCATTGCTGCCACTGTCACCAGAATCCTGGTGCCAGCCATGCCAACAGCATTGTAAGAAGCAATAGATGGGGAAGGGGGAGAAGGGGCTACGCTGCCCTTACCTTCTCCTGCCACCAGCCACTTGTACATCAGCCCACAGTTCTACCCTGCCACCATGGCTCAGCTGCCACCAGGGCCCAATAATTGCATAGGCAAACTAGGCACATGCTTAGGGGCCTAAGTGAAGAAGGGGCCCAGTTGTGCTTATTTTACGTATTATAGTTACTGCGTGAAAAAAGTAATATAAAAATTTAATCTTCAGCTGGGGGCCCATGAGTTTGTTTGCTCAGGGCCCACTAAAGTGTTAATCTGGCCCTGGCTCCTGCCACCACTGCCCTCAGACCATGGCTCTAATCTGGAGAAGAGGTGGGGTGGTAGGCAGTTTTGCCTGTGCACCCCTCCCCACTGACACATTAGCTATGCTCCCCCACATAGACTTACCTGAGGGGAGCTGCAGCAGCTGCTCTCCACACTGCCTGGCTGCCATATGCATGCATGCATTTGCACATCTGCTAGTGTATGTGCCTGATTGCCCCCCAGCCCCAAGCAGCCCCTTCCAGGCTAGAAGTCTTCCAACCTGCCAGGGAAAACCTGTTGTTTCCCACATTTTTCTGCTTTAAAGGAGAATCCATTTTTGAAGTTTGCTTATCCATTTTTTAAAGTTTGCTTGCAACCCTTTCATGTATTCTTGTGACCCACTCTTGGGTTGTGACCCACAGGTTGAGAAGTGCTGATCTAGGCCATATTTTTAACTTTTCTGGTGGGTTCCTTTTACAGCCCGTTTAATGTTACGTATTCCAATAAGCAGCCTGAAAACAGAACAAGAAACTAGAACCACGCATAATATTCATAAAAATATATGACAGACATTTTCCTTGGTTTGTTTTCAGGGTTATTTTTTTGGTTAGTTGTCTGATTTGCCTTTTTGTCAATAGAAGCCTGTATCTCCAGGAAATATTTATGCTGCATTTTGTGTGAAATGAAGTTTTGTTGTAATATGAGCCGTGACAAGGTTGAGCAGTATGAGGCAGCCTGATTTCAAATGCATTGAGTTATAGAGATTTTATATTATCAATATGATATACGTGTAATGGGGTGATGTACAAGGTGATGTGCTCAGGACATTATAATTTAAGGAGGAGATGCTATAAAAAGCGGTGCACTGTTATGTATTTCTAATCAGAATTATGATTGCTCAGGCCTTAGTAATAAGTGCTCTTAAGTTTGGGTCCTTTTTGGTAACTATTGCCATATACAGGTACAGTATGTGTAAAGAAAAAACATACATTTTCCTAAATAAGAAAGCCTTATTCATTCCTGACTTTTCCTTTACATGGTTGTAGCCCCTCTGATTTCAATAGGTGTACTCCTGATTTACTCTGTGGTTCTCTCAGGAGAATCTAATCCATACTCTTTATATACCTAGAGGACTAATAAGCACAGATAGGGTCGCACATGAGAATATGGTAATTTACAAACCTCAGAGTCAATGGAAATTGCCAAGATCCACTGAATTTTCAAATTGGTGCCTGAGTATTTAGCCATGTGAGACTCATTGATATTAAAGGGAGCCACATGCCACCAGCCCATGCATGCTGTTATGAGAGTGCTGGGGAACACGGCCAACTGCTCATCAGGCAGGAGACATTCATGAACTATGGAGTCTTTCCAAACAGTGACTCAGCTCCAACTGGAGGCTTATTTCAGTGAAACTTGCTCAACACTGCAAGCTTATCTATGCATTAATTCACTCCTTCATTTTCATGTTTACTCTTTGAGAAGCAACTATGTAGGAGAAATCCTTGAGGAGCAACTAGGTAGGAAGAGCGCAGCAAAGTAGGAAGAAGCAGGGAACCACAGGCAAAACATATTTCAGTTTATTTAAACAGAGAGGGGAAAAACAAGAAAATTAAAACCACATAAATATGTTTTAAAAAAAAACAAAACCCCTAGCACCTTGCTCCAAGTGACTAGGATGCAAATAAGGTTCATTTATGTTCAAGTGATCCTGAGGAACAATTCTGTAACATCATTAGAGTCAACTTTGGTCTGGTTATTGACATTTTCAACATCTTAATTTCATATGCGTGTGGCAGAACTGCCACCCTGGGCGCCTTCCTGCAGGGGTGTCTGTCTGTGCCAGCCTGAGGGGCGGCTGGAGAATCCCTCAGGGCAGGGGTTTCAACC
>JAGPOW010003447.1:21298476-21402181 GCA_030014935.1 Caiman crocodilus
CAAGCCCCGCCCCTTAGGTCAGCTGACACCTATTAGTTGCCTCAGCAACCCTCAGCTGTGCTGATCATTATCCCACTGCTGGGTTTTCCCCAGCAGCCTCTACACACAAGGAGTGGTGCTATGAGGTGCGCTGTGACACCACTTTTAGGGACAAGCTTGGCATTCCTCCCAGTCATCCATTCATGGAAACATTGGTGTGTTGTACATCATGGCAACAAGCCCTAGCTTGTGAATGCTCCAGTACCTCATCAACATTGTTCTTTGCTCTTGCTTGAGTGATACTAGCAGGCCATAGTCTTTTCCCAATTTACCAAATCTCAGAAATTGTTCTGCCACCTCCTTCCTCTCACAGGCTAGAGAGGCCGTGTGGAGAGGCAGCTGCTCATTTTCATATTTAAATTTTTTTCTCTCTCTTATACCGTGCCAGTATTAGTGGAAAACACTTCTATAAATTTTCTTTCCTGGATAGCAACAGCTAGTGTTAACTAGTGTTAGTTTGGCCATACAGTCATCCATTAAAATTATTCATTAACTCTAGAGAGAAGTAAGTTGGATTTCCTGCATGTTGGTGTTTCCCCTTAAAGAAATTGATTTTTGTACATGATTACTTATTTAATGGCTTCTGAGAGAAGGAAAATAACGTGGTAATAATAATTAGTGCAAGGTACTGGAAGTCAAGGCTCTTGGGTTCCATATTCCCGGTCTTGATTCAGTAGCTGCCATGCCATGGGAGTTTATGCAAGCCACTTAAATACTACATGTCTCATTTTTCCAGTTATTGAAGAGGATAACAGTACCTCAGAGGCAGGTAATGAAGCTTCATTTTCATTATAAGTACTATCATAACAAGAACAGGCAATTCAATATCTTTGTAGTTTCCATCCTCCTATTGGACTTGTTTCTACCAGCCTGATGCATACAAATCAGAGCTGGCATTAGGGAAAATGGTGCCCTGAGAGAACTTGCATTTTGGCACCTGCCCCCCGTCCCCCCGCATTCCCGCTCCCCACTTCTTGCCACCAAGTCAGCAGCATTGCTGCAGGCAGAGGCAGGATGGCAGGGGCACAGGATGCAATCCAGTGAGGAAGCAGGACAACGTGGCGCATCAGGCAGGTGGGTGGGCAGGAGCAAGGCAGGTGGACTGGAGCAGGTGCTGAAGGTGGAGAGTGGACTGGGCTGGGATGGGCACTGCCTGGGACAGAGATTAGTCAGGGGTGGGGAGAGCACTGCTGTGAATACAGGCTGCTCATGTGTGTGTTGGTGCCCCTCTGACCATGTTGCCTTGGGTGGCTACCCACCCCTATGGCTAGCTCTGCATATTATATACTACTTTAATTTACACATCATGCCATGGAAACTGGGGAGGGGGGACTTTATGGTAATGTCAGCTCGGTCTAAGAGTACTTTAATTAGGAAAGTCAAGGAGAGGGGCTGCAGCTAGAGGAAATAAATAGCCCAATATATCCTGGGGCAGGTGGATATAAGGGAACTTATAGCTACTGCAACTAAAAGGTGCAAGTGTGAGTCCTCATGAGCAGCTAGTCAAGTTCAGATTCAGCCTATTGCCACTTGAGCCCGTGACTGATTTCCAGCCATATATCCTGAGGGGAGGGCGGTGGGGACAAACCTGAACCCACATGAGACAGGAAGCCCTTTTAAAGTAATTGTGTTAAACAAGCTTTAAGTGCTCAAAATGTTTCTTTCCAGCAAAATTCAGCTTGTTGCTTCCTGTGTTGCCTAACACAAAAATGTTCCTTCCCACGGGATGCATTAATAGGGAAGATGCTGCACACATAGGAAGGGAGTTCGGGAGTCATTCAGAGAGTGCAATTCACTACTACTTTGTTCATTTAGCCTGCTATTTTTGGCTTCACATGAGTATGGATGGTGCCTCTGTACCCCTGCTGTGATCTATTCTCTTAAAAATTATTTAATTGATTTCCTTTCTATTTCCTGCAGAATAAGGTGTAGCACAATTAAAGCAGCCAACTCTTTGGGGCTGTGTCCTGGTATCCCCAAGGTTTCTTGGAAATGGTACTTTTTCTCCCGATTTGAAAAATTAATTCTGGATGAGCCTCAGTCAGCATCCTGATCAGGGCTGCAATTGTTTGGGTCCTGAAGCTGACAGCAGCTGGTCAATTCCAGACTTAGTATCAGTAATCTGTGGAGCATCATTCTAAAACTATATTCCAGACTTTTCTCCTTTAAAGTTGCTCATTTAAATGTCAGTGTAAATAGCTGGTCTTATCCCCTCAATGCACACAGCAATTCTGCTTCTCTGTATTTGGGAAGGCAATTTATTTTTCCATGACACTTGTGTGCATGTTAGCAGGGTTGGTTTATAGGAGGCATGCTTCCCATGGTCTCCACTCTGGAACTTGAAGGCACAATGGTCTATCACACCCAGGAAGGGTAACTGAAGGGAACCTCCTGCTTCATCCTGCAGCTCTGGGCTTGAAGCATGCTCAGTAGTTCTGTGAGGCTGAGACACGCATAGCTCTGTTGACAGTTGAAATATACTCAGCATAGATGAAATTTAGATATACTACTGAGTATGCAAAGCAAAATTTTCCAAGGGCTCACCCTTGCCCCGGGCTAGACTGGTCTTTGCACAGCAAAGAGCACTATGGATGTGCAAGATGTGCCGTACTCCATTTGGATTCGACCCAAATCAGGGAAAGTGATTCGATTCATTCTGGCCGAATCCAAATCTGAAGATTTGTTGCTGATTCAGAGAATCAGCGATTCAGCCATAGACACAGATGAAAATGTTTTTTCTACATACCTTGAGGTACCAGGCCTGGCTCATTGAATGTTGCAATGCTGGGGCAGATGGAGCATCCTACAGGAGTACGGAGTGGCCCCCTGTGTGCTCAGCAGTGAAACCAGAAGTGGACCAGAAGTACTTCCAGTCCACTTCCAGGTCTGCTGCTAAGTGCACAGGGGTGGCCTCCCATGCCCTCCAGCTTGGTGATCCGCCATGGAGATGAGCCCAAGTGTCCCCCCAGACCTAGGAGGCACCATGCACCAAACCAGGGGTGGAGCCCACGCGTCCTCCCTGGCAAACCTATGAGTGGACCAGAGTACTTCTGGTCCACTTCTAGGTCTGTTGCCGAGCACACTGGGGAGCCCCTATGGGACACTCCATCCACCCCATCATCGGAGCATTCATGAGCTGCCTGGTGCCTTGAGGTATGTAGAAAAAACTTCTAAAGCTGTGTCTATGTCCAAATCACCGAATCTCGCCAAATCGATTCGGAGGGTTCCAATTCAATTTGGAGAGATTAAAGGGTCTTTTGATTTGATTCAGATTTGGCCACCAAATCAAGCCAAATCTCGGCCATATCGAATCAGGGACCAAAGCTTCACATAGCCCTAAAGAGCACATCCCAGCAAAAGGCTGCAAAATATTAAGCCGTTGCTCCAAAGAATGGAAACATTAGAGCTTCTCAACAAAATAAGCATCAGGATTTTTAATGTAGATGAAACATATTTTCCCCTAATTTTGTCCACTGAAATGGTTTCACTTTTTTTAGCGGAAACTTAAAAAAATAATCAGCCTGAGGCAGATATTCAGCATGGAGAATTTCCGTCTTAATGGCTAGAGTATGGCCATGTTATACATAACTAAAAATAGAGTCATTTGATGGGAAGTGTCAAACTTTAGTGATATACAGTGCTCCTATCCCAACTTTTAATATTGGATTGTATTTTCATCTGCATCATATTGCACTATGAGGGGCAGGGAAACAGGGCTAGTTTTGAACTCACATCCATCAGTGTAAATCTAGAGCAATGAAATAAATTATATTAGTCTGGATTTATCTAAGTATAACTGAGCTCAGACTTTGTCCCAGAAGGACTCCAGAACATCTATTCTATGTGAGCAGGCTCTCCCCTCCTCTGCATCCCCAGGGGAAGGAGCAGGTTTTGTTTTAAACAGACAACAGGGGATGCAACAAATTGCATTTTCTTTGAAGGACCATTTTAAGCACTTAAAACATAAGCTTCATGTCTTAGATGGATTCAGATCTGTGCCTTCCCCACCCTACCAAAGATATGCTGCTAGAAGTCAGTAACAGGCACATGCTGCAAAGCTTTGGATCTCATCTTCCTCAAAGCTCATGGCAGTTCACACTCGAGGCTGTGTCCTGGAAAGAAGTTCTGACGGCAACTTCAACCAAAGCAAGATCACTAGCCCCAGGTTCCCTCAAACATACCCAGTTGCATCAGAAGACAATCACTTGTTCCCTTCATCTGCCCCAAACTCTCTTCCTGATTTGGCTGATTTAAAACTATTCTCAGGCAAGGTTGGCCCTGCCATCAAGTTGCTTCTAGTCCTGTTGCTATCAATTATGTAGATCTCAGTGGACATGTCTACACGAGATGTTTACTGCAGAGTAGACAAATGAGCTCCACAGTGAATGTCTCAGCATCTACACATGTGGCCATATTAGGCCACAGGAAACTAATAAACTCTGCAGCAGGTTAGTACTTGTAAATACAAATTCTCTCCTGCTGCACAGTTCTTTTGCGTGCAGTGTAGACGCTGACCCAGCTGTCTGGGGCTCAAGGGTACATCAGTGCCGGGGCTGTCTGCCAGCTAGCCATGCATTGAAGCACCCTCGTTCACAAGCCAGCCCCTCCACAGCACACTGAGCCAGGTCAGAGCAGCCCTGGGCTGGCAGGCTGACCCCTGGGCCCTCTGCCAACTTGGGCTGCTCTGACCCAGCTCAACGTGCTGTGGTCCCAGGCGCATGTGTAAACTCTGATATGCGCCAGAGTTTACTGCTTCACCTCAATACACACGTATAAATGTGCCCACATCTACAGTGGAGTTAACTGGTAGCATTTCATATACAGGGACCATACCTGGGCAAGGCTTCACACTGAATCAAAACCCTTCTAATCTGCAGCACTGTTACTTAACGAAGAGAGGCTTCTAGACGCTCTGTCCTAACACTTTCCCAGCCAGAAGTTGCTCCCAGGTGCTGCTCATTGAAATGATATACAGAAGCACAGCTGAGTGAATTCTCTTCAGAGAGGAATGTATTCAGAGAGTTTAGCCATTTTTCTTACAGGGCGTTTTATTTTGTTTTGTGTTTTTTGCTCACAAATACTCTATGAACAGACTGAGTTTTTTAAGTGTTTCTTATTCACCGTAATGTTTATGTCACTGTATTACAACCTACAAGCTGCTCACAAACTGTTTGGAATGAATCTCGCTTTGAGAATTTGCCATTTGGGGTGTGCGATTTGTTGTTTAAATTGCACAGAAATGTTTCTTTTCCCTGACTGGGTGGCTCCCTTGCCCACACATAGGTCTTCTGCCAGCCACTTCCAGAGGACTGGAGTCTTGACACACTTGAATCCAGCCCGATGAAGGAACAGCACATAGATGTGTAACCCCAGGAGCAAGGAGAGGACACACCTGTGATTTAGCATCACCATTTGGCCCTTCTTTCTGTTTCTCCATGGAAGAAGCAATCACCATAGGTCCTTTTTCGGCATATCTTAGCGCTATGCTATCAGTTCAGATGCACTGGTATGTTAGGAAAGGAAGACGGCGAAAGGGTCCACCTACTCTTTGTCACTTTGCTCCCATCCCACAAGGACTCTGTAACCTGTGCAGTGTAACAAGGGATGTTTTACACTACCTTGTCTCTCACCAAGGCCTTCAGTCACGCTCACAACAGAGCCCATAGTGAATATTCATCATACTGGCAAGAACAAGCCTGCCACTGTCTTCCATTAACATTTTTGTCAACAGGATCTGAACTGCACACATTTTCACAGGAAGCATGGAAAAGGAATTATGAACACAACGCAAGCAAAGACGAGGGGTTTACTCTGACAAATGTTCTAAACAGAGGGGTTTTTCACTACTTTTTTCAGCTGATTAGCACATTTTTTCATTGCTAATCAACTAAAAGCCTTGGGACTCGGTAGGCATGTCTACATGTGATGCTACATCGCCATAGCAATGTGCTACAATGACGTAGCATTGGCAGTCGCAAACCATGACTCCGCGGCTATGTCGCCATAGCAATGCACTTGCTCATTATAGTACTGCTATGACGATGTAGCAGCTAAAAATAACCGTGCGCAGCGTGCGCAGCGCAGTACAGGCTGTTCCTGCACCTGGCGCACCATCATTCAATACTTCCAAAATGTACTAAATGGAAGTACTCTAGGACAGCGCAGTAACAAAGGCACCGTAGGGACACATGTAGAAGTGTAATGAAACCTGAGTGCTAATGTAACCTTCCTACTCGTCCCATATGAAAGGAGAGAGGAGCCTAGCAAACGGACAGCTCAGGATTAAGAAGAGTATTCTCCCGCTTCAGCTATGCCAAATGCTCCTTACCTGCAGCTGAAGATCTTGGCCAATAGTTAGGCATCTTAACTTTCCCATGATGTTTTTTCTCCTACTGTTATAAGATAGATCAGAGGCAAGCAATTATTTCGGGAAGAGGGTCGCTTACTGAGTTTTGGCAAGCCATCCAGGGCCGCGAGACAGGCAGCTCAGGACAGATTCATATTAATTTTCTAACTTTTTAGGGGCCCTGCAGGCCAGATAGAATGGCCTGGTGGGCGACATCTGGCCCGTGGCCAGCATTTTGCCACCCCTGAGATAGACATTTCTTCAGCAGTAGGCCTAAAAGGGCAGTATTAGCAGACAGTGGCTTACAGCTGAGAAAAGACAAAGATTGGCCTTTGAGAACTTTATCTTTTTGCTTCCCTTGTTTTCTCTTTCAATGAAAGAATGTTCTTTGTTGTTCCTTTATCAGCCTGCCTTGAGTGAAAGTGCATTACTGAGAGGCTCTGTCGGCCGTTATCTATCACACGGGGGGAGACTCTGCTGGAGAACAGCACTTACAGCATTAAAAATGTATTTTCTGTGTATCAACCCAAAAATAAAGCCTCCTGGCAGCATTAATGGCCTGATTTCAGCTCACAGAATAAATAAAGTCAGAGCTTATGCCAAAAATCTATCTCCAGTTTTAATTCCTGTTATGTCTCGAATGAGGAGGTCTGATGGTCACGAATGCAACGTAGACCAGTGACTCAAACAGCCGCTCGGGAGTCAGGACTTTTGCTATGTGCTTTATCTCTGCCACCAACTTATTGTACAACACCAAGCAAGATACACCGGCAGGGATTTTCTAAAAAAATTAAAGGGTTTAAGAATCCCTAAATGGGATTTGGATGACAAATTCTCTTAGGTTTCTTTGAACATCCCAGCCTTTATCTCTCCAGGTTACAGTTTCTTCATGTATAAAATAGGATTAATAATGCTGAAGCACCCTCATACCCTAGCCAGCCAGGTCAACATCTACACATGCATTGCTGCAGGCTAAAATACTCCACCATAGGTATTTACAAGTACTGTCCTGCGGCAGAGTTTATTAGTTTACTGCAGCCTAATAGGGCTGCATGTGTAGACGCTGAGACATTTACTGTGGAGCTAATTAGGCAACATCTCATGTAGTGTTTCCAAATCACATGCCCTGGACCATGAACCGAACCATTTATTTATACTGGTGAGCAGTTACTAACATAAACAGTCCCGCTGCTATTAGTGGAACCAAATAAAAAACTCCTCAGCAATGAGAGAAAATAGTCTTTGGAGAACCTCGGGAGGAAAGTCTCACAGAAACACTTAATTTAAATCTCTATGGGGTTCACTGAGAAAGTTTTACAATGAGAGAAAATAGCCTTCTGAGAGCCTTGGGAGGAAAGTCTCACAGAAACATCTAAATCTCTATGGTGTTCACTGAGAAAGGTTTACAAGTGACCCCCTTATTTTGAGCATCCCAGATAAGGTTGAGATTTTTGGGACTGAGTTAAAAAAAAAAGAGGAGCATATGGCTTGATGCATGAAAACGGGGCAGAAAACATCACAGTTCTGATGAAAGGCGAGTGTCCTATATACCTGAGGACAAGAGGGTGGGCATAATTCCCATGCCTAGTAAACCCCATTTGCACCAAAAGGTTACGCTGTGGTAATATTAACTAAAATTCTCCCAAGAGGTCCACAGAGTAGTGGCAAAGGAGAGAAACAAAAAATCTCTCTGTTCCTTCCCATGCCTAGCTCAGCTGGCACATGGTGTGATAGATCTGAACAGACTAGAATTAAATGTATAAAGTGACATTGCTCCCCGAACCTCCTCTAACAAACAATAAATATGCCTTTCTTGACATTTTGAGCAATGGAATCTATATCCTATTCAGTCGCTTGGCTCAAGTAATGATTATGGAAATCATTATGCTTAGGTTCATCTTAGCACTATAAATATCCCCAAATTTGTCTGCAATGAAGCAGAACTGTATTTTATAAGGTCTGTTTATTTATTACATTTTTCTAAACAGATCTTTGACAGCCTCTGTCTGCACCTACTTGTTGACAAGCCATGCTAAAATTATGTACCACATTTCAGATTGCAAGCTATAACTCACAGGTGCTTAACAGCTAAAGTCAAAACTCCAAGAATCTATTATACACTGGCCACGTCTACACGAGTGGTGGTTTGCGCAGTTTTACTATGCAGTCATTTAGTACTTGTGTAACCAATTGCTAAATGACTGCATAGTAACCAGCACAACTGTGCAATAGCATCGCTGCACATTTTTTTTTCAGACATGACTGGGCAGTGGCAACAAACTGCTGCACAGTAGCTTTGCATCACAGTTAGTGCCTACCAACACTACTACAGGGCCCTACTACAATGCTACAGTAACAGCTCACGCAGACATGCTCACTAAGTAGTTAATTCTAAGTCGCATCATTTTTGTTTCTTAAGAAATAAAAATATAGAGGCCATTTGGGTGGAATAAATCCCATGTCACTATTTATGAATGATTGTGGTCTATTTAATTTGTGCACACCTGAATTCTAGATAGAATTGTAACTCCATTGGCAGGCATTAAAGAAGGAAGCATTATAACTAAGTTATAAAATTCCCTGCATCAGGTCAGAGAGGCTAGAAGAAATCAGAATGACAGCAAAAAAAATGTTTGAATGATGTAGAGGCAAAGCAACAGAATCCCGTGCTTTAAATCAGTGGTTCTCAACCTTTTTTGTACCAGGACGCATTTGTATACAGTGATGGCCAGTCCTGATCCAGTGCCCCTTACTCCCAACCCAGGCCCCAGCCCCTCGGTGTGCGGAGCAGGGGTGGGTGTGTGTGGGGCATGGCAGGTCCCCAGCAGCCCCTTGCAGGCTGGCACGTCTTTAAAAGAGAATCCATTTTTAAAGTTTGTTCACAACCCTTTCATGTAGTCTTGCAACCCACTTTCAGGTCTCAACCCACAGGTTGAGAAACGCTGCTTTAAATCATAAGTTCAGGCCTAGAAGAAGAGGTTCATTAGAGTCCCAGTTGGTTGTTCACAAAGATAAAAGAAAGCCAAGGCTTCTCTCATTCTATTTCATCTTCATATCAAGGTCTAAATCGTTGCACTCCTTTTATTCCTGACCGTGATTCTTCTCAGAGCATGGCATTTTGTACAATGCAGAAAAAAAGCTGAATGACTCAGGTCATTGGTGGTCAACAGAGCACTTCATAGACTACAGAGAACTGGCTGATCATGGGATAGTCATGGTAATACTCATCTCCCTTTTTTCTAGCCGTTTCTTTGTTTTAACAGCAAGGACAGTCTATTACAGCATTTTTGTTTATTCTCTTTCCACTTACGCCACAAATGAGTGACTACCACACATACATGCATTTGTGAAGGTTACATAGAACTTGAGAGAATAAATGATTCAAAGAAAAGCAAGAACTGTTTTTTCACCCTCCTCCCGAACCCTTGAAACTCAAACAGAACAACTGAAGTAATCTGCATTTTGTTAAGCTCTTCAGAGAACTATTCCTATCCCACATGCTCCATAATTAGTTCAACTGTATTGTAAATCTGACAGGCCTTATACTTAGGAAACACTAGTCATTTGGGGGGAAATATTTGGGAAGCAGAAATAACTGAAATGTTGAATGTTCCATTGATTGTGACTTGTAACACAAAGAGTTTCCTTTATCTTTTCCTTTATCTTTTTAAATGCATACCCATTGCAAGTGACCTGTAACATTATGGCATAGAAGGCACTTTGAGCCTGATTCTGCATTTATACCATTATCAGGTCAGAGTATCTTTTAGTGTCATTACTGAAGGTGTACATCAGCATGCAGGGGAAGAAAACCAGGCCCTATATCTCATGATTACTTTTTCAAGTGCCAGGCTTAGTAACAAGCTATTTTCTGCTTCATTTGTACCAAATAACTTTGTCTTAAGTGTATGCATTCTACACATATTGCAAATAAAATAAATTCCAGAAATATTCTTTCATGGTTTGAAGGGAAGGGTTCTAGTTTTTTGTATGTCTAAACTCCTCAGACATTTATAAAAAATATCTTCATAATATAGTTTCTTTGGCTATGTTCTCACCTTTTTAAACATTGCTTATTCATGCGTGTGTGCGTGCGTGCGTGCATGCGTGCATGCGTGTGTGTGTGTGTGAACATTCTAGCAACTGGGTTTACCAGAAGGAATTGTAGAAGCAAATTTTAAACTAGGGCTTTGGGTTTATCGATACACCCAAACTTTGCCAGTTTAACTAAAGGTGCAGTTTTGCAGTGGTATAGTTAAAATCTGTGTGTGCACTGTATAAATATTGCAAATAAAATAAATTCCAGAAATACTCCTTTGTTGGTTAAAGAGAAGCTGTTCAAAGTGCCTACAAAATGTAGAAGCAAGCTAGGACTGTTGAAACTGATGTGATTTTCAGGGCACTCTGTGTGTGGACACAACATTTAAATCAAATTTATATCTGTTTACTTCCTCACTGTTAAAAAATATTTAAAAGGAGGAGTCAGCATTCACAGAGTACATTCATGTTCTTTTTTTTTGAAGAAGGAAAGATAGGGTTAGTGCTAGCACAAAGTGACAAGACCAGACTTGGGCAGCAACAATGGAAACTTTCTCCATGAAATCTGGTGTATTTCCTACACATGATGTGAAGATGCAATGTATAGGACAAATACTAAGGACAGACATTACACATAAACTAGTTCAAATTATCAGAAACTGGTTTAAACCTGTAACAGAACAGATGTACAGTGCACATAAACCAGTTTGAAAATGGCTGAACCAGTTTGAGATAAACCTAATTAAATATAGTATCAGACTTAACTGATTTGGGTCAAATTGGTTTATACAATGCCTGCCCCAGGCCCCTTCCTGGTTTAAGTTAAACCAGAGTCCCCCAGCATCTCAGATGTCTTTTAACCCTTTCTGGGGCTCTGCTCTCTGCTCCAGGGTCCTGCCCCTCTGCTCCCTGGCTGGAACTCCAGCAGAGACTACAGGTACAGCGGTATCTGCCTGGCTTCCTCCTGCTCCCTCCACCCCCTCTCTGCTCAGTCAGGAATTCCCCCCTCCCCTCTGCCTCACACAGACACCTCTCAACATTAGCTAGCAGAACACATGCTGGCAATGGTCCATGCTGTGGGAGAGGGGACAAAGGCAGATAAAACATTGTTGGTTTAGGGCTTTTTGGAGCTAATCAACAGGTAGCTGGTAATGGTCCTTTGTTCCTTTCTTGAAAAAGTTGTGTAAGAAGAGCTTACAGGGTTTTCTTTTGTTGGATGGGCTGATAAATGCTAACAATTCCCTGTGCAACTCCATGCTGTGTAACTCAATGCTCTGTTATCAACAGCGAGCAGGAGGACACCCTCCCTAATGAGAGCATCCTGCCATAGTCTGGCCATGTCCTCCTCAGCTCAGTAATGTGGAAGGAAAGGGAGAGGTGCTCTACCACCCCTTGGCTTCTAGTCTGAGCCACTGCAGGCATGTGCCTGCATTTTTTTCTGTCCAGAGGTGGATGTCTGTGCATTTACAAACCAGTTCAGCCTAGCCAGGTCAGACTAACCTGAAAAGATTGAATCAGTTCGGGCTTTTTGAATGTCTGTCCTTAGCCCAAGAATACAACTTAGCTGTTGATGTTCCACTCTTTGCCAGTTTTTTTGAGACTCCCAGCCAGAGGCCAATTAATGCTATTTATTATGGTGAAAGCTACTGGATATATATCATTTATTAGTTCAGTCACTTCTTAAAATTAAGTTAGCATTTTAAGATCTCCCCTGACAGAAAATTGAATTGAATAATGCAATTTGTATTATTACATGCCCTGTAAACCCAGATGACATGCAAAAAAGCCAAGTGAAAATCAGTAATGCAGAATATTTCATACATTTAGGGTAGTCATAACAATAACATTTGTCATTTATTTTGCAGATTACTTTCTAAACTTGATTTGAATTCTCACAGCACCCCCAAGAGTTCACACATTTAGCCCCATTTTACAGATAGAGAAAATCAGTCATAGGTATGTTACATGATTTTCCTGGTAGAGAGGACCAAAATCCAGAAAATCCTAGCAAATAGTCTCCTGGAAAGGGGCACATATTCTTAAAGTCCTGTGGGGAAAAAATTGTTGTTTTGCTAATAAACAAAAAGAAAACTGGGGTACACTGTTAACCAAGGATTCTGAGTGAATGTTTCTAAAACTTTTGAGGGAAGTAGTTTTGGGGATAATCAGTTTACAATAGTTTAGTAAAAGTATTCCCTGTTTAGGGGGAACAACTCTTCCTGTGATTCTTACTACTGTCCCGAACCAACAGCTCCTCGTTTTGTACTTCCATTCTATATATTGTCACATATCAGCAATAGTTTGTTCTTCCAAGACAATACTGAGGAGACTATTGCATTTTTTCGTACAGCCTCTTTTTGGCTAATTTTTACTTTCTAAAGATTTCTTTTGCAAAAGAAATTGTTAACATTAATAGACATTTTCTATTTTTCTGAGACTGTTCTACTATTTTAATTACAATTTTATGGGGAAATCTTTAATCATATAACTTGAAATAATTTTAAAATGATTTTTAAATGATTTTTAAATGACCAAACACCTATTGGTATTTTCATTAAACCAAGAATTTAGAAGATTATTTTAATTTAAAAAAATGAAAATGTTGCACAATCTATCAATAAAAAAATATGAAAACGTATTCATTTGGCATCCTGCAAAAGGAAGAAGTTTGAAATTTAATTTTTTATCCATAAAACCATTTCCCCATGTTTTATATAGCAACAGCATTTTTACGGACTCAGCCTTCTAGTACTTTCCCTTACAAATTTGCATGGAGTGTGAGGTACGCAAAGAATTCAGGATCAGGTTCTAGACTTGTGTTGAGAAGAATTCTGCTCCAGCAAGTCTGTTAAGCACATATATTTATAAGACTTTATAACCACAACATGTATTTATAGGAATAGCTATAAAATCCTTAAAGAACTATAGAAGTGTAAAGATCACTGAAAATACTAAGCTATTATTTGTGTGTTCAAAATCGTTTTACTTACTGTTTGTTATAAACCTTGTTAAACCTGAAAGCTGAAATCATAAGCATAAGTAGCCAATAAATATAGCAATCCTTTGTACTTACATAGAACTCTTCATAGAAACAGTTCAAGGCATGTTATTGATGACTATTTTCTTTACCGGTTTCGGTTTCTGTCATCACAAACCCACATATTTTTTATTGTGAGATGGTAATGAATACTTGTTCAGATACACATTTTAATAGTTATTGCAGCACAGGTAGTTGTGGGTGCTGGACTGCATTAATTAATTTGTTACTGTAGCGCTCTCATACTACTGGATCCCATACAAAGGATTTATAAATGTAAAGACTTACCAGTCCTGACAAGTTTGCCCTTGTGAGGTAGTTCCTGTGTTCTTACTTTAGTTGCTGAAGCTTTTTTTCTCCTCTATCATGGATTGCTAAAAATTTAATTTCTACCCATCACTGAATATTTTCTTTTAATTTTCTAGCATGCTCTCTGAAGCTTTTCATTAACAACCTCGTAAATATTTAATTGTTAATAATGAAGAACGTAGGGGGACATAACATTCTCGTAAACTTGCTAATGATAGAAACACTGTGAGCTAAAGAAAATATTTCTATGCATGTTTCTGAGAGTCTCCACTCGTAGAAGATTTGCTGTTTCGCTCTTGATTTCAGCAAGATGACTATAGGCCCCCTGTACTCTCTCCAGTGAAAAACAGAGCTCTTCAGGAAATATTTTGTCCACTCCATGGGAGTTTTCAAGATTTCAATTTTCTTCCTGTCTAAAACCATGAGAAAATATGAAATCTCTAAAATTTTCATGAACCAAAAATCTCAGGGAAAAGAATCACCTGGTTAATCTAAATCTCTCACTTGAGTGATGTCAAATTTTTCCTCTGACTTTAACTTTTTTTACCTATTTACCATAAAATAACATTAAATTTTACATGAAAAGCCTGTTTTATTTGAAAAACGGTATTTTCATTTTGAAAATATAAAAATAATTACAAGACAGACACTTTTTTCCCATTTGTTTTCAAAATGGGACATCTTTTCTCCACACAGTATTGGTTTTCATAGATTTACATTGTCTATTGAAAGAAAGGTTTTCAAAAAATTATCAGGCAGTTATAATGAGAGGCTTGGACTTCCTACTAACTTCAGTGAAAGGAAACACTTCTGAGATAACTAATATAAGAGATATAAGAAAACTTTTTCAGAGAAGAATGAAAATGAAAGAAAAAACTCACCATCGATTGTACAAACTACACTTTTTTCCCAATATAAATAGTTTCTGGATTTTAAAGTCAATTGTAAGATGATTTGTTAGCACTGAGTCCATTTCCCTGTGTGTTCATAAAGAGCCTAAAACAGTGATGCCTCCATCCTAAGTGGGACCTTATGTGCTACAGTGATAATAATAATAATATTAGCTACTACCTTAAGAGACCCTGGCAAAATGACTTTGTATAACTGCTTTTTAGGGAATTGATGAAAATTATCTACTTGTATCTCTCTGACCACTATCTTCTACAAAAGTTTTAGCATTTGTAAAGAATCTGTTTTCATCGGTCTCACTTGATTCTGTTTGTCTTGAACCAAGTAGCAAAAATCCCCTGATACCAAGAAAAAAATGTTCTGGCCCTTCCTTTCAGACTGCAGAAGTAACCAAGTAAATGCACAGTTCTGTAAGAACTTTCAATTCCTATTGCGCACGTCCCCACATGCAGCAATATGCGCTCACAGTCGCAAAAAAAGTAGTGGCACAAATTTGTGCCACTACCTTTTGTTGCTATGCATGCCCCTGCACGTGTACTTTGGCACAGGGCAAAATGCCCTGCTTCACAGAAATTGCCATTTTCCTGCTCCTCCCAGCTCCTGGCTTGTTGGAAGAGCTGAGGCAGAACTAGAGGAGGGGAGACGTTCTGGCCAGAACATCTCCCAGAAGGACCAGCTGGCCTGTATCTGCCAGCACACACTCCTGCAGCGTACTCCATGCCACTTTTTTTGCTACCAGCATTTCCTGGCAGCAAACTTTGCCCCCATGCTGCAAATTTGCAGTGCTGGGCACATTTTAACGTGCTAGGCATGCCATTTGTGGCCCTGCAAAGAGGTTTGCGGCACCACAAATCACACGTGCTGGCATGTCTGGATCTGGCCATTAAGTCCAAGCAAGCTACGTGGTTCTCGGCAGGGTCTAGTCTTAGAATCTTGGCATTCCCCAGATCTGCCTTAATGTCACAACTATTGCTGGACTTGTGCTGAGTGTCTCATGATCAAAGCAAATTTATAGACAGTCCATAAAAAATGAGGCTAAAAACACTCATCCATAAAAATGATTAAAAAAAATTGAGCTTCCATAAACACTTTAAAAAAGTGAGCTTGATTGAGGCGGGATGCAAGTGTTGACAGACAGAGCAGAGCTGCACCACCTTGTGTCTGAGCAGAAGTACAGCTCGGCATCCTGCAGGGAACTCTCTGTCAGAGCTTTGTAGCTCATGGGAGCTACCCCCCACCCACCTCCAGCTACTTGCTACTGCTGTATCCCATCACCTGCCTGTAATGGCTGATGAAGGTAGGCAGGGCCATGTGGCTTCAGACAGTCTAAGGCAAATAGTGAAACAAGGTAGGGGGCAGTGCAGCTAAGACAGACCTGAAGGGCCAGGATGGGAGTAATAGGGCCTGTGGGGGTCAAGTTAGGAAGCATGCTGGGGGGGAGCAGCACGCTGTGGGGTGCAATGAGGGTACTAGGGTGTGGAGATGAGTAGGGGACCCCTGAGGTGGGGGCAGCACAGTGTTAAACCATTGCAAAAGTGAAGTAAGACATTATTCTGGGTCAGGACTCAAGCCAGATTTAGAAAGTTGGTGTTAAACCCCTAAATCTGAATCTGGCCCTTTTCACTGACATCCAGGGAAGGCCTAACAGAAGGGTTACATTTATAATATGTTAAACATGTCGGTAAAAACACAGATCAGTAGGAAGTTTCATTGTCTGTAAAAAGCTTGCAGTTAAAAAAACCCCAACAATTCTTGGGTTGGCAACCCTGCTTCTGATGGTGCTCAGCCCTATTAAATTTCAGTAGGATTGGGCCCACAGTCAGAGTGGGCCAGTCTCAGGTTTATGCAATTAGAGCGTAAGCACTGCTGAAGGGACAAGGTGGAGGTAACTTAGCACCTGGTCCAGGCTAGCACAGGTCTGATAGCTGCTCTGCTTTATGTGCCTGCTCCACTGGC
Source organism: Caiman crocodilus (assembly GCA_030014935.1). Lineage (NCBI taxonomy): Eukaryota > Metazoa > Chordata > Crocodylia > Alligatoridae > Caiman > Caiman crocodilus. The sequence continues at coordinate 21,315,111 of JAGPOW010003447.1, forward strand.
TTCTGGGGTGTGTAGCAGAGAAGCAAAATAACTGAGCACTAGGGATGTGTGAAGCTCCAGGTGCTGATTCAATTCGGAGGAGATTCGGCCTGATTCAGTGGCCGAATCTCCAAATCCAAATTGAAACAGGAAACCAATAAAAAGGCTAGGGTGGGTGGGAAAGCGGGCAGGGGATGGATTTGATTTGAAGATTCGGCCAATTTGGCCATGGCCAAATCTCCGAATCTATTCAGGACAGTGATTCGAATCATCAAATCAAATCACTGTCCCCAAATCATCCAAATCCGAATCCAAAGCGAATACTAGCCACTTTGCACAGGCCTACTGAGCATACAGGGGTTCAGAACACATTGCCTTCATCTTCCAAACTGGCGCGGTTCCTCCTCCGTCCCCAGCCAGCTCAGGAACACTTCCTCTGCAAACATTCATAGATCTAACTCTGCTCTCTGCGATACAAGCCCCACTAACATTCGGGGGGGGGGGAGAGGCCTACCCTTCTTCTACATCCCCTTTAAAATGATGCTCTCATCCTAGAACATTCTAGTACATTGTATCTGTACCAACCATACCCAGTTTTGGCTGTGTTGACAGTTATCCAGCCACTCCTGCAGTTACTTACACTGTCACAACCCCTTTCAAATGAACCAGAACAAAAAGACCCCATCTGGTCACTATAAGACTGCTTACAGATGTTTAAAAAAGATGTGGTTTAAGGGAAGAAGCAGTGCATTAATTTGACCCAGCTCTGTAGCATCTGTATAGATTGGGTGCTTCAACGGGGCTTTTTGGTGCTTTTATCTAAAACTGAAAGCCTCCAAAAAGCCCAACTAAAGTGTAGATCTTGGGCGAGCCAGGTCCAACTAACATGCTGCTGCCTCCGCTGGACATGTGCTGGGTTCAGCACGAGAGCAAACTGAGTTAAAATAAAGTGCAATGCGGGGGGAGGGAGTAATATCTGCAAGCAGCCAGTTCTTTGAGAAGATTAGAGCCATGGTTTATTGTTCCTGCTTTACTTGTAATAGTTGTTGCCCCATACAGCCCACAACATCCATCACTATTGACATAATGCTGGTTATGAGAAACTCACCAGCTATTTTGCAAAAGAACAGAGTATTAGAAACCTTTCTTCTGGACTGCAAATGCTACAACCTGACCAGACCTTAAAGGGAAATGTCTTCAAAAGAGAAAAACCAAAGCCATCAGACTACCAACGCAACCAACATTCAGATACATGTCACCCAGAGATTCCAGCTGAAAATGAATGTGACATTGTTAAGTACGTTTTTATCAGCTCACTCTCATCCTAATTACAACTGACATGCTCATTAGTAAAATGCACAGATATGCATAAAACATGCATCATCAGACTTCTGGAAAATAAAGTTTTAACTAAAATAGTATGATGTTCTAGGAGGAAATATTCCTGTAAAGTGAGAGCAGGGTGTCCAGCGGACAGGACTCCTGGGTCCCATACCTGCCTAGCTGTGCATCCTTTGAGACATTGCAAAGCATAAACTTTTTAGAAAATAGCAAGTTCTTTCATTTTCAAAGTGTGCAATTCAAGACGCCCAAATGGGGACATAGAAAATGAGAGGCAAATTTTTGGCCAGAATTATCCATTTCTAAAGATGAATTAGCCCTATTGCAACCAGATCCTGGAGTCTGAGCCCACTTTTATTGCTGAGCCCATCTCTGTCTTTACACACTTACAAAAAATGTTATTATGATATTTTTAGTTCAAGACTTATAAAGGAGGTGGCATAGTTTTGCTGTGTAATTAGAAATTAACCTCTTTTATCCATGCTATCTACAGCAACAAACTCCCATCTCATTGTAGTCCATGACAAGACATTTAAAGCTGCCTGATTTTCAAGGGTTGTTGAAAACGGTTCAGTAGGCTTTGTAGGTGCTTGGTATTTCTGAAAATCAGGGCAAAAGGACCCCAAAATGATGTTATTAACACAACATATAAACAAAAGACAGTATTCTACCCTCTATCTTTAATATGTATTGCTAGATGACATATCCAGCTTGGTGCTGTCAATCTTCAGAAGAATACAAAAATGTATTCATGGTTTAGTCTTCAGCAGAAAAATGAATACTGATCATTCAAGGGCAGGTTTTCTCAACTGCATACTCCCTTCATCTAGTTTCAAGGCCACTATGATAATTTTAACCTCTTGCGTTCAGGGACAATGAAACAATGAGGAAGACTACCACCAGGTTGTTAGGCATTCCTGTAGAACATTTCAAATGCAGGTAAATGCTTTAGTTCACATAGAAGCCTGGATTTACTACATGTCATAATAACAGTCAAGGCAAAGGAAACTTAAAAACTGTCCTGTGCTGTGTGCTTTATGGTATTCAGAAGATAACTTTTTAAACCTAGTCCTCTAATATACCAAGCTTCTGCTTTCTATTAGCATTTCATTGAAGTCAAGAAAGATGCATCTGGCGGGGCGTAACTAGTCAGAGCCTTATGAGTAATATTTCACCTGTGCAAGGCTGGAACTTCTCCAGTGCCTGCAGGGATCAACAGCTTTAAAGCACCTGCAGTCTGAAAAACATTCGTTTTTTGCAACTAAGGAGAAGGTGGTACAGGCTTCTGAGAAGCTAATTCAGATTAGCATCACAAAAGGCAGAGTACCTATCACTGCCTGTTGTAACTACCTCTACTCCTATTCTCCAGGCTTTGCAAAAAGTAAGAGGGATATTTCTTTGCTCAGTGAAAAGGCAATTTTACCTGTTTTTTGCTTTTGTCTTTTTTTTTTAAAGATTGGGGGTAGGGGAGAGTTTTGACCTAAGCCTACTACAGTAGAAGGCACTGAGAAACTACATACATTATGATAGCATTTGAGAAAACATTGGTGTTAGAGAGAAGGAGTTTCTGAGGACCTGGGTTTAATGGAGGTAGGCTGGCCAGGGATATTGAGAGCTAGGAGGGGCAGAAGTTAGACTGGCAAACGAACAGAAGAGGACAAAGTAAGCTGGTCAATGAAGGAAATGGAGAAAATGACAGCGTTAAATAAAGAGGTTATCTGGAGGGAGGGAACCAGAAAAGTAAGTAAAAACATAAGATAGACTCAGGATAAATATGCCCACTATTACGCCTTTTGCAAGGTTACCCTGCTGAAAGTGAGAATCCAATTCAGAGGCAAGGTGGGCATTGCCACCAGGCAGGGGCCTCAATTTTTAGGCAGAAAATGTGGTTAGTCTGCCATCCAGAAGGAATTGGAATGGGTCCGGCTTCTCGTATCCAGAGAAAATGCTGGGGCTTCAAGATACTGTTTTTTAACCATTAAAACAACAGTGAATGGGGTTATTTTGAGTATTTGAACTTGCATTTTGCCTTTCTATACCAGTCCAAATTATTCCACAGCTGGGAGTTTTGAGACCAAGGGGATAAACTCTTAAGGGGAGGTGTGCTTAAACCACAGCAATTGGTCTTTTGCCTATGTACTCTTTGAAAGGGAAGCCAAACCTTTCCATTCCTCAAGTTGTCAGGCCCAAGGCAGGCACAACCCCAAATCCAAAAGAAATATTTGGCCAATTAGCTAAAGGCAATGTAAAAGATGAGACTCTAGGTGAACATCAGCTGGTTTTAATGTCTGACACTAGTTACAATAAAAACTATAGAAGGCTGGCCCTGTAGCTGGCATGACTCTACATTGCTCTACTGCAGTAATAGCTTCTCCTGTTCTACACCAGCTGAGAAGCCAGTCCACCGTCTTTTGAAGTTGTAAAGCAAGCATTTTTGTTCTGCAACTCACTGGGAGACATTAATGATGGAATCCGTGTATGCTGTTTTTATAACATCACTGAAAAAGTAACACTGCATTAAATGTCCCCAAACACGGTGGGCCCCGTTCTCCACTGCGTTCACTCAGAGTTAAACCAGTGCAACTACGCTGAACCCAAAATCAGTTATGAAGCAGGGCCCGTGTATTTAAACAGCTTAGACATTTATACGCAGAATGCAGCCATTTCCAGAACAGACATTTTATTCCTTTCAAATTTTAGCCCAGAATGGAGAGAGCCGCAAATCTAAACAGGGACGTGCTGCTATCCTGATACAAAGCTCTCCTGCTCGTATTGAAAATTCCTATTAACCTCTGTGGCGTGGTTCCAAATTAGGGCAAGTGGAACACCATGAGCATGTGTTTGTCTTTAATTTTACTGGTACAACAAACAAAGTCCAGAATCTATTTAATAAATGCAATGTAGATCGTTTTATTTGACCTTCTGTTCACAAAATAATTTTATTATATGTATGAAAGCAGCATACAGGCAATAAAATTATGAAAACATTCACAATACATATATAACACAGACCTGATGCAGGATGTATATGTCTTTCGACTTCTAATTACTCCTTCACTTTTCTTTTCCTGATAATACCCTGTGATAAATGTGGTGAAGGGATTCTCCAAAGGGTATTTTGGTAACTTTCCAAAAAACAAAGGGTTTTCTTGGAATGTGGCTGTATATTAATATTGACGAGTGTTGCTAATGTTCACTAACTGCTTTTTACATTACAAAGGGAAAGCAGCAAGGATTTTGGTTTCCAAGTACAATGAAAAAGTAGCAGTTGTGAAAATAAACATTGGCAACTTTTCTTGGAGCTCACAGGACATTTGGAAATGGGGACTGCAGCTCCGCACGTGTTTAGAAATGTCTTAATCCAAAATGGAAATGAGGCACTATTCATTAGTCAATGTACTATTAACATATTAAAGACTAAAATTAAATGTCCTTCTAGCTTCCAAGGTAAAGCACTAAATAAAGTACCTCGCTTGTAAAGTTAATTGAGACTGTGATACAGCAGCAGACAAACAACATGATTTTTGACTACTGGTGTGGCTGCAGTAATACAGATGGTAACGAGATTTGTCATATTTACTACCATTATAATCAGGTGTGTTTCTTCAGAAAAGATATCCAAGACTTGAAATAAGAAAGGTCTGAGAAAACTGTTTATCTTACATAAATACAAAACAGTATATACTAATGATTGTTTTCTAAGAAGCTTTTTCTTCTCAAATAGGATTTTTCTTAAGGTTGTAGTCATATTTAAGGTATTTACAGATCCACAAACTGACATTCTAGCAAAGTCTTTGTAACATGAAACTTTAAAATAAATAGCAGCAAGTCCTTTTATTTCTATAAAGGGAAGAGCTTTCACAACTCATCAATCAGTCAACTCTGGTCCTATTTTTAAAGAAACCCACAAAAAATTCTGCAATTTCAGTTTCACTGACTCCCCTACATCTTTTGCTATACTTTTAAAGTTATATTATCTTTATTTACCTCATTGGTTATCCAGGCTAACAGAATTTTTAATAGTCATTTATAAAGTGCTGACAAGTTGACTGGTCAAAAAGTAGTTGTGAGACCCTACAAATATCCCATTAGTTAGACATTTTAAATAAGAGAAATAAAGCTAGATCTGTTATAACATATGAAAAATATCCATTTAAAACAATAAATAAATAAAGCCAGCATCAACTTATTACCTCCAAAATCTTTAAAAATACCCATTCTCATTATAAGGCTCAATTATTTTTCAGAAATAATTTATGAAGGCATCTACCCAGCTTTACAATCCCTCACACTTTATTGAGAACCAGTTTAGCACCCACTAGCACTAGAAATGACAAACAGAACCTCATTTTTCTGCTAGTAAGGGTTAATCATTAAATGGTTCGTGGTTTATAGCTTGCTTGATTTTAAGCAAGCATCCAGATGAACTCTAAGTCCTTACAGAGAAGAAGAAACATTTGTCTTGTCATTACACTACCTAAACTTGCATCTCGGTTTTATTCAGTATGAACAATACAAAAATACCTTTTAGGTTTTAATTGTTTCTTTTTTCTTTCTTTGTTTTTAAACGCTATGTGAAGAGAAAATAACTCTGGACTTCGTGTGGTGGTATAATTCTCCCTATAGCTTAGTTTCTTACTAAAAAATCTTGTATATCTTTTTTGACGATTCAATTTTACTGAGCTAACCTTGCTGTTCAGGTTTTATGTTGCCCGTTTTGAGTAATGGGGTTGATCTTTTCCAAAGACACGTCAGCTTCATAATCCAAGATTCCCGACAGTGCTGGAGACATTTTCTCCAAGGTCTTAGATAGTTCACTCTCTTCTTCCTTTTTCAGAAGTTCTTCTTCTGGACAGATAATAGCATGTGGGATCAGATACACCAGGTTACACTCTTTTGGGCTGGATCCTTTGGGCTCCTGATGGCTTGAAAAAACAACTGCTCCATTGTTGTTGATACTAACAGTCTCTATCGCATTGTTGGAGGTGGGGCAGAGTCTGTAGCATCCTAATAGAGTTGAAAACGCCTTGCGGAAATCAGCATTGAAGGCATAAATGATGGGGTTCAGTGAGGAATTAGCCCATCCAAACCAAACAAAAACATCAAAGGTGGTGGAACTAATGCAAAAGGGTTCTGCTCCCCGTGATGGTACAGTAGGTTCGCAGAAGGGCACCATGCAGTTCAATATGAAAAAGGGTAACCAGCAGCATACGAACACCCCCATGATCACTGACAGAGTCTTTAAAACTTTTGTTTCCCTCTTGAAAGACATTTTGAAGTTGCTCTCGGGCTGTTGGCAGTCAATACTGTTTCTGTTACCAGTGGAGTTTTGGCAGTTCTTGGCATGCACTGCTGCTCTTTCCAGAGCTGAGATTCGCCTTATCTGTTTTTGAGCAATCCTGTAAATCCTTGTGTAGGTCACTATCATGATGGCCACCGGTATGTAAAAGCTAATTAGAGAAGAGGAAATAGCATACATCCTGTTTAGACTGGAATCACAGTTTTCCATGGTCATACCTTGAAAACTGACATTTAAGTCTAAAAAGCTTGTTGTTTTAGCCTTGTGCCAGTTCAGCTGCACCGGAATGAAAGAAATCAGCACAGACAAGGTCCATGCCACACTGATCATGATGAAGGCTGCCCTGGGAGTCATTTTCCTCTCATACCTAAATGGGCTGGAAATGGCCCAGTATCTGTCCACACTAATGACACACAGGTTTAAGATTGAGGCTGTGGAACACATAATATCAAATGCCACCCATATGTTGCAGAATGAACCAAAAGGCCAAAACCCAGCTATCTCAGCAACAGCTTTCCAAGGCATGACCAAGACCGCCACCAAAAGATCTGACACTGCCAAGGAGATCACAAAGAAGTTGGTCACCTTGGACCTCAGATGGCGAAATCTAATGACAGCGGCACAGACCAGCGTGTTCCCCAGAAGTGTGGAGAGTATCAACAAAGAAAGGAAGCAGCCGGTGAGGATTCGAAAGGAGGAGTCCCTTTCCACAAGCAACCCTTCCCCATCCATTGTGGTGGCGTTCCAAGTCATAGTTTCTCCTGGGGGGAAATCATGTCATGATTTTCATGATGACATCAGCTCCTTGCCTTGCAGAGATTACAGATATATCAGGCGTCCATTAATTACTCATCACCAAACCAAAACCCAAGGTTTGTGCTACAGTCTCTTCATCCCTGGGTCGACTCCATCCTCAAGACTCTCATTAAGAGGTATCAACAGCTCTGTGGCAATAGCTGAAAGTTACAAACACAGTCAACTATAGATTCGTTTTAGCCATCCCTTCTCAACTACCCGGTACTGCTCAAGCAGAAAATAGCTTAATTGAAACAGGCCACCTGCAACTGTCCTGCTCGAGTCCCTTGCCAATATACCCGACAAACAGAAATGCAGTGACTTTTTTAAGTTTGCATATATTCCCCCTGAAATAGGCTATTGATCTAGTGTTTCCAGTGCCGATTTGACTAGCCCTTCAGATCTAGTGGAGCATATTACGTTATGTACTCTTATTTCTAATTTAATTTCTCAAATCTCCAACAAATGAGACATTTGCCCCCCCTCTTCCCCCCGTCACGCTGAGTGCATTCCTGCTCCAAAATACATCAGCTCTCTGCGTATGGGCAGCCTCAGAGACCAATTCCACGTTGTTTAACTCTCACAGTCCTAGGGACAAGAAAATAAATATACAGTGTGTGTGCGTGTGTATGTGTCTACAGATTTTCAGAAAGGAATGGCTCGGGTTTATTTCTACTTAAATGAGAAATTCTGCTTCCTACCTTTTACCTTTTGATTCTCTGTTTGTCCTGGGATGAAGATTTGTGATTCTTCCTTATTTAGCATTTGAATTGCATAGCAAATCATAAACATGAAACCAACCTAGAAACAATTGCACCGATTGCATCGGGTGTATTTTTTTTCACGAAGGTGCAGGTGGGGAAAAAAGAAAAGCCAGTAGCTTGATCAGCAAGAGTTAGTTTTCAAATGAGCAATAGCTCTGGCTTTCAAACACTGCATGAAGATCCCTTGTTTAACACTAGAGTCCTATAAGAGCACAGCAATTCCATTCCACCTGGTCCTTGCAAGCAGCCCGCAAACTTTGTTAACCAAGTCAGTCCCAGCTGAGTGGTCATCACCCAAGTCGGACCTTATATATCCCATTGAGTATATCCCATTGAAGTGGCACTTCAGTACAAATCATCCCAAACCAAGGCACGGTATTTCCAACACTCTAGCAGGATCTGAGAGATGTTGCTATCTTTTGATTGTTGCTGGAAGAAGAAAGAAGCAGAAGAGGAGAAGGAGGAAATGGGAAAGACCTGAGTGGAGCTCCCTTCAGCCAGTCCTTCTGAGGCCGGTGGCTACCAGAAGCAGTGAGAGTGTGTTTCTGTTCCCAAGGGGTAGAGTTTGCTTTAATACTTTGCTGCCATGCTAACTCTCCATAATTCTTGAGGAATAATTCCAGCTACGGCTCATTACAGTTGCATTCCAGGAATCGGGTCCAGCTCAGACACGTCTCTCCCTCTGACAAAAGTCCAGGTACAACAGGCTCTTCAGGGTCTCCTGCACCCTGCCCTGAGATTTACATCTCCAATCCCAGTGACTTTCCCTCCGTCTTGCTCAGAGCGGGTCCCTAGTACCAAAAGCTTCTTTCTGCCTGGGGCAGGAGTTGGCAACATTGCCTCTCCAAGAAGGGTCTGGTTGACTCGAATCTCCTTCCTAAAGGATTAAGAAAAAGGAAAAGCAGACATGGGACCATGCAGTGGGCAAGCTCAGCAGCAAAAGCAACCCTATTTATCCCCTCCATCTAAGAAACTCTTCCAGAGAGAAGCATTTCCAGGACAACCTGAAGGGCTATATCCTGTTTCACTGTCCCTGGTATTTTTATGTAGTTTAGTGGGCGAATACTCAGGGAGACACAGAAAGGGGAATAAATGAGTTTGAGCAAACAGAATTAATATAAACTGTCCTAAGCCACATTTACCTCGGTGACACATGGGATAACATACAGTATCTCACTATTTAAAACTAGACAGGGTCAATTAATTTACATGACAAGTAAATGCATGCAATTAACCTGTCATTGTGAAAATGTAAGTGATAGCATCCAGCCACATAAAGAGCACAAATAAAGATGATACATAATTACTCCAAAACCCATAATCAAACACACAAAGCACACACACACACCAGTGCTGCAGAGCTACAAAAAAGTACGGACACACATGGAAAGAAACAGCGGTGGGTATCAAACAGCCACAATATTCACACGTGTACAGAGTGGGATACACGTATCAAACAGTCGGAAAAACCCAGGTAGGAACAGACCTGGATCTGAGAATCAAACATGCCGTCACAGAAAAAACACAGACCTCAGGAACAAATGAACCATCTATGAACAAGGCGTGCATGCATGTACAAACCACATACACACACACGCTCACGCTCACCAGCCTTGGAAATACACAGAACACACACATCCCACTGGACTTGACCCCCATGTTTCTTCCCTGTGTGGCATGTACTTACCAACACAAGGGAGAAGTCATTTATCCCACAGGCTTAGTGTCCTGGGTGCAGGTAAGCCGGAGATCCAGCTGGAACCACACTCATCTTTTGCTGCTGGTTTGTTTCGTTTCTTCCCCCCTCTCCCCCTTCACTTTCTCCCTTTGCAGTTCATTGTTCACCAACTTCCAACCGCTCCACAGCCAGTAGGAGCTTGGCTCCCTCTACTGGGTAAGCCCAGCCTTGTGCACTGCACATCACTTGACAGCACTTCGTGTGTGGGCAAAGTGCAGAGGGGAACATGCAATGAAAAGGAGAACTGAGAGGGAGGATGCTGATTTTTCCTTGGTTCCAAGAACCTTATGGCAGCAGAAAGACTTTAAGAGCTAGTTAAACAATCAGGCCAGGTATGGCAGATCAAGACTACCATATAGACCACCTTCTCCCAAGGCAAGTGAATTCCTTTTTCTAGCTTTGCACAGCTCTACCTGCTTGCTGGAGACTGGCATGCAAAAGAGACAGAGAAACTGCCTCAGTCCAGATGTTTCCAGGGCAAATGGGAGCATCAGGCCAGTCATTACAAGGCTTTGGCCTAAATGTCCCCTTGCACTCCACTGCCAAAATACAGCAGGAGGCCAGGGTCATAGGCCAGGGGCACACAGTTACACAGGGTTCACTGCAAGCAAACACAGATTTACCCTATCACAGCAAGGAAGCCTGCGAGGAACCTGCTTGTATTTATAGGTTAAAACACATGCAAGATTAATCCACACGTGCGCACAGTTTTTCTACCATTTAAAATCAATCTTCCTTTTGTTTTTTTCCTCCTGATCTTCCCAACAGCTCTGATACTGACCTGCAGGCCTCGTGGGGCAGTGGTGAGCTGGGTGGTACTTGCAAGGTCCCTTGCAAGCAAAGCTGGCATTTGCTGGGTATGAAAGCCAATGACTTTGTTTCCCAAACCTCCTCATAATATTGCATCTGACTCTTCTGATGGTATTCAGCCCTTTTGAATGTGTTCGCTGTTACTGAATGGAGCAGTTGCATTAAGGCAAATTCCATTCCCGTGCCCGGCATTGTTGCTTCTGGAGCCCGGGAGCACAGCAAGCACTACAGTAAGAAGCAGCCCTTGCCCTGCCTGGATCTGAATACAGAGGACAGCTGAAAGGAAATGGCTGGTGCTGATTTCCTTCCACCTGTTTACAGATAGGAACAAACAAGAAGCATTAAGGCTGAGATTTTCAATGGCATTTCGGCGTCTCCCTCCAGTTGTGCCTAATCTCTTCGAGGATCTAAATCTAAGGGATTTGCTTCAACTCAGACAGGAAAGTTGTGGCACAGCCAAGAACTGATCCCAGATCCCTTGAATCTCAATTCCCAGTGTCTTAAACACAATGGCCCCTTCTCCAACTGTCAACATCATCCAAATGGTTGCATTTTGGTCATTTACTTTAATATCAGTTTAAAAAAAAAAATCCAAGGATTTCATTTTCCTTCGTGTAAGAATCTGCCATTGCTGCCCACCGCATCTTCCCCTGCAAAAAGCTCCCAGGGAGAAAACACAAAGTAGGATGGCTCTCAGAAGGCAGAGCTCTGCCCAAGAACAGAACGGTTTTACAGCTGGAGCCCCCCTTGCCCTAGGATTAGTACCTTTTTAGCTTAGCCATAATTTATGCAGTGAAAGACGGTAAAAACGTTCCTTTGCAATTTGATCTCTTTTGCAAAGCAATCTAATTCGTCAAAGTCCATAAGTGAAGATATACGACATCAGAGATGAGGAAGTTAAAATATTATAAAAGAACGAGTAACATCACCGCGCTGCCAAGCACAATCAAAGATAAATTTCCTAGGGTTTTACCATTAGTGAAGTTGCTTTCATGACATCTATAATTTTTCATAATGTCAGTTAAAACAGATAAATCTAAGCTAGCCTTGACTAGCTGACTGGAATGTCTATTTTATTTCTCCTGGTCTCTTTCTCTCCCTCTCTTCCTTAAATTGATTTTTCACAAGCTTTATTCCCTCTTCTTATTATCCTGTCCTCTAATCATCGCTCATCCTCGAAAAAGAGGTAAGAGAGACAAGAAAAAAATCTGTGCTGTTTGGTACTCAAAGCTTCTGCAATGAAACTCCTTGTGCGTGCTTTTTTCCTTTTAAAACGTGCGTTCTTTTTTTCAAAGCACCAAACTCAAACTATTTGCTACACAAGGTCCACTCGGACGTGCTCGGGAATTCCCTCCCACCCCTATTTCTCTATTATTATAATATTTAACCTTTCATAGCTCCTTAAAATTTCTAAATCCCATCTTGTAACAGGAGATCTGGAACAATATGATTGCTACAGGAAACCATGAATGTCAATATGATTGCTACAGGAAACCATGAATGTAAGGGCCAAATTAGTGTAAATCCGGAGTAGCTCACCCAGTTGGACATGCTACCACAGTCACCCTTCAGCCCTTGATTATTCCAGAAGTCAGCATAAATCCCAAACAGTCAAAACCCATTGCCCTCCTAAGCATTTTGTAGAAGACATTCATTTGACAGGATTTGGGGGGAAAGATAGGTTCATTTTTTTATTTGTGGGTGAATATTTTTTGCTGCTGGGTGGTCTTCACTTGAGATGAGAAGTCTAATTGATTGGTAGGATGCCTAAAGCTGTGCATTTTATTTCAATCTAAAACAATAAGCTTCTTAACCTCCTGCTAGCAACAACGGTGAAAACTGCGACATCCCCTGCCTGCTTTGTGATTCAGCAGTTGGTTTCAGAAGCCAGACTCGGTGTGATTTTCAGTGCAGAAATTCTCTCTCCTATGCGCAGTGGAGGCCCAAATGCTCTTGAGAGGCCAGTGGATGGATGAAAATTATGTTTGGTTTAGTGGAGGCCGGAATGGAGTTACAAAGCCCTGCAAATAGCAAAGTAGGTTTTAACTTCTAGCATTTTATACCAGGAGCTCTGTGATACTCATAAATCCCCGTGGCTAATTTGTAGGCTTTTAAAACCTTTATGACTGAATAGTACTTTACCCAGGTGAGGAATAAAAATGAAAGCCATTTAAACCCCATTATTTTAACTTAAGTAAATGTAGTGCAGGTGGAAGGTAGTGGATTGACATGACCCTGGAAACCATTTGTCCACAGCATGGGCAGAATTTTCTTGTGTTATTTCCCCCTCCCCTACCCCCACGTGCCATTATCCGGTTTTGGAAGAAGGCTATCTCTCGTATAGCTCCAGACGTACCTGAAACGTCAAACAAGGAGGGAGCTGTGATAGTGTTTCCTGAGATTCAGCAACAAACACAAGGATCACCATATTCATTTCACTTAGGCTACTCAGTGTAACAGCTGTTTGGCTTGCCGTACTCCAGAATCAGATCAGTGCCAAGGAGGTAAAATCTTTTATATCTTTGTTACCAAATCCCTGTAAAAGCAACCTCCCATATACTCCAAAAAAAGAAACTCTTATTCAATGGAATATATGAAGAGTTAAAGAGACATTTCTGCCCATACTGTCTAGCACCTTGGCGTAAATGGTCTCAATCCAGGATTGCATTTGGAAGGCCAAGTCAGGGTTGAATGAGGTCTGAATTTCTCATCCAGAGATAAATGTGCTCTTATCTACAGAGCCACACACATACTAACACTGGAGAAAAAGCAGCTTAATTTACAAAGATTATTTACAGTGTGTAGCTAAATATTGTGCTCATGTCACTCTGGGGATAACTGTTTGAAGCCATGTGCATAAAATTTATTAGACATGAAATCAGCTTGGGATTGTTAGCAGAGATAATGTCTAAACAAGCTGTCAAGTTCCTAAAAAATGGTTATATTAATACGCTCAAACAATCTTAGTTTGAGTTACCCTACTTGAAAATCAATGACTGTTGCACATCGAACAAACGCTTTGAACTCACTTAAAGACCCATGAGCTACACTGTTTAAATTGACATTATCCTGTTCAGATGTTCAAAAGCAAAAGTGGTAGGAAACAGTGCAAGAGAACACAATGAAGAATAATGCATCATGTATGACAGAGACAGAAAGTTGTTGCTTTGCAGTTATAAAGCATCTTGCATCCAAGGGTTCCTACAATAACTCACAATAGTGGATGTTACATGGATGTTATGCCAGATGTTTATCTGGAGTTCAGAGAGATGTACACACATGCAGAAGTCATCTGATTGTGGTTGTCTCCATTTCTGAGCACCCGCCTGTAGATGTTTAGGATCTGATGCATGAGGCTCAGCATGCAGTGTTCCTGTTTTAAAAGGGGGCCTGTATTTCTGGTAGCTGAAATACCTGTAGGAATCATGCTACTTCATAAAGCATGTGTTCAGCTTTCCCATCTATATTTGAGCACTAGAAAATAGAAGGCTTTTATGAAAATTTGAGCAAAAAACCCCCCAAACTTGTCCGAGGCAGTGGGAGAGCTGAGGTATAACTCACCAGACTCAGTTCTAGTCAATATACAGCATCTCTACTTTGCAGGTTGTAAATTCCTCCTATGCCATCTGCATTCATTTCTTTATTTAATTCAATTATTTGAAGATTTAGCTACAGATTTTCAGAACGTGGCCTATTTGTTGGCATGACTTGGCAAAATGATTTACATGGGGAAAGCCCTAATTCTCTTGTATATACAAGTGATAGTTCACAATTTCAGAGCACTGCAGATGTGCTACAGCTCAGAGACCAAAAGTAATATTCTATTCTTTTTATTTTAAATGTGTGTATCAGCTTGCTAATCTGTGAAAGAGATTCATGGAAAAGAAAGTGCCAACGGCCACATTCCACATTTTCAAATAAACACAGACAGAGGATGAGCTGTGCTTTGTAACAGATTGATTTTTTTCTAAGATCAACATGCTGGAGAAAAGCACTTCCGAAACAACAGAGCCCATGTAGTGCACTCTTGAGGAGTCAATGCCACCAAAACAATTTGCCGTCCTTCCTGCCCAGGGAAGCCCAAATCAACACAAAGAGAATGATGCTACTTAGCTTGCAGGTTGTACGCTGTGACTTTTCTGGTCATTATTAGGTTTCATTCACCCCTTTCCCAGTTCTAGAGACAGAGAAAACCTTCATAATGAACTCTTTGAAAGTAAGATTAAGGTTTATCCCACCCAGTCAAATCAGAGAAAATTGCTCTGGGCTAGGACATACACCGCCCTGGAAACTCCTCATGTAACTCCACAAGGCTACCTTACGGGAATTTCCATGCTATCCCTCCTAAGTGGATGACAGGCTCCACCTACTCCCTACATCAGGGAGTAAAGATAGGGTTTGGCCCTTAAAAATATTGGGTCTGCTGAAATCAGTGGAAGCCAGAGGCATCCATAGGGTGGCCCTAGGGAATCACCTGGTCCCTGCCTATCCTCACTCCTCTGCCAATAGATCTGCAGAAGTTGTCCAACCAGGACTGTGCTGCTTGCACCCAGCTCCTGAAGGATGTAAAGGGGGATATCAACCTGCAGAGGGGAACCTGACTGAATAAAAGCTGATAGGAAGAACATTGTCTTACCCATTAATGGTCAGAGCACTATTGGGAGGAACATAGTACAACAGTGCAATGTTCCTCCAGCGTTCCCTATACCCCAGTCCTCTGATTCCTGACCTCTGTCTGCAGCACGATACAAAACCAGACCCAGAAGCCCAACAGCCTACAACCCTTCTTTAATAATAAAAATAGATTAAAACAATAAAAAAGGAAGCAAACCATCCATTCATTTATACAGACAGATGCACATTTGCAAATGACAGGCTATACTGTTGATACCGTGTTAACTGTGTAACTGGCAAATAAACTAGCACATCAGAAAACAAATCCTGAGCGGGCTCCAGTGCCTTCCTCATGTGGATAGATTTAGGACCAAGAGTATTGATTTATTTTATTGCCTGCAGTTGTTGCAGGATTCTCTGTTGCTTTCACCTCAGCTGGGTGATGCCCTCTGAGAAGTGAAAGGTGGAAACATGAATCAAGAGAAAGAAATTGATCAAATGTCAGACACTTCTGGTAAAGCTGTCTCTGGGATATTCATTAGTATATATGAAATGAAACAAAGCCAAAGGTACAGGATAATTCATTAGAACGAATTAATTAGAGGCATGAGCAGACCGATAAAGATGGAATACAAATACATAGGTGTTTTGTAAGGATCCCCTTCTTATGTGGATGAGTATCCTATTGATTCCTAACCACAGAGGATGGACTATCTGGCAGCAACACAATTTGCCAAAAATGGCACTGTAGCTAGCACTCTGAACACCAGAGGTGATGTTTTACCCCTGTCCTAAGCAGTACTCTGGCCATTTTCTGATTCCAGAAAGAGCACCTTTTGAAATTGCTAGTAATTGTTTCCACTGCTGGTAAAATGGAGTAAGAAATGGATGATGGATCCAACACAAAATGGAATTTAAACCTAGTGGATCCTTCCAACCTCTGAAGGACATAGTCTATGTAGAGGGATCCTCAAATGGCAGAGAATGACCACGGTGGCTCCAATATCAAACCTCCGGCATTTGCCAGTATGAAATATCTGTAACTCCTTTGTAACAAGGACTATAAGTGCTCTTAGGGCCATGAGCTGCTGACTAAAGATTAGAGAAATCTGTAGCTATTACTCCTTTCCTTCCCTCCCCTGCCTCCCCCTACAATCCAGGAGCTGGTCTTCTGTTTTGCCTCAAGGAATGAGCCCAGGACAGAGCACACTGGGGGTTTTGATAAGAACCTGGGTGCCTGTAGACATGTGGGGAGGCTGCTCCAACACGCTGTAATTACAGCGTGTCAGTGCAGACTCAATTAATCAAGCCTGCTGGAGCGTGCCAATTAGTGTGCTCCAGCAGCCTCCGCATCTCATGTATTCTGCATCCCCCATATTTCAAAATATCAGCGGGCACACTACAACTAAAGCTTATTGAACAAATTTAGTTAAAGGGCCCCCACCGCCACTTTGAAATGTGGGATGCTGAATACCCCAGATACTACAGGTACCTTAATTAGAGCAACTCTAATAAAGATGCCCCTAGGTACTAGATGTTTAAGAGCATAGAGAGATGAAACATATCATTGTAAAATAGGGAGACCTGCTACAATGCAGCTGAACCGAATATAACCATTTCACCTATCTGTTCCTAAACTTCAGTGAGTGAAGTAATTTTGCCCTTGTTCCAGTTGACAGAAGCAGCCATTTTCTGAATGAAACATTAAACCATAGACATGTAGGTAGTCTGCCTACCTCTATTGGAAGTCCAGGTAAAAATTAAAGAGGGATTAAACCTGATGGTCTGAGTGGGTTCCGCTAATGAGAAAGTACCATATTTACCCAAATCTAAGATAACCCCAAATTTAAGATGGCAGCCTATAATTAGATTGTACACATGGAAAATATATAAATTTGTTATCATTTTCCATGTATAGAATTGCATTATTGTAGGGTGGTCTTTAATTCATCCCCCACCAGGGGGGCAGGTAGTGTTGGGAGGTCAAGCAGCTTGTTCCCTGCTCATGCCTGGTCTCTCCCTTTCCCCTCCACCTCTGCAATCCCTCCTGCCCCTCTCCCAGCCTCTGCTCCTCCCTGCCCCAACTCTAATCTTGGTCCACACGGGTAGGGTCCATCCCCGTTCTAGTCTGGGGCACTGAGCACAGCCCCAGCCCCTATAGCAGTCATGTGGGCTGCACACTTGCTATAGGGCCAGGCTGGAGCTGTGCTCAGTGCCCCAGGCTGCAGCATGGACAGAGCCTGCTGGAACGGAGCAAGAATAAGTGGGGGGTAGAGGGGCAGGGAGGGGAGCAGAGGCTGTATGTGGAGGAGAGAGATGCAGGAGTAGAGAGGTAGCGGGGGGGTGGGAAGGATAGATGGCAGGCAGCCGCTGCAGCTACAGCCCTGTTCACAGGTAAGGGCTGGAGCCTGCACCCCCCACCCCACCTGCATACTTAATTTTAGGGCAAGGGGCTTCCCCCCATATTAAATGGGGAACCTTCATCTTTGAATCAATTAAATACAGTAACACCCCCATACCACTGTAAGAGGCAAGGATTTTTGTGGGTGATATCTTTTAGTGGACCAACTGTGTTACCAGGAAGGACACAGACAAGGCTTTGAGGACCACAGTACCCCTCCTCAGGTCCTTCCCTTCAATCTAGCTTATCTGAAATAGGTTTTCCATTCCAACCACTGCCTTCACAACTGGTGCCTGCGGTGGCTGTGACACTTGCCATGTCAGATGGAATCGCTGCTTCACGCAGAGTCCAAATTCCTGACATCCAGATTTACCGTCTGTTTTGATACCCTTGACTCCTTGGCTGCCCTTTGTTGCGAAGCGAATTATTTGCGACGAGTGAAGTTAGTCAAACCAGTCACTGAAGGGGAGAGTATTCCTTGGCTTGAAATGTTCTCTGAGTTTCATCATAGATTTGTCAAAATCTGTCTCAGGGCCAGGGGCCTCTAAGGTCTGAACACTGTCTTGTGCTCCTTCCTCACAAAGGCCTGACAGCACAGGGTCACGCTTTTATGGCATATTTATATTCAGCAGTGTCAACATTTTAAAATCTAAATGTCTTTCCTTTGTACGTGCACTTTAGCAAGGATACAGTTTCAGTCCTCTGCACCTATGAGGGATTTGCCTGGGTCCAAAAAAGGACATTTTCTAGGTGGAAACTGGACAATTTTAGAAGCCCGTTTTCTTTATCAGTGCCACTAATTAACTTGGACTGTTAAAGCTGCCTCTGTCCACTTGATTTTTCATTCTTTTAAATTAATATTTGACTTTGGCATTTTTTTTCAGCATGGACAATAAAAATAGACAGATGAGAAATGAACTACAAATGGAAATGGCACTCTCTCTAGCACTGCCAAAATGCTGCAATGCTTTGGTTGCAAGTATGAAGGTTAAATGATTGTTTATTTTAAGGGAAAAAATATTTCAATCCATGGTTTTTTTAAGCAATTAAATAAAAGAGGAAAATTGTCCCAGAAGTGTTCTTAGAACAGTAAATAAATGGTGATTAGATGAAGGGAAGAGTGATTTTGATGTTTCTACTACTGCATCGCGTGGAAGAACAAAACTTGAAGCCAACTTTGTACTTCCTGAATTCTCAGTCTGAGGGCATGCCTGTCCCCTGGAGCAATGTCAGAGTTCATTTGTGTCCTGGCTGGGATAATCCTTTATGGGCTATCTGTGCGCTTGGAATAGACAGGGCGCAGTGTGAGCTGAACCTGCTCTGCTTCCCCTTCCCCAGTTTGCATCTACACAAGGGGATGGAGTGCCCGTCTTGTGAACCCCTTCGGGTAGGTATTCCCTGCCTGCAAGGACAATTACAGCTGAGAAGCTAAGTCACCAACAGCCACTAAATAGCAACCCAGGGCTAGAACAGAGTCAAATTAAACATCCACTTTAAATATTTAACGTGAGATAAAATTAGAAGTGTGTCCGTAACCTATAAATCCTTAAGGGGCTGAGAACCTCAGGTCCCATACAAGCCAAGATAAGGTGAATAGAAGTACGACATTTTTAAAAACAGTTCCCCTGATTTTGGTAGAGTTGACACAGTTCCTTGTAGGCAAACATTCATGTCACAAAGTCCTTCAAAATAATTTAACCTATTTCCACATGTCCTAACAAATCTGAGCAGAGAGAAACTAAGGACTGAATAAAATTGGTCTCTCTTCTCCAGAAGTGGTCCCTCCAGAGCACATTTGAGACCTGTCATAGTGACAAAATGGACTTGAATATATGGTCTTTTCCTACCATATATACAGTATAGATGAAGGATGCTGTTCATCAGATCTAATTTCACACTTTCCATGAACAATGAAACCATGTAGAAATCCAGCTTCAAAATAACCTAATCTTTCAAGTATCTTTGGCTAAAAGATAAAAATTGTTACAAGGCAAGTATCTTTGGCTAAAAGATAAAAATTGTTACAAGGCAAGGACAGAGTCATGGAGGAAGGAATGGTTATATTCAAGCCATGGAAGAGGGTAAGGTTTTCAAAGTTACAATATAACTTAACTTCTCAGTACAGACCCATGTCTGTGGGAGTGAGGGAAAGATCTCTGCTGACACTTATTTTTCATGCCTTTAGATTTTGCAAAAATATTATTGGGGCTGAATTTCTCATCCCAAAATTCAACAGGATCATGAAAATTTCCAACCAATTTCCTGCTTTAGAGTAGTTTAACTGTGGGGAAAAAAATACATTTTCTCTTTATTTATTTAAAGTGTTGCCTTTTGTTTTCTGTTTGCTTCCATAGCTCCATCATAATTTGCTTTTAAAAGTTCAGGCTTGTCACCTTCACTGCAGGGAAGTGAACATGACAAGTTGGAAAACATTTGGTTTGGAGCTAAAGAGTTGTTCTTAAAGTCTGAATTCCTTGACTTATTTAGGTGTGTCAACTCTGATCACGTATGGTGTTTAATCTTCGAACGTCCTCGGGTCGTTCTCAGCATTCCTATGCCCTGAACGATTTCGTTTAATGGTCTTAGCATAGGACTGGGAGCCATGGCTGCCAATGACTCCCATTTCAGTCTGAGGCAACTTAGGCCCCCTATTTCTTTCCGAGTTTGTGAATAGGGATAGAAATGCTTATTTTGAGCCACCACAGAAAGCCATCGATACAGTGACATAAGTAGGGTGGAGGACTGGGGCGTCAGCCTCCAGCATCGATCTTTACGGGGTTATGAGAATGATAGGTGTTGCTGCCGCTTCAAAGCATAGAAATGGCTTTTTACATCTTGGTTTTGATATTGTGGTTTAAAGGTTTAAATTCAACCCTTTCCGCTTCTAGAGATGCAAGATCACAATCCATTTTTGAAGCATGGAGTTTACCAGCAAAGCGAGCATGGGACCTAGATAACTAAAATTAAAGCGACCCAAATGATTTCTCTGATTGATCAGCAAGTCTTTTGGTCAAGTGGCCATTCTGTCCTCAAGTGATTGGGGATCACAGGCTCTTTTCCTACAGCTGCTGCTTCTCCTGAGAAGTTCAAACGAATCTGGGCCCCTGCAGTGTGAGCTTTCGATTGATAAGCTTTTTACACATGCACAAACCGGACTTCAGCTGTTGCTGTGTCTCACCACAAAGAGCAATACCCTTACCAAAATAACAGGAACTGCAGATACCATCAATTCTAAGAAACGGTTCTTTTCCAGCTCGGTTACACAGTGCTGCTTTAAAAATAGGATTAGCTAGGCTAAGTCTTTAGTCTATGCTTTTTAGTCACTCGGCGGCTGTGGTGATCAAAACCAATAGAAAAGTGAACGCCTGGTTGGATGGATAAGGTTGATTTAATACTAGTAATGATCTATGAAGTTGAATGTGCATGCCTTATGCCTCACATTATGCAAAGAGTGTGATGCTTTTGACCAGGAAGTCATTCAGATGCAGTGAATAATAATACTTGAAGTTTATGTATGTTATCAAGAGCTGAGCATTTTACTAGGGGGCTTCCATTGCTCAAAACTCCCTTTTATACTGCAAATATATATGCAAAGTCTACCATGAATACGAAAGCCAGTAAATTCTGAATAGCAGAGGCGGAGACTGGAATGAACTTGGTTGGTTAACTAGATGGCTGACAATCCAGGGCCCAATGCCTGCTGTTTATAGCAGCAACTGATGTAATCTTGTTAGGTCTGGTAATTTAAGAAAGATCATGCTTACACTTAGGTTTGCCAAGAAGAATTACATCAGCAAACTTCTTAATAGAGGCACAGCTTACACAAGCAGAACTTTTTTGCAAGTCTAGCTTAATATAGCTTAATCTCCAGCAGCACCTACATCTACATCACAGTTTTTTGCCAGCACACCCATGTCATCTAGTGGGTGTAAGATTTTTTTCATGCTCCTAAAAAGCAGAAGTACGTCAGCAAAGCTTTTAAGTGTAGACCAAGCTTCAGATGTGAGCTTCAGCCAGCTCTGTCTTCAACTATCCTAATTTCCTCTCCTCCCATTCTTCTTCCTTTCTGAAACACAAATGAGTAAGAACAGTCTAAGTAGCTTTTCCCCACTGTGTAACCTCAGGCACGCTCCAATCCCCAGCATAAATCATACTCTATGAACAGTCTCATCTAGTTTTCGTCTGCCCACTCCCAGATGCTTCCTGGCTCAGCATCAACCACCCAGCACTTTCACTTTCTGTGCATTGCTGCGGGGAAAAGAACAAAATGGCCCCCTGTCAATCAGAGAACAAGCTCCAAGCAGGGACCAAAATAACTTTCAAGGAAAGACGGATGAATGGGGTTCTCAGACTGGATTTTAATATTTCCTTATTAATATTTGCTTGTTGTAAAAAAAAAATTAAATTAGCATTTCAAATGTATATCTTTAGCTCCGTTACGTATTGCTCCTCACCCCTACCTTGGGCAAATTCAAGAGGAGGTTGGACGATCACCTGTCTGGGGTCTTGTGAGCCCAGCATTCATTCCTGCCTGTGCCAGGGGGTCAGGCTAGGTGATCTGCTCAGGTCCCTCCTGACCCTCGCTACTATGAAACTATGATTGCGGTGCTTTGCTTTCTATCAGGCTTGTAACCTTGTCATTTTGGCTGCTCGTTTAGCCATGTAGTCAGGCATCCCCCCCACAGTAAGCAAGCAGGACTCGAGGGATCCCCAAATGCACAGAATGACTAACTAGAAAATACTCATCACAACTTAACTGCCCTCCAAAGGTACGAAATGAGAGACAATATCTGAACCGTGTAGTCTGGATAGGCAAGTCCTTTCTTGGTGACCGATTCATTTCCATTTGTTTCATGTTTATCGAGTCCTTAATGAAAACGTTCCAACCAGAAAGTTGGGTTTTTTTAAACCTGTTTCTAATTTTCCTTGGGTTTGTATGCCTTCTCTAGCAAAAACGTGGTGCATCCCTGCGGACTTCAGCCTCAGTTTGAGAAACGCTTTCTCAAAGTTTATTGAAAAGTAAATACTAGAGGGCTAACTTGATGGCTCTTCCTCTGTGTTTATTTTAATGCTTTTTAATAGCACCCTAGAATAATTATGACTTTGTAGCCAATGGCCCAGCTTTAGCATGTCCTAAATAATTTCAGGGAATGCTTACACAATCATCACCCATGCAGAAAATAATAATTAAATATTAGTCTTTCCCAAAGCAGTGTAATCAGTGCTAATGCATTATGATTAATCTGGGTAATTTTATCAACTCCTTAAAGCACCAATGTTGCAAAGCATATTTCCCAGACATAAAAACCTATTTTGAAAGCAGCCAGATTTAGATGCAAACTCAAGGTCTTAATAGATTTGCTGCAACATCCATCTGACCACAAAACAATTTCTGTTAACTATTAACTTCTAGGTAAACACACATGGGCCCAATCCTACAGATGTTATTCAAGCAAGTAGTCCCATTGACTTCAATGGAAATAGTTGCATTAGGATCTGTCAGAGAAAGCCTCAGCAGAGGTTAGGTTTTTTCCAACAAGGAGATTGTAATATATAGTCCAAAGTAGAACAAGCATTAAACATTAACATTAAAGTGCTTAGCATCCAAACTGGAGAAGTAGCTTCTATTTAGAAATATTGTCTGCGCAATGGTTGCAAGACAATCAAATATCTCAGCAGAAAAATCCTTGCAATAAGGTCAAATCCTCAAAGAGCACTGGAATTTAGTAACACATATATCGTCACACCGTCACACCATGTCAAACCAGTTGTTCATCTACTCCAATACCTGTTACCAACAGTGCCCATTACCTGATGCTTCAGAGGAAAGTGTGAAAAATCCCAGTGGCATTTAATGCATAAACACAACTGAGAAGAAATTTCTGTTCATTCTCTAACTGATAGGAATTATGCCTTCAAACTTGAGAGTTGATATCCCTTCTAATTCCCTTCCCTCCCCATGTATACACTCACGACTTCATCTAATATAACAGTGGATGTTTTTATTGCTCATATAAATGTGAGAACTCACACATATATCAAAACGTGGCCTTAATAGTCTGACTTTACCTTTTGAATACTGAAAACCCAGGGCAAAATGTATCTATACCTGTTATCAGTTCATCATACAAGTATTTCTTTATTATTTAAACTGTCCAAAAATAATAAAAGGGTATCCACCCCCAAGTGTGTACAAAAATTGCTTTATTCACCATTTAAGGCTCTATATTCCTGTGATTTAACAGAAGTGCATAGCTTTACAGGACTTTAAAAATGGATACAGCAATTTAAATTAACCCTTGTCTAAATGAGGTATTAAATTTGAAGCACTATGTTTTATAGCACTTTAGCAACCTACAGCACTTCAAATAACTTCTGTATACTAGTCAGATTTCTAGCCCTAGCCTGGAAAGTGCAGGGAGGCTCAGAGGCCACCCCCATCAAACACTGCATTTGCCATTTGTCATGTTTAAGAGTGCTGTAATTTTATAGTGCTATAAAAAGTACTCTAAATTACAGCACTGTAAAACACACACAGAGCACTTCTGTACACACCCTAAAAGTTTTGAAAGTATTGAAAATGAGGCAGTGTATGTGAGTTTTTTAATAGCAGTGTAGGCCTGTCATGCTTCCTGGATGGTTACAACTTTTTTAAACTTCGAACATGAGAGTTTGAGAGCAGTGCTGAGTGTCATGTTCTTTGTGCTAATATAACAGATTCATGAGAAATATCTTCACTTAAATAGCAAAAACTCAATTATTTTTCAACTGAACCTTAGTGGGAAAAAAGTGAAGTCCCCTCACTTAGGAGTTCCATGGTACAAAAGTCATTTAATCAAAAGCGAAACATAAGCAGGAGGGTGGCTGAACATTGGAGGTGCCTCTCACATATGGAGGTCTGGAAGCATCTTATAATTTCACTTCCAGAGTAAGTAGAGATTTAGGATGCCTTCATTAAAGTTTCGCTTGTAAGAAGTGACCGGTTATCATGAATTTTTCAGGAAATGTCAGTGTTTGGGGGCTGTGTCCCATTTCTCTAGAGAATCCCTGAAATGGGATTTTTGTCCACATTTTGAAAAATTGGTTCCAAATTGGCTAAGCCTTCTCCCTGATGCTTCCTGCTGACAGGACGCAATATGATGCTGCCTGGTGCTGAGTGAACGTGGCTATACTGCTTCAGGTCAAGAGGTACCTGCAGACTAGTCCCAACGGGAAACAATGTTCACTGCATTTGAAATAATTAACTTTGCTATTTATCTGCAGCACAGCAGTAAGGTCACTACCAAACAGAACCAAAGTGGTATAGGTTATATCTAGACCCAGAGGCATTTGGAGCATCCAGGACTGTTCCTGATTTTGTTCCCCAAGATCTGGTTGTTTCAAGTTTTGTGTCTGTCTTCCTTCTGCACTGCAAAAGTGGTTATGGATTATAGCTAGAACAGAGATTCAGGACATTTGCATGACTCCTGAGAGGTTGGCCAGGGTTGTGGGCTGGACCTGCATCTTATTTCCATTACCTTCTTAGTGGTTTCTCCTGGCCATAATACCCAAGGAAAGAAGCGGTGCCCCATGTGAATCAAATGTATATTAAAGGCAATGTCTGTTTCTGAAAAAGTGTACTGAATGTATTCAATAAGCTCAACTCCCATAATTGGAAATAGGGTCCAAAGACATTATATTTCAAGGTACCTGTCCCTGGGGATTATTTTTCCAGTGTTATGAGCTAAGAGGATAAAGATATCAGTATCTCTAGCAGGTATAGTTGAATGTCATCCGGAAAATTATTAAATTCTATCCCTGGCCAGGGAATCACACAAAATCCTCCCATCAGTAGAATTGTAACAGATTATTTCCAGGAACTCCTGCGATCCCTTCTGGAAAATCTCTGAAAAGGTCCAAAGTGGTATTGGGTACCAGTCCAGAACACTAATCTTCCAGAGGAGGCATTTTCCAGTGCCATTCACAACTCAGCGTGGGTCTCAGCACATTTCATTCTTGACTGGCTGCCTAACCAGTACCACCATTCCCAAAGAACGGAGGTATCCTGACCTGCCCCAGGGCTTTCCTTTACTCAGTTTCAATTTACTGTGACAAAGTGCTGGTGAAAACCTAGTCCTATAGTGCCACTTACAGGATGCTTAGTTAATAGTCAGTGATAAGGTAGTGTGCAGCAATCTTAGATAGCCTCAGATGAAGTATCAAGCTGACTTCAAAATATAAGCTCACTAATATATGGTTATTGGGCTACAATAGCAGAACGGTTAAGGTGCCACATCAGAGAGCTGAAGATATGAGTTTAAGCCTCCCTCTGGAAATGGACTGAAGACTATTCCTAATTGACGGAGCTGTGAATGGCTGTTATGGAGTCACATGAAGCCAGACATATGGTTTAGCCCCATCATTTCTTTGCGTGACATTGCTAATGGAAGCTGGTGCATCTTAACCATTTTAGGTGTTTTAAGCTCAGGTGACTCATGAGTGAGTGACTGACATGTAACCATTAATACCATAAATTTAGGAAAAGAGAAAAGTTTTTCAGGGGAAAGAGGGAGGAACTCTATAAAAACAGGATATTTGTTTTATGTGGAGGGAAGTTTCCTTGATGAAAGTCAAGAAATGTCAGGTAACAAGACCCAGAGGGTTCACACGAGGTGTGATCTTATAAAAATCAATTATTTTAATTCACAGCACATTTCCTATAGGCCCTAAAGTCTAGGGGCTTTGGAGATTTCTTT
Organism: Caiman crocodilus; assembly: GCA_030014935.1. Taxonomy (NCBI): domain Eukaryota; kingdom Metazoa; phylum Chordata; order Crocodylia; family Alligatoridae; genus Caiman; species Caiman crocodilus. The sequence goes on from JAGPOW010003447.1 coordinate 21,341,587, forward strand.
GATAGAAAGCTTTTTTGGGTGCAAAAGCTCTGAGCTCCCTTCTATTTACAGCTAGGGTTGGGATAATTAAATGAAGCTCTGTTTTAGCCTCCAGCTGTTTGGCTCCTGTATGTAATATTCTTTTTGTATAACTATGCTGCCTGCAACATGTTATACAATGTACAAGCATATAGGGAGAAACATCATCCCATTTGAGTTTACAAGAGCTTAACAATGAAAGCACAGATCGGGCCAAGAAATCTGTGTGGGCAGATTATATGGGATTTTCTGTGTAGATTGCTTTTTGTAGAATCAGGGCTTTAAAAGGAAAAAAATCTCTCATGAGGGATGTAACAGAGGGATGGGGAATTAAGCACAAAAGCAAAGAGGGTTATGTGAGCTTCTTGCATCGGTTGTTTTTATTCATTATCCAACCTTGGCAATGCCTTTGTTAGTCCATCTGCTGTTCAGTTTTGTGACTCATGAGTGACTGCTCTAGGGTTGCTGGCTAATTAGTAGCTTTTACCCATTTTTTAAATGTATTTTCCTCCTTCCCTGTCATTCACTTTACTGAGCTCTTTCACTTGCTTAAGTGTTTTGTCTTTCTCCTAAAATTGTCTGTTTATATTTTTAGCAGTACCTATTTATACTCCTCTCTGATTGTATTAGCTAATTTTATCTGATAATGCAGTAACTAAAGGTGGAGGAGCCACGGGCTCTTCCATTGGGAGTGATGCCATACTGTAGCACCAAGGATGGGGCTGTGCAGTTCTTCTGCAATTTCTGGGCTGGATCCAAGCTAAGTGGTTAATACTAGGCTTTAATTCAGCCCATAATAGCTATCTTTCAATTTTCTGAGTCACTTTAGGCCATTTATAGATGTTAGGTTTTTTGAGGTTTAATTAGGACTGCAGCTGTGAATATCTGTAGTCCAAATTAAAATTGGCTCCAGTCCGAATTAACTAATACTCACTGAATGAAGATGAAAGTTAATTCAGACTAGGACAATCCAAATTAGGCAATTTAAACTGTATTAATTAACGTGTATATACAATGTTGCTTTTAGGAAAAACAGGCATTGCAACTATGAGTCTTCTCAAGGGAAGCTCATTTGGATTTTTGCAATACAGCAGAGACTATCAGGCACAAAGTAACGCCTTTACAAAATCAGATGTACCAACAACACCTCCTCCTGACTAAGTATCTGTATCCTGACTAAGCCCCCAGCCCTGCCCAAGTACATGGGCTACTGGTCTGTGAAGAATGGGGCAAACCCCCTTGATCATCTATTAACTCTTCTTTTGAATTAAAATTTGATTCAAACTGTGTGATGTAAATCAGATAACATGGTTTAGAAAATGGTGAGCACATCTACAAATGGCCTTAAAGACTAGGGAGCATATCCAAAACAGGACTAATGCCCAGAAGGGTTCTAAAACAGGCTTAGGTGGATTTAGATGCCTTACCTAAATCCAAAATTGCAATTTTGAAAATCTCAGAAAAATTGCTGCCTAACCTGAGAGCTAGTCATGGGAATTAACTAGTTTATTAACTAGTTAAAATGTTAAAGAAATGGCTAACTTTTAACTTTAATTAGTTACATTTTTCAGCTGTTAACTTTAACTAGTTAAAAAAAAGGTTAACTTGAACTTTTTAAAAGTACAAGTTAAAAGTTTTAAAAAATTGAAATCCGGCTTTCCCTGATTTCTGGCACAGCCACTCTCTAGGACTTACATGGAACAATATTTCTTTCTTGAAACTCTAGGACTTCTTGCTTGAGCGATAGAGAGTAGTGTGCCTTCCTATGAGATACGGTCTCTTACAAACTACAAGTCACAAAGTTCCTTAGTTCATGCTGGCATTTTCTGTGCCTTTGCAGAAGTCAACAGGGCAGCCAGTTGGCTGCATGAGAGAAAACAAGCACCAGCAAGTAGAGATATTGATGTCAATAAGAAAGGGAGCAAGTAGTGAGGGTGAAGCAGATGATGACTTTTTTAATTTTAAAGAAGATCCAAACCAGGGCCCAGGAAGTTGAGGGGCATGGCTGCACCACCAGCAGCAGGAGCAGGGAGCATCCGCAGACGCCGCTGGCACTGTCGGCAGTGGGGAGGTGAGGAGGTGGCGGTGAGTGCCAGCCAGTGGTCAGCGACCACCTGCAGGAGCTGCTGGCAGTGGCGGCAGTGGCCAGGGGCGATCATGGACCGCTCACAGATGCTGCCGGCAGTGAGATGGCCTTTTTGCAGGGGGTGTACCACCACACGCAGGGGGTGCATGTGCACCCACATGTATTACTTCTCATCTGTGAGAAACTTATCTGAGATGTCACCTACTATGAGAAAACTCATGGTCATCCATTATAACACAAGCATTCCCTCATCGGCCCAGGTAGAGCGATTGTTCAGTAGTGGGGGCTTAGTTTTTCAAGAGAGAAGAGAAAAATTGTCAGATGTAGATTTTGAAATGCAGCTTTTGCTGAAATTCAATAAGCGTATTTAGACAGTTTGTGCTATGTAACTGAACAGTCTTTTTCTCATTTAAACTGATTTTCTCATTTCAGTCTAATTTTGATTTTCAAACATTTTCATTATTTCTAATTCAGATGTATTTCATACCCTTTTGTTACCTTTTGAGCAAATAACATTTGTAACAACAGAGGTTTTCTGTGCAAAACAGCTTTCATTTGTCACCTGGCTACGAGTAGCTCCTTTCTGTTATTCTGGTATACCTACACGGTGCATGGACTTTTACAAAGTACGTCACATGGAGAGGGTGAGAAGGATCTAACATTACATAGATATTGGTAAATTGTTATTCTGAAAACTGTATGACAAGTACAACATTGTTTTCAGGTAAAGAAGGGCGAGTTCTGCGTAAATTAGTGTGCTTCTATGGGCTTATGGAAAAGAAACCCACTCATTGCATTTGAAAATGAAAAATGATGCTAAGAGGCAATTCACCAAGTTCCACGCATTTCTCACAAATCAACTTAACTTTGAACTAGTTACTTTCCTTTTAACTTACCTTACTAGTTGAAAGTGGAAATATTTAACTTTTACCTTAACTCAAGTTCATTGTAAAGCCTGCTAACTTTTAACTTTAACTGGTTACATTTTTCGTAAACTTTTCCCATGACTGCAGAAAGCATCTAAACCTTACAGCTGACTTATTCGTTGGGCATAAAGTCCCCCTACAAACTTACCTGAAACTGTTCCAGTCCTGACTGGACTGAACAATTTGATGCCCAGGTCACACCTAAGCAGGACTGGATCCAAAAACTAGTTGTTTTTCCACCTATATATTCTGAGGGTGTGAGGAAGGTCTATCTGGTAAGTATTGTCAGAGACCTCTATTAAAAAATATTGTTGGAGCCACCAATTCCTTTTAAAGCACAACTAAAGAAGAAGCTGTCTCACTGTTATATAACAGCTTGGTCATTAGAGCATTCCCCTACCAATATGAGACCCCCCCCAGTATTAATTGCCTCCTTGCCTTGAGGGGATTCAGATGCACTTCTCTCATCAACCTGTAGTACACACGCCCTTATAGGCTATTATGGGGTACAGCACTTTCCATCCCTCTTCTTGGAAAATGTGCACGCATTTTGAAAAGAATTCAAGATTTGGAGCTAACATTGCACCCTTGAAAGCTCTTAGGATGACTATGCTCATGTGGCAAAATGCTGTGCAACAGAGATAGCCAAGCTACCGTATAGAAATCATATAGCATGTATCTCAGTGCTCTACCCAGGCTAGAGGAAGGACAATAGATACCCTGTCAGCTATGAACTTTTGGGCAAGTACATATTGATATACGTATATGTATCAATATATCTTTTTACACAAGGAACCTTCTTGTGAGCAAATTTCCCATTTTCTAAACATGGCACAAAAGCTGAAGGATTGTGCCTGCTTTCCAAGTAGATTCATGACATTCAACAGAAAAAATGACCTGCCCTACCCACACCCTTCTGCATTACATCTATCTATCTGATGCCTGAAAACAAAGGTGCTAGGCTTGAGTCCTGGGGGGGGTTTCATTTGAGGGGGAGGTTCTTGTTTGTTTGGGGGTTTTATTTTAATGGGGAAAAATGTTGTTTCTAGTCTATAAACCGCCTAAAAATCAGGCCAGTTGCCCAGGATGAGTTTTGCCCATCTTGGCCTTTGAACCAGTACCACTTGGATGAAAAGTTCTTTACTTGGGTGAAAATGAGGGAACATTTTGGTGATCAGGTATTTTCTGTGTCTTTCAGATCATAGTAGCTTGTAGTTTTTCTCTAGGTTTGGAGGGTTAGGAAAAATCATAGAAAACCTACAAAGATTTCATCCTTTGGCATGCTGAAAGAAATTGTCCTTAACAAAGCCAGTCTGAATTTCAGAGTTTGGAAACAAGATGATTTCAAACACTGTAACTTCTGTCCCTTACATAGGTCATACCAATGGGGACATCAGTGGTGTTTTAAGAAAATACTATCAGAAGACGGCTCTAATCACTGTACTGAGTGATAGGACAACCACTCAACCACTCACTGCCCCAAGCCAGTAAAATTGGGAGAAATCTCACCAGGAGTGGATCTAGGATTTTGAAAACGGGGTGCAGATGATGTAGTGTATCATCACATATAACCCAACACATATTTTTCTCCAGTTAAAAACAGACTAGAAACTTCATAATAAGCAGGGGTCTCAAGCTATATTATTCAATTTAAGATTGAAGACAAAAAAAACGCTAACTTTATTGAAATGTCCATTGCTATATCATATAGTATATATAAAAACACAGCAGACCAGGCACAATTGATCTAAAAATGTTGTTTCATTAGTTCTGGAGTCATGCTACTTAAATGTGCATCTCTTTTTCAGATTCATTAAAACAAAATAAAACCTTGAGCTTCTGGACAGTGCCTCCAGAGCTTCATTGAAAGTGTTTTTTCACACCTGAGCTATGTGCACCTGAGTTAAGATTTCCACACCTGAGTTAATGGCTTTAGCTAGAGTTAAAAAACAGTCTGTAAAGGTGTGAAATGGAAGCTATATATCTAGGTGCAGTGAACAGACAGCAGCATTGCAGGAGGAAAGTTAGCTGGAGTAGTAAAACTATTGAAGACCATTTAAAAAGCACAAGGGTCATTAACACCTATGGAATTAAGAGTGTAGAAGGAATCAAGGACATTATAATGATGAGCAATTAAGTCAACTGACTGTCACTACTACCTGAATAGAAATGCTGCTGCCACTGCCATGTAGTTTGCTTAAGTCTTTGGGTGGAGTAAGAATCAAAAAGGGGTGCACCAGTGCACCCCCCTTCCCAGATCCACCCCCGAATCTTGCTCGTGACTTGAGGTGATGAAGCACACCACCGCACCAGGGATTTTTAGAGGTAAATTTCACCTTAAATGGACCTATTTACATTAAACAAGGAAAAACTACCAAGGGCAAGAGTTTCTGGAATGTAGCCTGAGGCTTATACAGAATTTCCAGGCCTGATAAAATAGATGAAAAAAAGATGTTGACTTCCTCAACTTTTTTAGTTGGTTGCATGGTTGAGAGAGACCAAAGCACTCATTTCAGAAGAGCTAGGGAGTATGTTCATGAGGTTCCTAATTGAGCTGAATTGCTATGTAATGGTAGGAGCAACAACACCCACAATACAGATGTAGTGAAAGGAGAAGCCTTGAGATTATAATTAAAGCCACAGAAAATTAATTTCCAGCTTTGGAATTTGATAATAGCCTATGTGCGTCTAAGTGGACAAATCACTTCTTAAAACCACATCATTAGATCTGGGGAGACAGAAAGGCAAGGGCCTGACCCACCATTTACATTTAAAGATAGCTCGTATATAAAAGAATATTTAAAATGGCAGTGAAGAGGACAGGATGTCTATGAAGATATTTGTCCTGTTTGTTTAAAACTGTGTCAGGAAGCCAGTTTAGGCATTTTTCACCAAAAAACTGGCTGCAGGGAAAAGCAAGAATGGCATAACTGAGCATATCCCTTTTCTTTCAATAGTCTGGACAATCTGTTCCTTTATTTCAAATGGGAGCTGTGAGTGTTCAGAAATAAAGCATCCTAACTGCAGGAGAGCAATGAAATATTATTTTTTTATTCAATCCCAAACATATCTTCAGTAAAAAAATTTAGAAAGCAACTTCAGATCCACTGGATTCATTTAAGATCAAAGATCCATCCAGCTCCTGCTTGATCAGTTTGTTTCAAATATGACATGGCCGTGCCCTCTTGTGCAAAAAGCCTTCATTGTCCCTGAGAAGTTGATTAATTACTTTCCTGTGAGGTTATTTTGTTGCGAGCATTTCCAAGCTGCTTGTTTTCTGCAAAACTTGTAAAAGCAAAAGTGGCGGTAGTGAGAAAAGAAATACAAATCCATTTTTACTGTCATGGCTGCCTTAGGGCCACCGGTTCTTTTTGCTTTTTAAGTTGTTTATTTTCAGGTGACTGATGCTGCAATTTGCTCGTGGACCAGATGAAGGAGGTTACTGACCTGGCACAGAAATGACCAGTATTTTTCGCAGTAAATCGAGTCCCCTTGCCTCGCATATGGCAGCTCAAAGCTATACACATATTCTCAGCTGGAATCTGCTAGTACACAAGTATTTGGCCCCAAAGGTTTGGCACATATTGAAGTCTTGTTAAAGAGGAAGTGTGGGGCACCTCCATTGACCTCAGACTTGACTGGCCTCTTTCCTTGCCAGCACCCAGCTTTACATCAGAGGGACTCCAAAACTAAGATAATATTTATTAATATTTATTAGACCAACTCAAATAGCTGGAAAAATTCTTCCTTGCAAGTTTTCAGGCACAAACGCTCTTCATCAGGAGGAGGAAGCATCTGCAAATGGCCTGTGTCACGAATGCAGTGTGCCCCTGGAGACTGCAGGGAGCACGGCGAGCTCCCACCAGCGGCCACGGCACTGTTGGCAGCAGGAAGAAGAGGGGGTGGCAAGCACCTGCAGATGCCACCAGCAGGATCAGCAGCATCCAGCGGTGTTCACTGACCATCTGTAGTTGCCGCTGGTGGTGTGTTGACAAGGGGTAGGGGTAGGGGTGGCAACTGCTGACCACCCACAGGTGCCACCAGTGCCTTTTCGCAGGGGGTGCACTGCCACACTGCCAGTGGTGCCTTTTTGGAGGGGATGCACCGCCACACTTTAGCAGAGGGGGCACTGCCACACTGCCAGCAGTACCTTTTCACAGGGGTGCACCGCTACGCTTTCTGCAGGGGGGGCACTGCCACACTGCCAGCAGTGCCTTTTTGCAGGGGTGCACCGCCACACTCGGGGCACAGCACCCTCTTACACCCCCTCTGTGCTCGTCCTGGACGCTAGGAAGAGTTTTTGCACCGCTTGGAGGGGTTAATCAAAGATCCGTGTCTGCTGGGACAGACCCGAGCATTTCCAAGCAACAACCTGCTCCCTACGGCGCTGCAGCCACCGGGCAGGGGTGGTGCCAGGCGGGTGGCGCCCACAGCCCCGCCTCGCCTCCCGGGCGCGCGGCCGGCCCCTCCCGCAGCAGGTGCCACCCCAGCCCCTGCTCCTCCCCCGGCGCGGCGGCCGCCCGCCCGCCTCCCTCCCTCCAGCCCGGCAGGCTCTTCCGGCGGGCGCTGGGAGCGTGGCAGCGGCGGGGCGGTGCGGTGCGCAGGAGCAGCGGGCGCGGTGAGTCCCGGGGCCCCGGCACTGCGGGGGAAGCTGCTGCTGCTGCTGCTGCACCGCGGGGTTGCCCTGCGCCGCTCCCGGTGCAGCGGGGTCCCGCAGCCCCTGGCAGCACTGCGGCTGCGGGCTCAGGGGAGCGGGAGGGCAGGGGCGCGGGTGGCATGAAGCCCCCCTTTGCCCTCCGTGTCAGCCCTGCCAGGGAAGAGGCTGTTTCAGTGCCTGGGTGAATCCCTGCTTTAGGTCATGGAGCATCCTCAGAAGAGGCAAGTTTGCCTCCTGGGGCGGAGGGTCTAAAATAACCCTTGTAGCAAAGCAGTTTAAAAAAAAAAAAAAGGATTAAAAAATGCAGCATGACCCCATTGAAGGGCGTGCCTTGGGGCTGGAGGGTTTGGACTGGAAGCCCCCATGGCTGCATCCTCCGGTGCCGGCGGCCGCTTGGTTGCAGAATGATGAAATCTCTCTTTTAAGTTACACGCCAAAGATGGCTGCTGCGTTGAGGAGCCAGCCCCAGCATCAGGCGCCATCCGTTCCACCCGGGGACGGCGGCTTTTGTTGCTAGGCTGCATGCGGGGCTGACATGTGAAGGGGGGAAAAGAGGACCGCGCCGGGTTGCTGCGATGTGATGCCACTTCCAGCCTTGGATGGGGTCGATGACTGCAGCTGGAAAAGTGGGCAAAGCTTGCCGGTGGAAATGGATGATGCTGATAAAAGCTGCATGAGGGGAGAGAAGAAAACTTGACAACCAGCTTATTTTCTCTCTCTCTGTGTCTTGCTGCTCTTGCCTCCTGGGCATCAGCTGCGTGGCTTCTTCTTTCCAAGTGTGGCCAGTTTGTCACCCTTCCATTACATGGGTCCAATGCACCAAGTTTCTCATTGGCCTCCCCTAGGCGGGAGGGCTGCAGGCAAAGGGGGCAACAGATTCCTTGGGACAAATATGAAAAAATCAGGGATGGGAGTGGTGGTCTAAGGTTCAAAAGAAGAGCGTAAGCTGGGACACTGAGCAGAGTTCACAGGACAACATCCACTGACCCTCAAATGAGTCCAAGGAGCCAGCGGATACTGCCCAGTGACTCCTTTGCAAGTGGGGAGGCCAGCTCGGTGCAGATGAGAATCGTTGCTGCTAAAAGACACAAATCTGAAATGTGCTCTGTGGGCATCGGGTAAAGATGCTGCATTTCCCCAAAAGATTGCACCTTTATAGGACTTAAAAAAAAAATTTAGTGCAAAGGAGTTGAACCTCTGAACAGGTCAAAATCAGTTATATGAGTCTTCCCACTGCTGTGCTGCCAGCATGCCTTCAAGTAACGGGGTCAGCTTTTACACGAGAACGTGGAGAAGCTGAACGCCTGAGAACATCAAAAGGCGGCTCTGGACGTTTGGAGAGCTACTGGTGATGGAAGCGACAACCCGAAAAAGGCCAGTGTAGTTATTTCACAACTAAGCTGCTGAGAACGGCTAGCAAATTTTGGTAAGAAATTGAATGGGTAGTAAGTTTTTGCTCTCAAGTTGTTCTGTGTATCAGCAGTTTTGAGGACGCGGGTTTAGACAGTGAAGTGCTTTCCTTTTAGCATCACAGAAAAGTTGGTTTTAACGTCAGCTCCGCAGGCTGTCCCCTTAGTGCCCTTATCACTCGGCTCCACTCTGCAGAGTAGCCCAGCTTCAGGAAGAGGGTGGGTGCCCTGCCCCAGCCCGGCAGAGTCTGGTGTTTAAAACTATTTTTCTTGGAGATACAGGTTTGAACCCCTTAGGCCAAGGGTGGGCAAAATGTGGCCCATGGGCTGGATGCAGCCTGCCAAGCTGTTCTGTTTAGGCCTCAGGGCCCCTAAAAAATTTAGAAAATTAATATTAATCTAGCCTGGGCTGCCTATCATGCAGCCCTCGATGGCTTGCCAAAACTCAGTAAGCGGCCCTCTGCCCAAAATAATTGCCTGCCCCTGCCTTAGGCAGGGGAGAGGCTAAAACCATGAGCAGGGACCTACATAAATCGCAGCAGGACAATGGGTTTTTCCTAGCGCATCGCCAATTTCACAGGCGTTTTGCTGTGGCCCCACCCCCTTATGCTGATTGGAAGAGGTCCCGCCCCCAGCGCTGATTAGCAGAGAGGCCAGCAGGAAGGAGGAACGAGGGGGCGGCTGTCACCTTGATTGCCGGCTGCCCTTCATGTGCCCCGCCTCTCGGCACCGATGGGCAGAGGCCCTGGCGGAGGGATGAAGGGGCAGCCGCCATCTCGATTTGTGCCATCCCAGCACCCAGCGCCTTCCCCTCTGGCAGCAAGGACCGCTGGCTCCTACTGGGGAGCCAGCATTTTATTTTTATTGAGTTATTTTTAATTATTGATTTCACTTTCTGCAAAACCGCAAATTGCCTAGGTCCCTAATCGTGAGATTGGGGTAGAGGGAAATGAGGGGTAGAGGGAAGCGCTAGCTTGTGGTCTGGCTATGTTTTAGAAGAGTAGTTTTCAACTTTCTTAAGCACAAGGCACCTCTTGGAAAATGCCGGTTCTTGGTTTTGACTACAGAAAAATAACAGCAATTTTTATGTTGCAAACAATTCAGAAGGACTGCTCCCATCCCACAGCCTCTGTCTGCTCCCATCCCACAGTCTGACCCTTCTGCTCTCCCGCGGGGCTTGCTGTTCTGGAGCCAGCACCTGCGGCTCCAAACTCACCCAGAGCTGAGAGCAGTGAGATACGTGCAGACCAAAAAACCAGGGGCAGTTAGTTATTCCTCTATCTGCTAGCAAAGCTAGGGATACTTGTACTGGTAGAAGTGGAAACGTGGCCTCGCTGATGCCAATGCAGGGTCCTGTTTTGGAGTTGCTGCCGCCTTGCTAATGGTTTTGTCTGTAGTTTTGTATCCACGCTCAGGATGCCTTAAAGCAATCCTTTTCTGTCGTTTAGTAGTATTAGTAATGTCCCCCGCACCGTCGCACCAGTAAATGAGGGTAATACACCCACCGATACATTCTTACCTCGAGTTGTGCTTGGGTCACTACTGCGAGGAAAAGGAAATTTTGTTTTTAATGAAAGCTCAGATTCTTTCATACCTGATAGCACTCACCTGGTGAAGAGTCCTACTTACTCTCTCGGACTGGACTTACCAAGTCTTTGGTTGAAATAAACTTGGAGGTACTCTCATTTATGTTCAAAGAATGGAATATAAAAGCGTGTTAAATATTAGGAGTCCAATACTGGTAGGAAAGCTGGATTCATTTTGTGTCCTCATGCATGAATAATTGCTATGGCACTATAGGCACTATAATATGGAAATAAGACACTATAATGTGGAAATATGGTGCACAATTATATTAATATACTGTGTTCCCTTAGCAAATGTTTCACAGAATGGCTCATGATCCTGTATCCATCTGAATTTTATTACAGTAACATAGCAGTCATCACCAATAGGAATAAATGATATTTCTTTTTTACTAACAAAAACAAATTAAACTTTTCTTATACCTGTAAGTTTAGCCACAGCTATGTTAGTGGTTTTTATGAGCAATTTAACATAAAGTTACCCAGTGGTGGGCCCTTCAAATACATACAATATCTGAGTAATTGAGTCATATATAGTTGGTTAATACATATAATTTTTAAAAAGCTCATATAATTTCTGTTCCATTTTCATTGACTAGTCAAACTAACGTCCGTGAAGGGCTCTGTAGCTGCAGAACATTCAATTTTGCTTTCCACAGAAGTGAACTTTGAAATGTTACCGTTGAAAGTTAAATTCCTGATAACTCCTGAATCTGCAATTTGTAAACTCGTGGCAGCTAATACTGCTGTTAACCTTTAAACAAAGTTTAAAGTCTTAAGGCTATTACTACTGCTGAGTCTGGGGCAAAATTAAAAGCAGTCGTTGTCTAAAAATTGTTGTTCAGACTTTGTTCTGATTTTTTTTTTTTTACTTTATTTTTCAAAGTAATGACACACAGTTGCTTTAAGTAGATTAATTTTGTCCTCTACTCCTCGTTAGGTTTTGATCTAATTGGAGGAAAGGAAGGAGAACTTGTGTGTTTGGCACTACGGTTTTCAAGCCAGTTCAGAAATGATCGTATGGCTGAAACCAGTGAAAAAGTTCATTGGTAAAAACTTCACAAAGTTTTGCTTGCTAACCATGTTTGTTTCTACAGTTATGTCAAAGGCAAGCATTTAACTGTTACATAAATATTTTTCTTCGTCAGCCTTCCCTAAAATATGAGTCTCCTTGAATTGTGAAAGTCATTTCAAGTTGACCTTTCAGTGTAAATTATGTTAGTTACTGATAAGTCTGCATAATTAATTTTGTTTTTCAGCCTCTTGCTAATGAGTTGTGTCAAAGGGAATGCATTTTAATTCATTCCAGATTTTGAAGCCTCCGTGACTTAAAATCTGTTGGCACTGTTGATTCAAGGTGCTAATCTATTAAGTAGGCGATTCCACTCTGGAAGCCGTTGTTGCGTAATGATACCTATGGAAAAAAATCAAAGGTTCCAAAAAAGCAGTTAATTATTTAGTAGTTATTAAAGTCTGACTTCATCAGATAAATATTTTCATGACAAATTTGCGCATTTAGCTCCGTCTTTAAAAGCGTTTTTCACTTGTTAGAAATCAGATCAATTTGTATTAATTGTGGACCAAAATATCCTTTAGTTTTCATCTCCTATGATTTTTATCCTCAGTGGTACCGGAGTCAGCGCTGTCCCACTGGCACATCTGGATGGATTGCTCCTGCACCCTCAATAAGGCTTCTTTAAATACAGCCAGCTCTTCTGCACTCCTCTCCACCTCAGACTGGTCTGCCAGGGGATCCTGGCCATCTGTTCCCTGGGGGAGCCAAAGTCCACTTTTCTGAAGTCCAGGGTCCATACTCTACTGCTTTCCTTTCTTCCTTTTGACAGGATCTTGAACTTATCTTGTGGTCACTGCTGCCCAAAGTGCCATCCACTTCTACATCCCACACCAATTCTTTGTTTGTGAGTAGCAGGTCAAGAAAAGCACGGCTTCTAGTTGGGTTTTTGTAACACTTGCACCAGGAAGTTGTCCCCATCACTCTCCAAAAACTTCCAGGCTTTTCTGTACATGGCTGTATTGCCCTCCCAGTAGATGTCAGGATGAGTGATGTCGCCCATGAGAACCAGGGCCTGTGATCTGGAAACTTTAGCTAGTTGTCTGAAGAAAACCTCATCTTCCTGGTCTGGTGGTCTAGAGCACCCACCCACCACAACATCACCCTTGTTGCTCTCCCCTCTAACCTGAACCCAGACCTATGTCCAGTTTCATACTGGAGCTCTGAGCAGTCATACTGCTCAATTCGTCCTCCTCTTGTCCCCTGCCTGTCCTTCCTGAACAGTTTGTACCCATCCATGACAGCGCTCCAGTCATGCAAGTGCCCACCACGTCTCTGTTGTTCCAACCATGTCACAGCTCTGTGACTATGAGGACCAGTTCTTCCTGCTTGTTTCCTACGCTTCATGTGTTTGTGTACTATAGAAAGTTAGGGGTAGAAGGGACCTCAGGAGGTCATCTAGTCCAACCCCTGCTCAAAGCAGGACCATCCCCAACTAGATCATCGCAGCCAAAGCTTTGTCTAGCCTGTTTTGTTTTGAAAACCTCCAAGGATGGAGCTTCCACCAGCTCTCTGGGTAACCTGTTGGGGTGCTTGACTACCCTCTTAGTGAGAAAATTTTTCCCAATATCAGACCTAAACTTCCCTTGCTGCAACTTGAGTTCATTCCTTCTTGTTCTGTCATCTGCCATCACTGAGAACAGGCCAGCTCCATCTCCCAAGCCACCTTCAGATAGGTGAAGGCTGCTATTAAGTCCCCTCTGAGTCTCCTCTTCTCTAGACTAAATAAGCCCAGTTCCCTCAGTCCTTACTCAAATTGATGTCCCCAGCCCCCTCACCATTTTTGTTGCCATCCACTGCACTCTCTCCAATCTGGCCACATCCTTTCTGTACTGGAGGGCCCAAAACTGAACAAGTTCTCCAGATGTAGCTTCACCAATGCTAAATAGAGGGGAGTAATCACTTCCCTTCACCTCCTGGCAGCACACCTACCAATGCAGCCCAGTATGCTGTTAGCCGTGAAGGGCAACATGCGCAAACTGCTGGCTCATAAATACTCATATTCAGTTTATTGTCCACTGTAACCCCCAGGTCCTTTTCTGCAGAGCTGCTGCCCAGCCAGTCAGCCCCCAGCCTGTACACACGGTGCATGGGTTGTTCTGTCCTAAGTGCAGGACTTTGCACTTGTCCTTTTTGAACCTCATGAATTTTCTTCGGGCCCAGTCCTCCAATTTGTCTAGGTCACTGAATCCTAAGGCGTCTGAGGCAACCAGCTGATTGCCCTAATTTCTCAAGAAGAATGAAGAGGCCTCTCCTGTTGCCCCTTCCTCCTTGTGCTTCCTCCAGGTCTCCTACTTTCCTTGACTTTGTTCCCTATCTCCCTGTGAACTTGGTTTAAAGCCCTCCTTGCTAGGTTAGCAAGCCTGTCTGCAAACATGGTCTCATGCTCTTCATCAGGTAGATCCCGTCTCTTCCCAGCAGTCCTTGGAACAACATCCCGTGGTCAAAGAAGCTGAATTCCTGCTCGTGACACCACCTGCACAACCATGCACTGATCTGCAGGATGCATCCGCTCACGCCAGGACCCTTCCGCATGGCTGGAAGGATCAAGGGGTACACCACCTTGTGCCCCCATCCTTTTTACCCTTGTACCCAGAGCCCTGTAGCCACTCTTGATCTGTTCAGGGTCACCCTTGCAATATCATTGTTGTCCACATGGATGATCAGCATGGGGTAGCAGTCAGAGGATTGTATGAGTCTCGGTAGACCTTCCATGACATTTCAGATCTCAGCTCCAGGCAAGCAGCAGACCTCCTGGGGCAACAGGTCAGGCTGGTAGATAGATACCTCCATTCCCTGCAGAAGGAAGTCTCCAACCACCATTCATTCATTCATTCAGACAAAACCTATGTTCTTCACACTAGCATATATTTTTCCCAAGGTTTCAACCTATGCAACATGTACTGTATAAAGAATAACATGTTGAAAACATGAAAGAGAAAACATTTTTCTTATTTGCAAATGAAGGCCCTGATCCTGCAGTGACATGCCCACATAAAGCTCTTGGCAGTTTCCGGGCCCATATCCCATGCTAGATTTCTCTAAAAACTGGTAAATTCGTCGTTTCCCCCTGCTGTTTGCTGTCAAAACCGATGCTGTTCAGATTGTAATAGTTATCCACATATTTACACTGAGACTTTACTGTAAGTGTGGATGACAGTGTTAGTGCTGAGTCCTGTGTTTTTTAGCAAATATATAGAAGACTTCAAAATATGGGCAGGGCCTGGAAACAACCATTTTTCTAGAGTTCATGTACAGCAAACAAAGCGGGGTTGCCAATGAAAGCACCTCGTAGTAAAGAGCAAAAAAAATGCAGTAAATAAAGCCAGTCCATGAAGTTATATTTTCAATTATTATTCAGTTACTATCAAATAATTTATCTGACAAATGTTTATCAGTGTTAGACTAGCTCTTATCTGGTCCCATTCTGTGAATTTATCATGGGATGAATCTTTGTGACATTAAATTTATTCAGTAAATTTTCTTGCAGCTGTCTAGTTGGTCTAATAAAAGATTAGACCTCTACCACACTGACTGCTTTTGCTTTTAGACTGTGGTCACAGCCTTTGTCCCCCTTCAGTAAATATCTTTTTCTGCTATTCAGCCAGATCTGTAATTCATTTAAAACAAGTTCAAAATGTAACGTTAATGTAATTTTAATCGGCATGCAAAGATTTAATTTAAACTGCAGGATAATAGCTTGGGGAAGTGCTGCTGGGGGGGAGTGGTCATGGGTGTTTGTGAAGTTAATAACATTCTCAGAACAAATAGGACAATCGTCTGTATGTGAGCACCACCCAGTTGTGTCCATGGGAGAGATGTGTGGGCACCTGGGGATGTAATTGCATTCTAATCATTATTGGATATTTTATGTCTCTTTTACACCTATTACTTTTCCTGGTTTCTCAGACTCTTGACTGGGACTTGGGAGACCTGGATTTTATCCTTGGTTCTGCTTAGGCTGCCTGGTGACACCAAGCAAATTAAATTTGTGTTCTTTATATTTCTAATTTACAGATAAACTATGGTGTTGACTACTTTTGCAAAAAACTCCGAGATCTCTTTAGAAAAAGACTTAACATGAAAATCGGGAATCGTTGTATCCAACTGAGTCGCATGATGTGGACGAGTACCAGTTGTTAGAAAGGCCTTGGCATACAAGATTAGCATTCAGAAATGCTAATTTGATGTTATTGCTACATAACCCCATTTAATATTGTTGAAATAAGAGATGGGGAAACTTGCACTGTTTTAGGAGTCTTTGAAATGATCTTGTACGTGACAGCACAGGCTTCTGTTTATGGAAAATATAGCCATGTCCCCAAAACAGCTTTGCACGGGCATCTGATCTCAGATCTTCTGAGGTAAAGAACAAGATTGTCTTATTACCTTGTCTAGGGGTATATTTAGTTAGTCAAGTGATCCGTGTCACATTGAGTGTAAAGTGGAAAGGAAAACCTTTAGATTTAACAATAGCGCTCACTGGATGCAATTTACAATCTCAATTTCTGTTTTTTTGTTTAATCCAGGGGCGTCAGAGATGCAGCCTGCAGTGCTACCAGTGGGTCTTAGACTGCACGCAGCATGTGCCAAACTGGCCCTACTCACTGCCATCCAGAGTCCAGACCACGCTGCATGCAGCACGCAGGGCTGGTCCAGGGCGCCCACTGCATGTGTCGCCCACCCTAGACTGGCCCCATGTCCTGAATCCAGCATGTGGAGCCACTCTGTGGCCCCGATCCTAGCCGTGTCGCATCTCTGTGTCGCATCACTTGGTCCTCAGGGCCTGATGAATCTGACACTCCTGGACTTGCCAGCAGCCTATGTATGAATGCAGTTTGCTGTGTGCTTCTGGGCTGTGTTGTAAGGGCAAAATTATATCGGCTTCTCTAATACAATTTAGAGGCTTCCTGCTGCCAGAACCAATTGGCAAACTAGAAATAATTATCCCTGTGATTACCCTGTAGCGTGCACAACTGTAATCATTATTATTTTAGCAGTATTGACTGCAGCGTTAATGTATTGCTGCAGTCATGTATTGCTGTAATGCTGTAGCATTTTTTTTGTCGTAATATGAAATGACTACAGCATTAATGTCCTTTTTTCAGTCTTGTGAATTGGACAATACAGACTAAATGTAAACTGTTACTTGAAATTTGGAGAAGTAAACTCAATTTTTTTTCTCATAAAGCATAGTTGTAACTGAAAAAGAAACCTGTATAGCTGTCATGCACATACATAACGGCATGCGTGCTGTCAAGGTGAGTGGGAACAAATACAACCTTTTCAAGATTATTAACAAATTCACTGAGCATTAATATTGGTCCTGGTGTGAATGCTTGATCATATTAACCAGTTTTCCATTTATGAAAGAACTTTACTTGTCCTCATTCCTAATTTCCTTCGAAAACGTATCTTTCAAGCACTTATCCTTCCAGAGTACCTTAAATTGTATTTGCTAGTCCTCCTTTATCCACTGCTTTGTTTATTTTTTCATTTACAGCAGGTGTTTTGTATACTTGCTATTTATCCTTGCAGCAAGGGCCCATAGTCAATAAAATTAAATGTGGGAAATTGTGCCTTTGCATAATTAATTTTCAGAGATTTCAGTGAGAACTAAATACCAGTAAAGAAGAATTTGGGCTATCTGAATTTTCAGTAGGTCTTGACACCTCAGAGCATTGATGGTACTTTCCATAGCACATTAAGTGAGGAAGGCCAACAGGATGGGATCACAGAGTTTCAACTACTTTAAACCAGTGGGACCTGACCTTTTCAGCCCACAGGCTAAATGAGCGATGCCAGATCCATTTGCTAGCCAGATCTGGTCCATGGACCAAATCCAGTGCCTAGTGCCACCGCATGGGGCTTTGAAATTTGGCAACAAGGGAGGAGCATTAGTGTTAATTGCCACTGCTCCCCCACCACCAAATTTCTGGACCCTTTGGTAGAACCATTGGGCAGACTGCATTGGTCCTGGGGGTTGAGCACCCCCCCCGTGTAGACGGTGTGTAATGATGCCTGCAAAGGTGATATACATGCTGCATAGTTCAAGAGCTTAAGTAACTCCTATATCAGCTTTCTAGCATCTAATAAGAACATGGCTTTTTCAGAACCAACTGGTTTTCCTTGTGCTTCTGGTGTTGGGCTACTTATGGGTAGGAAGGGAGGCTGTGACTGCTTTCTGGGAGAATATACTTCTTTCTCCACAGACTTCCAAAATGCCGTCGAGGTAGAAAAGAAAGACTTGGATGTTTCTAGGATATATGAACTGGTTCTTACTGCAGGGTTTTTTTAGTAGTAGTTTTTCTGAACTACCTTTATTTATGCTTTTTTTTTTTTTTCCCCCCCTCTGAACATCTAGTTTTGACAAATTAGGCTCAGGGAATTCAAACTGCTTTTATAATAGGCCTGGGATTTGCCCACTATTGGACAACCAAGTAAAAGAGAATCTGAATTCCCGTGAAAATATTCACCAGTTCTTGCTAAACAACAAAGAGCAGTCCGCACTAATGATGTCGCAAACCGAAGTTTAATTGCTGAGCTCCAGTGTTTTCAATCGTGTTCTTACAAACAATACTTGTCTTTGATCACGGTGTGAAAGAATGGCCTGTGGGAAGGATCACCAGTTCCCACCATCTGAAGTCTTGTGTATTAGAAATACAAAATACACTGGCTCGTTATTCTCTACCATCTTTGTGGAAATAACGGGTTTCCCCAAATACAGTTAGGCTGCATTCCTGTGCTAACTCCATCCGAGGGCCAATTTAAATGTGAGGGCTATTAAATTATGCTTTAATGTTAGACTATTTCTGACTGATCTAGATCTGTTGTTGTCAGTTCTTTATCGCTTTCAGTGCACATATCCCTTTTTCTCACTTTATGGTGATTTGGGGCGGGTGCGGGGGAGAAGGGAATGCTTGACACACATTTCTGTGGAAGCAAAACTTCCCCAGCCGCACCAAGTCCCAGGACCTCTTGGTCAACCTCCTTCTGGCTTTGGCCAATTTGGCCATCCATAAGATGAGGAAGGAGGCTCTGGCTGGGAAGAATCCGGGCGAGCGCAGGGCTGCTTTCCTGGCACTTCTCTGCCCATGTCTCTGGACATAGTTTCCCTGGATGCTATCCAAAAGGCTCTCTGAACTCCTGCCTGGTGTACTCTGTTTGGTATCCTCTTCTGATGCCCTAGTTGTTAACCTATGACCTCCCTCCTATTCCTGTTTTCTTTTTTTGTTCTCCCAAGCAGTTAGTTGGTTTGTCCCCGGTGGCCACCCTTCTTAAGTGGGGCTTATAGATTTCATGATGAGCTGAAGCCCATGATATCAGGGCACATCAGATAGCATCCCCTGTCTGCCACTGTGTGACACGGGCCTAAGACTATGATATAACCAGGTTGGGGGTGAGGGCAGGGGTTCACTGTTCATTTCTCACTTGAAGGCTCCAGCATTTAGGCTAGGTACAGACATTCAAAAACCCAAGGCTGAATTGGTTCAGTCTTTGCAGGTTAGTCTAAACTGCACAGATTAAATTGAAACAGAAGTGAACAGACATTTGCCTTTGATTCAGGAAATGCAGCCACATGCCTGCATGGCTCAGGCCAGAAGCTGGGGGGTGCTAGAGCTTGGCTTTCTGACTGTCTCTTCACTTCTTCCTGCTGCCCCTGAGGTCTCTGGGATTTGCAGTCCAGAATTACAACAGCAGGACTCTGCAGAGTTGCTCACTGCTTCCTCTTCCTGCTTTCAGGTACCTCTGGGATTTGTAGTCTACAGTTGCAGCCAGCAGTAAATTCAAGTGGGGAAAGGAGTGTTTAAACCCCCCACCCACCCAAAGGGTTTGCTGGGGGGTAGGGGGAAAGTCTCCTCCCCTTCCCCCCATGGTAGAATGGGCTGCATCCCCAGCTGGGCTTGCCTCCCCTGCCCCTCCCTGTCAGCCAGTCCTCACAGCTCCAGCTAGGAGCAGAGGGGCAGAGCTAGCCCTGTTCTCTGGAGCAGACAGCACAGCCTAGCCTGGGGCTGCAAAGCATGCTGGGAGGCTGGGGGACTCTGATTTAATTTTGAACCAGGAAGGGGTCTAGGGCAGAAGATGCATAAACCGGTTTGACCCAAATCAGCTAGGTCTGATACTACATTCAACCAGGTTTATCTTAAACCAGTTTCAGAGATTTTGAAACTGATTTATGTGCACTGAGCTTCTGTTCTGTTACAGGTTTAAACCAGTTTGTGATCACTTAAACCCATTTATGTGTAACTTCTCTCCCTAGCATTAAGGTCTAGGAAGGCTATAACCCTGACCCCCATGCTATTAGCTACTAATCCCCACCCCACTTCCTCCAACAATTTGTCCAGTCCCTTTTTGAATCTAGTCAAACTATCAACTTCCACAAGAGTGGTTGCAATGAGTGCCACACTTTAATGACACGCTGTGAGAGAGAGAATTTCCTTTTGTTGGTTTTAAACATACTACTGACCAGTTTGATTTTGTTCCCCACCCCCAGCTCTTGCCTTGACAGAGTAAATAATAAACCCTTCTTTACTATATTTTTGCCATTTAGTATTTAGTAAACCCGTCTCATGTCCTCCCTCAAGTGTCTCTTTTCTAAACTGAACAGACCTATTTCTTTAGTGTTTCCTCGTGTTGAAGCCCCTCCATACCACTAATAGTCCTTGCTGTCCTTCTCTGCACCGTCCCTAATTCTTCTATGTCCTTTTTGAGTTGAGGGAACCAGAACTGGGCGCTGTATTCGAGATAGGGACACCCCATGGATTTATGAAGGGGCATGATAATGCTTTCCATGTCATTTACAATTCCCTCCTTAATCCCCGACATGTTTGTCTCCTTGGCGGCTGCTGAGCACTGAGCTGATGTTTTGGGCAATCTGCCGACGGTGACTCCTAGATCTCTTTCCTGTGTGGTAACTGCTAATGTAGATCCCATCATAGTCTAGACATAGTTTGGGTTGTTTTTGCCTAGGTGCATCATTTCACACTTATCTACATTGAATTGCCACCTGCCATTTAGATGCCCATTCGCTAATCATGCCAGGACCTTCTGTAGTTCCTTACCGTCTGCCTTGATCGTCACCACTTTGTGTAATTTTGTCATTGGCACATTCGACCACCCTGCTACTCTTTTCTAGGTCATTTGTGACTATGTTAAACAGCACTGTTCCCAACACACATCTCTGGGGGACCCTGCTGGTTGTTTTCCCATCCTGAAAACTTACCATTAATATTTGGTCTTTGCTTTCTATTGATCTCGCAGGGTCGAGTGCTTGCATTTGGGTTTTTGTACATATTTTTCTGTTTCGTTGAAGCATGTGAATTTATAGTTGTTTACAAGACTAGACAGACAGCTCTAGGGTTTAAACGTCTGTGTCGAGGAATGCACGGACAAACATTGCTTTTATAGGACACACAAGTCTTTGACGCCTTGAGAAACTCAGGAGTTGTGTCTCCAATGTTGCTTTTATTAAAGTGGAAGAGTGCTGCTAGGTGTATGTGGTTACTGGACACCATTTGGTAGTGTTTTTCCCCACCTTTGTTGTTTCATTGGGAAAAGCAGGGTTTGAATTATGGAGAGCTCAGGGAGGGGGATGATGACGACTGTCCCCCCTCCCCCCTCCATCAGAGACAAGATTTGAAAATCCTTGTAAGATTTGAAAATCATAATCTGGGTAGGTCTCCAATTTGTATTAGGGTATCATGATGGGCAGTCCAATTTTTTTATTTTTGCAGGGTCACCCCCCCACAAGAGTGCAAATGTAATTCAAACTCTTGGGAAAAATGTCATGTATTATAATGTTACAGGTTGCTGGCTAGCCTCTTTTAAAAAATACAGTTCTTTTTTACAAAACACAACCCTTAGAACAATTAGGCATTGCATGTTGGTTTAAATTTAAGTTCTGTTTGGCTATGCCAGAGATTTTAAATAAGGCTTCTCACAAAATTCAGTAGTAGAAATCATGGCGTTTAATATCCCTTGAAGCACATCTGTTCAAAACTTTTGTGTTTCATCTCAGTTGCCAAGTTCCCTATGAGGGGAGTGTTCCAGTACAATGAACGTGAATAGCTTCGTTTGCTTGCCAGTACTTTGTGAAGCTGGTTTTTAATAACATCCCATTTCCCTGGGACCCCTTCAAATTCAACTACTTAGTTGCTCAGAACTGTTAACAAGTAGGTGTCTAAAGAGAAGTTAGTATAAAAATATAAATACATTGCTGTCCTTTAAGCTTGCTCATATGAATGACATCCTAAGACCCATTGTTAAGTCTGATGAAGGTTTTTACATAAATAATGAGGATTAAATAAATTACGTTCTGGGTATGTACCTGGTATAATATTCAGCATTTGTACATCTGGTTTTTATAGGAGGTTTGCTTTCATCTGGCACGTTGGAGGGTTAGTCCCCTAAAAATCCTGCATGTATTATGAATTACAAGAACGATCAGACTGAAATCTCTTTCTTTCTGCAGAGTTCAAGAAAATGTCATCAACTATACCATTAAACATTAATATAAAGGAACCCCGTTGGGATCAAAGCACTTTTGTTGGAAGAGCCAGTCATTTTTTTACTGTAACAGACCCCAGGAATATTTTATTATCTAACACACAACTAGAAAATGCAAGAAAAATTGTACATGATTACAGGTATGATGGTTGGATATTTTTGGCTGTTACTATCAACAGCAATTTGTCTTTGTGTCGTAGATTGTCATATTGCTCAGTCTGAGTCGTATGTAGGGGATTAGATCTCTACAACGAATGTTTGTTAGGTATTTTCTATGCAACAGTGCTTTTTCTAGGTATACTACTTATAACACTAAACTATTCATGATATTTAAAACAGTACTCTCTATAATTAAGAATTAGCAAATTATGTGGTTTGAAAACTTCTACCAAGCACTCTGATCTATGGGTGTGCAGTCTAATTCTGAAATATTAATTGACATTGAAGCTGTTATGAAAACTGCTTTTATAGTGCCTTTTTTTTGTACCATTTTTGCTGAATAGCTTTGCAGGAAGGTAAATTTTCAGAGTCATGTAGGTCATTATGGTCTGCATAATTGTTAGCAACTTCAGCAGAAGTCATACTGTAAAATCTCTACATTCCTTCCAGCTGGTAGAAGTATCTTTTTCTTTTCTTTTTTTGGCAGCAGCAGTTCAGCCACATAATGATTTTATTGGAGTGGTGATGCTCTGTATTCACCAAGGGATTTAACAACTAAATCTGTTAAATGTACTCATTATTTGGGTGTCCCAGCATACAATACAACAGAAGCCTAAAATACAGCATGTAACTTTCTTCTAGTTGGATGACCTGAACATCTCTTGGTGTTGTACTTATTCATTTGTACTTGGAAGGCTTGTATAACACTTATTTTAATTTCCCCCAAGACAAGGTGTGGTGGCCCCTGAATTGACTGAAGATGAGCTTTGGAGAGCAAAATATGTCTATGATTCAGCTTTTCATCCAGACACTGGTGAAAAGATGATCTTGATTGGCCGAATGTCAGCTCAGGTACCAATGAACATGACTATCACAGGTTGCATGATGACCTTTTATAGGTAAGTAGTGATACCACAGACACTTTTTTCAGTGAATGCAGTGGGTAGTGTTCAATGTGGTTAGATCAGCAGAACATTAAAAGATGCTTTATAAATCCTTTCTAAATGTAACATTTTTGCCTCCTTTCTTTTTCTCTCCCTACATTCCGTCCTACCTCCATTAATTAGTGGTTTCCTCTAGAAGTAGTTGTAAGATGAGCTTTTAGCTCCTTCTGGTCATTCACCACTTTTCCTTATTAAACTGAGGAAGTTGACTGTTCCAAAAGCCCATCCTTATAAGAAAATTACTTGGAGAACAAAGAGGAGGGGATTCTAACTTTAGAGATCTGACCCATTAGGATCCTGTCTGCAAAGTAAGTATGAAACATCTTTCCCAATTTATCAACCATCAAGTTCCTACAGGTCTTTGTATACTTCCTTTTTGCTTCAAAACCATTCATTTACCTCTCGCAAATTGGACAGAGCCTACTTTCAGAGACCAGTTTCAGTAACTTGTGTTAGCACTCTTTGCATTGAAATCATGTTGGGGGGAAAATACTTTTCTGGCAAGAACCAGTAGAAGTTTGTATAAGCCTTGTGTTTGCTGGGATTTTTAAGCTATCTTCACTGACTCCTTGTCCCTCAAGGAAAGGTGTATTTTGCAAGGTATCTAACCTTGTATTTAAAAGATCCTGGGTACCAGGCAGCACTAGAAATCAATGCTACAGCATGTTTTCTGAAACGTTTGTCTCTTGACAGGTTCATATGATGATTCAGTTTATCAAAAATCAAAGCAGTACATTATGCAAAGTTATTCTTTAGTAACACACTCACAATATTAACAGCCTGTTGCAAAATATCAAGAAGCAAAGGTTTCACGCAAAGAGCACAGAAAAATTTCCACAGCGTATGTGGAGGATAGTTCAGAAAGTAGTGTGCCTCCCACTCGGGAGTATTTGTGTCAAAAAAACAAATGTAACGATTTTTAATCCATCATGCTTTTATCATGAAGACGGCTTTATTCCTTTTCCTAATGACCATTGTTCTTCATGTCCTTAAGCTAGTTTATCCGACCCAGGACTATTATAGTCATTCCCTAATCTAGAAAACATGGTTGTTTTGGGGCCAGATCTTTGGCAATACAAAGAAGTCACCTAGTTGTTTTAAACAACTGGAGATTCCTCTGAAATAAAGGGAAATCCTGGATGATACAACACTGGCATAGCCTCTTCTGTGCAACCTATCCTTGCTCCCGGCATAGGAAGCAGTGGAAAGGGGCATATCAAGGGAAAGAGAGGGCATGTTAGTGAGCACCCTGTACTCTTTGGGGCTCTGGGTCAATGAAATGGCTTCTTGGACACTATAGTGGTTGAAACAGGATAGACTAGGCTAAAGTTAGGGTGACTTAACTTGGTCTAAGGGCAGATCAATCCCTGGCCATGCCTTCAAAATCAAAACGGAGGTGACACAATCCTGTATTCATCCTTCCCTTACTTGGTTATAGTGCCAAATTGCCCCTGTGATCTGGACTTTTGTCCACTGCAAACTTTGTATTCTGATTGGAAAGGAAACAGTAGGACATTAAGTTCAAGAAGTCACTGTCTAAAGTGCCATCTGTTGTTTAGCTTGCATTCCTCCTCTGCTGATGCACCGGCCTGAGGTGGCTGTTTTGGCTTTGTCATCTTTAAATTCTGACAAAAGGTTGCTTTATACTGAATGTCAGAGAATATTTGCATTTAATAGAGAACAGATGCTGAAGGGGATAAGACAGGTGGGTGAAGGAGAGGAGTAAGGAAAAGGAAGCACATGCACACAAGTAAGAGAAGTGAAGGCATGGGAGAAGCTGGTTTGTCAGGGTTGTTTCAGGGCCTGATTCAGATGGTGGAAGTCCTTGGGAATAAGGAGGCAGATCTGAATCACTTGAAAGTAAGGGTAAGAGCCGACTTTGCATCTGCACTTGCATTTGGACAAGTTGAGCCTGTGTTTGCCCCAGAATAGAAAAGTCCTGGGATGGGTACGTATACACATTGCCCTCCCAAGCAGGGTGAGTGACTGAATGCAATACCATTTTTCTGCCATTGATACAACAATGCGATCCTGTGACAAACTGTGAGCCCTTCTTATCCCGCAAACCTTTCTAGGATTTATTCCAGGATGATGGACATGGACATCTGAACGAATGCAGTTTGTTCTAGGATAAAATGTGTTTTGCCTGAGATATATGTAATGTCTGTTTGCAGCCTAAGGTTTGGGAAAAGAATACAGGTTCAATTGTCAGATTGTATCCTTAAATGTGGGATTCAAAGCTTTTACAGCAAGAGAAATAGGTAGTCTTTGTCTCCCCAAGTAGTGCTATATAACGTGAGACAGAGCTAGCTTGCTCCTCGAGCGCATGGTCATGCTGACCACCAGTCTTCATGTCTGTTATCTTTACTTCCCGCCACCTACGAAATGACTTGCCAAGCAACAGAAAGTGTTCATGCTCCACTGAAGGGAATTGCCATGGACCAAAAACTAGTGGCTGTAGTTCCCTGTAATGCCCAAACAGCTCTGATTTAAAGTTTGCAAGAAACGACTTATCTAGTATTTTATCTAGGATACCAGGAAAATGCTTAAGCACATACATAACTTGGACTGTGTTGATTGTCATTCAAACCAGTTAAATCACTCATGTGTTTAAATGTTCTGCTGAATTGAGGCCAAAGCAGTCATCCTTTTACAGGAATAATCCTTTACATAAATAATAAAAATCAGTCAAACCCACTTACTTTCAATGCAGAGTATAAGAGCAAATCAAAGGATGGCTGATTTATGTGCCCTGTCTCTGGTAATGTCTTCTAGAAACCTTTTTCATTGAAAAAACTACAAGTAAAATTCGCAGGTATATGGAAAAGGCTCCACAAGTGCAGGATTTAGTTGAAAAATGTTGTAATTTGCATCTCTCATTGAGGCTAATGTGCTGTTTTCAAACCTAGACTTTACACTAAAAGGATTACCTGCCTATCTCTCTAAAGCAACCATATTCACTGTATTATAGCTTTTTAAGATAACAATTGAACATGATCTTTAGTTTTTCATGAACTAACCCCACTAAACTATTTAAATGCCTTCAAAATAGGATTTCTGTCTTGAGACAGATCTTCACTGACAGTCACATAATTGAGAGGGGCTTCTTGTTTCTTTTTACTTTGAACTATCATTTTGTTTCCCATGCCACCTCAGTATTTGCTAATCCACCTGGAAATGTTTAGTTAAATCGCTATTCATTTGGACTAAATGAGCAGAAAATTCATCCTTTGATTCTTGGATGCAGTTGAAAATTTCTGTCCCAGGATTTGACATAACAAGAAGTTATGTCACTATATCAGACAAAAAATATTTTGAAATAGCTGTATGTTGGATGACAGGACTTGTTAATCAGTCAGTGTATATGTTTTCCCGATACTTCCAGCAAAAGCTGCTAATACATAAAGAGAAATAAGATCTGCTAATGCATAAAGAGAAGTAAGATCTTAAGAAAATACAGCTGGAAGGGACCTTGCAAGGTCATCTAGTCCAGCTCCCTGCTGAAGGAAGGACCGTCCCAGCCTAGTGTTTGTCCAGTCTTCTCTTCCAAACTGCCAAAAAGTGGGATGCTAGAGAAAAAATTGCTTGTCCTGTAACTATTGCCATTGTATCAGAGATTTTTTGTACGTGTTTTAGAATTAAAGCTTGGAGTAAGAACATCTCAGTTTGTTATAATACGCCTCCCAGTCTGAATATAAGCACTTAGGGTTGTGTTGTATTGTGTGGCCTGCTGGCAGGCTGTCTATTAATTTCGGCATGTTTCAATACATACGCTGTATTTTATTAATAAAGCTCGTTTCAGATTTGCCGGAATCACTTTACCTACGTTCATGCTAACTTTTCTTGGTGCGTAGCCTTTTGGTAATATCAATGTATGTTTTTAAATTTAGAACGACTCCTGCTGTAGTCTTCTGGCAATGGATTAACCAGTCCTTCAACGCCATTGTAAATTATACCAACCGAAGCGGGGATGCCCCGATTACTGTCAGGTCAGACACTAAATCAAATGGTTCTAGCTGCTTTGTAAGTAATAATCCTAGTAGAGTGATTTGAGAGTTAGAATTGGTTTACCCCTTTAAAAAGAAAAGTAATAGCATTGTTTATCTGAACATCGCTTCAATGTGTTCACTAATCTTTAATGGAAATCTTTATTGCACTGTTTAGCGAGTCTTGGAAAAGCCAAGTTACCTTGTTACTAAGTCAGCAGCTTTGAATTTCATTAAGGAGAGCCATCTGGAAATTCAAGGTAGAACCTGATCGTTCCCAACCTGCATGTGGCGGGGTGACCGTGCAAGAGCAAGGAAGACATGCTGAACGGGTTGAGAAGAAAAGGGGAATCTGATTCCATATGAATTAATTTGTGCTGCATAACCACCATAACACTCCTGCTAGTAGCACTATTGAAGCTTTTAAAGTATTTTATGCAGCTTGTTTCATATTGAAAATAACACTTAAGACAGTGTATCCTCAGACTTGCTTGTATTTTGCCCACATCCCATTCCTCCTTTTAATGTTGAAGTAAGTGTTGTTTTTCCATTAATTTTTGAAGGGTATAGAGCAGATCCCTTTCAGTGTATTTGATAGAAACTAAAGAGTTCTGTGCACTTGTAAATATTTTTATTTTTGTTTTAGCCAGCTGGGAACAGCCTATGTTTCTGCCACCACAGGTGCTGTAGCAACAGCTCTAGGACTTAATGCACTAACCAAGGTATTGCTGCAGATTTTTTCTTACTTAGCTTCCACATTTAAAGCTTATCAATCCACCTGCAAAAACAGAGAACGAACCTCAGCCTGTTGGAAAATTTGGTTCCACTTGTACCAAACTGTAAAGCATTTGGTCTACCATTTAAAAGTTTAAAAAAAGAGAGAAATCTTGCATATCATTTAGTGTACCCCTACTTTAATACTTTAAGTTGCTGTTGATTTCAGAATATCTGAAAACATCAAAGGAAACTTCGACCAATATGTTTTTTGCTTTTATCAAAATTCTTGATTTAAAGCATTCAAAAGTTTTCAACAATTCATTATTTAGCAATGTAGTACTTTTTTAAAAAGTGACGCTTTTCAGGTTCTCTAAATACAAGGAACATCTGAATATAAAATCTAGAGAATGGCATATCTGAGTATCTTGGCTCTGTGCATGGGATTTTCCATGTTTTTCAAGGCTGAAAGGCTTATGCAGTGTTGCACTCTAGATGCTTAATATGTAAAGTTTCTAATCACTTCAGTAATTTGTACAGGTCCCTCGTTCTTCTTTTGTAATATATTTGTGTAGTTAGCTTAGTTCCTTGGTAATGCCAGCATCTGATGAATGAGCTTAAAACACATTTTCAGTTATAATTACTCGGCAGAAATAACTTTCAGACAACAGGATTCCCATTGCAAATCTGTCCTGAACTGGCATTGCAGAGTTAATGAACAAGCTGTGGAATTAGACTGCACTATGTTTTTATTATATTGATTTGGGGCTAAAAATTGTGTAGCTCTTTAAACAAATATATAATGATCATGAAAGAGGGACCGTAACAAAAATAGCTGTCTTGCATGTTTTTGTTGAACTCTTTTTTAGATGATGCACTATTGACTACATGTTCAAGAGAACCTATTTTAAGAGTAGATTCAGTCACTAGATTTTGTATAGTCAGTGCCCTTGGGTGAAAGGCAGCTAGAAATGATGCATAGTAACTATAACCTTGCCAGGGGATGAGAATTTTTTTTAAGTCTGTTCAGTTTTGTCCTTGCTACTATGCTGATAGCTATGTCAGGGGATTTGTATGTGAGGCAGGGGTGACATTGTCTTCCAAGACTCTTTTCTTCTTCCTTCCTACTAATATTCACTCTGATAGATACAGTGGTGGCTTAAAAGTTGTTTGTCAAATTTTTCCCTGTTGCTCTAAATCTTTTTTAGCTACTTTTTTCATTTTAATACCTTTTAAAAACCCTGAAAATCTTTCTCTGGCTTTCTCTTTTTTGCAGCATGTCTCACCCCTCATAGGACGTTTTGTTCCTTTTGCTGCTGTAGCTGCTGCTAATTGCATCAATATACCATTGATGAGGCAAAGGTAAGAAAAGAAAATGTGTCATGTTGATTTAGAAGACTTATCTTCTGTTGCAGGGTTTATAAATGAATGAATTCATATGGCAGAATTTTTTTATGTGTAATATTTTTAAATATTTAAGCTTACGTACAGCATTTTACACTGAGCTTCAAAGGACAATCTTATTTGTAATGTTTTGTCAGGTATGAAATTAGGGTATCTTTATTCTCTTCAAATAAATATCCCATTAGCCCATCACTCTGAAAATCCAGAAGTAAACTACCTGTCCTGCAAGACTTGATTATAGAGACTCCTTGGCCATTTACTAGGACTGTGCAAAGCTTCGGTCCCTGATTAGATTTGGCGGAGATTCAGCCCAATTCAGTGGCCATATCTCCAGATCTGAACTGACTCGGAGGATCCTTTAATCTCTCCGAATTGAATTGCAAACCTCTGAATTGATTCAGAAAGATTCGGCAATTCAAACATAGACACAGCTTTAAATGTTTTTTCTACATACCTCAAGGGAGCGGGCAGCTCGTGAATGCTGGGGTGCCTGGAGTGCAGGGGACGCCCCAGCATGCTCAGCAGCAGACCCAGAGTGGACCAGAAGTGCTTCCAGTCCACTTCTGGGTCTGCAGGGAAGCAGGCCTCCCCACACCTCCCGGGCTCAGCAACTGGTGCCTCTTGGGTCGCGGGGGACACCTGGGGTCCCCCCCACAGATGATCGCCAAGCTGGGGGTGGGGGCCCAGAGCCCCCCTGCGTGCTCCCTTGTGGACCCAAAAGTGGACCGAAAGTACTTCTGGTCCACTTCCAGGTTTGCTGCTGAGCACGTGGAAGGCCCCCCACATTCCTGTGAGCCTGAGCCATGCTGGTACCTCGAGGTATGTAGAAAAAACATTTAAAGCTGTGTCTGTGTCCAAATCGCTGATTCTCTGAATCGGCATTGAATGTTCGGATTTGGCTGAATTGAATCTGGGACAGTGATCCAAATCAACGCATCAAATCACTGTCTCTGATTCAGGCTGAATCCGAATCAAAAAGGACCTTCTTCGCACACCCCCACCATTCACTCTGCTAGGGAAGATGCAAAAGCCTTTTAGAAGGTGTTTCAGGGGGAGCAGGTTTGCTGATGGCCAACTAGACATGAAGCCAGTGGCATGTGGTGACAGCACAGCGTGGTTAATGGTAGGGGCAGGGAGCTCACATGTGGCAGCTGCTGCCGCCATCACCACTCCGCGCCACCACTGCACGTCACTTCCCCACGCTATCGCCTGTACCCCCTGGGGCCATCCCAAGTACTCACGTGGGTATGCGTTGACAACCCCTGGTCCATGTCATTCTCAAATGAAGGAAAAGAAGAGGAAAGAACTGATTCTGTGCTCTGCGTGGGTACACGTGTGCGTGTGTTTGTGTGTGGCCTTGCCTCTGCACCGAGCCCAGCACATGCCCAGAAGAGGCAGCACCTTAGTGGGACCTGGCTCACTCGACGTCTGTGTAAGTTGGACGCTTCAGTAGGACTTTTCTGGTACTTCTTATCTAATAGCTTTTTCAGTCAGCTATTTGCACTAGAATGCTTACCTTTCTGTCTCTAACAGGCATGTCTAAAGCAACCATATTCACAGTATTGTAGAGATCCACGCTAGCTTTTTCATTCAATCAGCTATTAGAAAAAAGCACCAGTAAAGCCCTGCTGTGACGCGCCCAATCTCTACAGACGTCAAGCGAGCCAGGTCCAGCTAAGGTGCTAAGTATGTTGCTTAGATGTTGAATAAGCCAGGCCCAACTTGCACACTGTCTCTTCCGATAAAATATGGTTTTGGGGTTTTTTTATGTCTGCCAAAGTCCAGCGTATTATCTTTAATTCCTAGCCCTGCCCTTGACAGCAAAAGTATGGGTCTGTTCAGAACAATGTCTTCTAAAAAAGCAACCTTTCTTTGCCTAATTTGCATCCCACACAATTAGAATATTGGCAGTTAAAACTAAGACGCTAACACTGGAAAAACTCCATAAAAAGAAGGCGACAGATCACTGACTGTAAGTTGTGGTTGCAGTTAGCCTTTAATTATCTCCTCAGCATCTTTATTTCCCTCAACCCTTCTACGTTAGGTGCGGAAGATTGCAAAGCAAGTGTTTGCTTTTAATAATGAGACATTTATGTAAAGCTCATAAAATGGTAAGTTTTCTTATTTGGAAATAATTCTTAGAATTAGCAAAGTGAAAAGAGAAACGCAAGTGGGTTCCAGAAATGGACAGAAATGGATGCCAGTAGCTGTTGCTAAACTGTTCTCTTTGTTGTTGTTCAACAGGGAACTTAAATATGGTATCCCAGTTACTGATGAAAATGGAAACAGATTGGGGGAATCTGCCAAAGCTGCTCAGCAGGCCATTACTCAGGTGGTTATCTCAAGGATTCTCATGGCTGCGCCTGGCATGGGTTAGTAAATTTCCGTGAAATGGAATCATTGTCCTAAGCTTTTATAATTAAAAAGGTAGGAAAAATTCTTTATATTGAATTCTGTATAAATGATTTTCTAATAGGCCACACCCTCCTAAAATGGGAGACAGTGTTTTTCCTTCTGCTCCGACACCCCCAGAAGATAATACAAAGATACTATGTGCTACACTTAAATTGAACAGAAAATCTGCTGGGATGCTTCTCTAGGGAGGAAATTAGAAAGGATAGTTCTGTTCAAATAAGAAAGAAAGAGCTAACGATGTGTGCATTTAACCAGTGCCATGTTGTTGAGCTCTCGGCCAGGTTTTAAACGCGCGTGGAATTTCCCATACTTTTAAATAATGATAAAGGTGCATGAGGCTAATAGCAGTGGGGTTGAGAGGGTGAAAGAGGGGTTCAATTGTGATAAAAAGCGGTGAAATCTTTACTACAGTCCTTCATTTCCTTTCAAATTTTAACAAGTAATTTTTGAAAATAGGGTTCTTTTTAATCAGAGCAGCTGCTTGAGCGGGTGATAGGCCACCCACTGAGGTGTCATGATTAAGACTACTGAAACTGGCATATTTATACAAGGGACTGCAAAAAAAAATTTAAGGTCGTCCTCTGGTAATGAATGTTGGACTTCAGGTGGGCAGGCTAATAAATACCAAGCGTTACATAGAGACCCCAGGGTATATCACTCTTGCTGCTGTTAGTGGCTCCCACTAACACACGCTCTAAACTTACTGAAAGTGGGTTGCTCTTTCTGACCCAGAATGAGGGAATGAAAAGGATGCTACTACTTTGCAGCCTCTGCAGAATGAAAAAGGAGCCCTTCGAGAGGGAAGAGAAGATGAGACAGCTCCCGGATGGGGAGACATGCTGTAGACTGAGTTGTCCACGAAAAATACTTGTACATATTATTAGAGATGTTTAAATATTGAAACTACCACAGCTAGGCTGTATAAATAAGTGAACCTTCATGGTGTAAGAAGCAATAAAAGTGTATTCAAGCTTCTAACCTGGTTTTCTAAATGGCTGCAAAAATGTTGATAGCAAACAAAGCGTTTGCAAATGTTTAATCAAGTATTGTGTTTTGTTTTTTCGCTTTCAGCCATTCCTCCCTTTATAATGAACGCTTTGGAAAAGAGAGCGTTTTTAAAAGTGAGTCTGTTTTCATTTATGTGCTAAAACATTGATTGTATTCCTATTTAAAATATTAAATAAATGGAGAAAGAATATGTTATATTTTTAATAAATCCCATATTTTGATGTTCAGAAAATGCTGCTTAAATTGCTTAATCCCAAATATACACAGACACTAAAAACTAGGAAGCCTATGCCACTGTGTTCCCTCATGTCAGGAACATTTGATTTCTAAATGTTCATATAGAAGCATTTTGAAATATTTTTTGTAATGCAGTTATGTCAATTAAATCTATTAAATTATTTCAGTGGAAACACTGATTGCTCGAGCATTGAGCTTTCAGTTAAAAAGCTCTGTCTGACCTTGGGGAAGCCATTTATGCCCTCTGAACATCTGAGAAATTCTTTCAAGGTACTGAGCCCCCTAAATTGACACTGAAGACACTAGAAGTTGAAGGAACTAAGCCCTTCCCTCACCTAGGCAATTAAGTATATGCTTCACTCTTTAATAGATTTTATGCACCTGTTTAAGTCAGTTGATCATAAGCATATACTTAGGTATTTTGATTGATTGTGACTGTAGTAATTAATATAAGCCTGGATGAGGTGTCCAGGAAAACCTACCCTGCCTTCTACCCTTACTTTCAGTTCTCGCATCTGTACAGCAGGAATAAGGCTGTTGCACTGGCCTCGGGTTGGTGAAAGGCTTTCAAAACTTTCTCTGCTCAGAGGTTCTGTGATTATAATATTTTCACCTAACCAGTCCTTCGCCTAAGGACTGCCTGAAAGCTTTGTGAAAGAAATGAATGGATTACTTGCTACACCCTCAAGTTTAATACTGTGGGCCCCGCACATGTTGCCATCTGTTTTCCAACAACATTTATGCTATCTGTAGACCTCCTTTACCCTCTCAAACTGTGTATACCTCTCCAAATGCACTGAAAATGTTATGATTTTCTCTTTAAAGATATTTCCTAGCAGAATGTGAAATTGTTCTGCTCTCACTTCAATAAGTCTATTCCATTTTTGTATTTACAGTTATTGTATTGTTGGGATTTTTTAGGTTTGTTTTTTTAATATAGCATGCATAATTTCAAAGTTGTTCGTTTACGCATTGGACAGCAGATAGAGCCACTCCTTAGCTGCTGTGAAGTAGTATTTTAAGAATTAGCCTTTAAAATACTGAGACAACCAGCTGCTACAATGGCATTTTCAAGTGTATTTTTTGTATTTACACTAATAAAATACAAAGCCCTTTTCTAAAAAAAAATATCCCTTCATTTAAATGCATTTTTAATCTGTGAATTTAAACATAAACTAAAATACATGTTTAAAAAGAACAACAATGATATTTATGACTTGGGCTCCCATGTTACTATGCTGTGAATTATGCAGATTTCAGGTGAGGTACCAAAGTCATGGCTTTCTTCAGCGCTAAGGGTTGGTTTCATATTTACCCATTCAAGCTAATGGCGGAATTTTGCATTGATAGCTATGGAGAGATACAGTGGTCAGGCATAGCCAGGAGCATGGGAATGTTTGCCTGTTGTTAGGAGCAGTAAGGACGTGTAGGGCGCTGACAGAAGTGATGCTTGGTCACTCTGAAAGCACTGTACAGCTATGCCTTGACAGAAGTGCACAGCTGCAGAGTGCTTTAAAAATGCTTGATTGTGCAACAAATTAACCCTCATATAATGAGGGCTCAGACGAAGGTGCTCCCAAGTGGAGCAGCTTCATTAACGTCTGGTAGTCCCAGAGCACGAACAAGGCTGGGTTAATGCAGCCTAGCCCCATCCCCAGTGCTGTCTGCAGGTTGGGAGGGGAAGAAGAGATGGGGAGGAAACTGCAGGCTGGGGTTTGCCTGGTCTCACTGGAAGGGAGCTTTAATCCACCTGCCCTCCCTTCAACCCGCAACCCCAGCCCAGAGATCCCTCTCCTTCCCTTCCCCCCCTGGGGAGGTGGGCCTAGGCAAGAGAGGCCATAGACACACAGCTCCTCCTGGATCAGCTCCAGAGTTGAGCTTGATCCCCCACCCCTGCTAACCCAACAGCAAACATCTGTTGGATTGCAGGTGGGGGGCCACTGTAACTCACGGTGCTTTCTGTGAAGCACCGTGAGTTACAGCGGGGACTGCACATCTGTCAGTGCCCAATATCTTCCTGACAGTCCCTTGTAAAAGTGGTTTGGTTTGGTTTGGTTTGGTGTTTTAACTTTGGGTCAAGTTTTAGATGAAGTGTTTAGTTACCCCCAAGGAAGTCTTAAAATTTTATTTGTTTTATTTCTGTTTTTCTTAATCTCAGGATTTGTTAAATTTGGATTAGCAGTTGTATTTCAGCAATGAAAACTGTGTGTATTGGCATAACAACTATTTATGATCTTCCTTTTCTCCCCCAAATTTAGAAAACTACATTTTTCCTGAGGACAGCTTTTTAATTTTTTTTTTTTTTTAAAAAGTGCTTATAGCACTGCTAATACAGGGCACCTAGTTGTTGAATTCTGGAATTGAAATGTGTGTGGAAAATCTAAACTGAATGGCTGTCCTGCCTGAGAAGCAAAGCTCCAATGTATGCTAATTGCATTTTCCGTAGCTTAAATGAGGCATACTGCTTGGCCTGCCTGTTCATTCTTGGACTTCCTTTTGACTATTAAGACTACATGAGGCTTCATTACAAGCAGTTCATACACCAGTAACCAACTTGAAAAATTAATATTCAAAATACCACATACATTTCTCTCCTGAAAGCAAAGGAGTTGCAAGTTCAGATTGCCAGGATAATTCTGTGCATTCATACCGTGTGGGGGTGTCATGTCTGTCATATCCACCTAACTAGGAGAAACATGAGATTTGTTGCGAAAACGGTGAAGGATGATTCCACGAGGGTCGGCGTCAAACATCCTTTATTCATTGTGCGGTATAATCAACATAAGGGTGTTGTGAATTTTTCAGATCAACACACATGAGATGCTTCTTCAGTGGCTACTCAGTGTTCTTTGGTACCATCATGGCTGTTTATGCTCTCCTGTTCCTTCCCCTCAGCTTCAGAGACTGTGAGTTCAGGTGAAACCTTGCTCTGCAGTTAGTCAGTGGTAACACTTGATAATAGAGTAGCTCTAAACCCATTAAGGAATGAGCTGCATTTTTAACAAGCAGCTTGCGCATGTCCTCTTGAGGTTTCCAGAAGCACCATCATCCCATCTGCAGTTCTGTGACACCATCTACAAACTGCTTTACTAACCCGTTTGTTTCACCCTGATTGCAACCCACCAGCATTCCAGAAAACCATTCTTCTGCGTCTGCCAAAGCTCATCACTGGCAGAGAACCAGAAGGCCAGAAAATAAACTAGCAATTGTCATTCAGCAGCCTGCATTTCTTTATACTCTACCATAGAGCATCTTCTCTCTTCCATTTCCTCGTTTTTTAACAATGTCAGGGGTATCTTATCTTATTTCCAGTTCAATTTAAAAGACACGTGAAAATTACTGTCTTGGAAAAAGATTGTCGTTGTGTTCTGGGACATTGTTTTACATGAGAGCATTTTAATGCTAACAATACATTATGCTACAGGAGCTCGTAAGTAGTGCTAAGCATCACTAACATAAGCCTGCTTATTTTTTTTGATAAACCTGATTTTGTTCCTCCTGAAAGCACTGAAGTATGTCCGTATGTTTTTCCCTAAACTGAGTGAGTATAATTCATAATGAAGCAATGCAGTGGTTCCTGATCATCAGGATGTAAATTGTTTGTTTTCTTCATTTCTGTTGACTCATATTTGGCTAGCTGGGTCTAAGAGTCAGGCCATTATATCAGCCACCCACAGAAGGAGCAGTAAGACTATGGTTCTTCAAAAATGGAGGGTTTGCAGATTAATTTCAGCTGTGCTTAAACTCTTCTAGGGTCAGTGTTTGGAAGAAACAAACAAGCTTTTTAAACTTCCTGTTGTCTGATTTTTTTTTTTTTCCAGACATTCTGATGTGCTTCACAAATCCATTTCATCCTGCAATCAAGATCACCACCTGCACCCTGCTTTGTTCTGCATGCCATTCCTGAGAGTCAGGTTGACTCCTCTCCCCTTTTTTCTTTAATACACTACAACCATTTAATCATATTCTTAGTCTGCAACTTAAGCAACTGCTCCCAACCCTTCCTTGGCTAGAAAGAGCACCTAGTTCTACAGTCTTGTTTTACTTTATTCTTAAATGACCAAGAGATGATGCATTCAGGGACCCTCTGTCTATCTCTTTATTGCTCAATGGAATTATGTGCTATTAGCAATCTGGAAGATTCAACAAAAGATGAAGCAGTTGTTACAATCCCACTGCTCTTTGTTGCCCTTTCTTGCTCAACTTTAATTATCCTTTCTGCATCTTCTGTGTGTGCTACCTAACCATGATGTCATTAAGCCTAGCTCACACAATATCTGGAAATTGAAGTCAGAATTGCTGCCTTCCTGGGTCAAAATATAGAATTTTAGTTCATTACATTTTTTCATCATCTTACACTTCTGTGGATTTTATTATCTCTTTGATGCACGTTTTGCGTGTGTTTAGTAAGTGTACATTCCTGCTGCGCAGGCATGTGGGGTTTGCTTTTGCCCTTCCTAGATACAGTTTCTAAAACTAAGTCATTTTAGCTTCATCTTCTCCTCCCCTAACACTGAGGTCTTCGGACAGCATTTTTGGAAAAGAAAGGCCGTAAGTTTTTATTTATTAGATATTTTTTGTAATGAAAGCTCCGTGAAATGAATTTGTCAGCGTTAGGCGTGCTATTGAACACGCTTGTGTTTTCTAGTGTAATGTCCTGTCCCACTCAGACGAAGGTTAGATACCACCCTGCGTCAAGGTGATTAAAAGCCTTGCTCTGTCTTTTTGGGAACTAATGTTGTGCCCAACTGAGGCGCTGCCTTTATACTGTAGGAATAGCTCAGCTCTCATTGTCTCTTGCTTGGAATCAGCCATCGGTTTTCCTACAGGCAGTCTTTCAGAGCGAGGAATCTGATTCGTATGCCCACAAACATAGCGATCCTCTGATCCTATTCTGTGAGCTGTGATTAGGCGCACACACTACCATCCTTGAGGCCTTTTCTTATTCCCCCAGTGTTGTTCTCATCATTTCTTAACTTTCCTTATGTGGGAAAAACTGAAGTCTTTTGCACAAATATTTCTGGGGCAAAAGTCTAATGAAAGCATTTAAGTGCAATGCCGAAACAGTGGGGCACCACTGAGTCTGTTCTCCTTTGACATAGTTGCCTGTTTTGTTATCTATTTTTGCAGATAATGGATGAATTGGACAGTTCTCTTCTGCAGCCATTTTTGAACTTCAGATCATCTCCAACAGAGGGGAACGAATAGCTATGTTACTTCCTCTCTCTCAGTCCTGAGAGAGAGAGCTTGTTCTATTATTGTTTTCCTTCCCTTTGTCTGCTGCAATTAATTAGCACCGCCGCTGTCATACTTTCTTAAACATGGCCCTTATCCCCTAGCATTTCCATTTTCCCCCTTAAAACACTGACACTCAGTTCTGTCTTTTGTTCACCAGTTCCCCCCCCCAACCCTCACAGCTTTAGGAATGCTTCTCACAGAAACATCAACTTTATACTTATCCACTGCAGTGCATAATTGTGACTAATTAATGGTTTTGTTTTAAATCCACATACTGTTATGGTAGCAATTGTGCGTGTCATGCTTTTCTGGAGGGACTCATTTTATGGTAATGCCAGTGCCCATCACAGCAGAGTCTTCTTTAAAATATGTTTCATTTCATTAGTGATTAACTCCAGCTCAGTTTCTAACCAGTTTTTATTTCATCTTTTAAAACATAATCTAAGGATCTGCAAAAAGCCTCTTTTTTTCCTTTTTTCATCAGTACAATTGATAACTGCAAAAAAGCGCAACGTAACAATAACCATACCTATCATGTTTATTTAGTTCCTGTTTATACACACGTATATGCACAATATTTATATTGCTTTACTAAAAGAAAAAAAATCACAGTTTCCATTTATTTTTTCTTTAATTTCAAGGGGAGTAAGGCTCTCACAACTGTGCTGTACTTGTTTTATCTCTAGGAACTGATAGCTGAGAAACACATGCAGTGTATGTGGTGAGGGAAGGTGATATGAACATAGCTTATATCTTTCGTTGGCAGTCCCATGACTTTCGGGTGACAGCTGCTGCAGGCCAAGAAAGTCCTCAGGTATAAGTTAGAATAGCATAATAGTCCCCAAGAGACTGAAGCTATAGCCAAGCATCAACACAGCATAATGCTGTCTTAGCCAAATTCCTTATGCCGGAGAGGTGGGATGTACCATCAGAGTCTACTCCTGTTCAGTGCTAATGTAGGGTTTCAGTTGCAGCGGGGGAAACCTCCCAGACCAAACTCTGGCTTTGTAGCCACAGTGTGCTGGCATAAAGCAGCCTTACCTAGGAGCTAGTTCCTAGACTCCAGTTAGGATCAAGTTATGAATAAAATAAGTGGTCAGTCATCTGGGAATCTAGTTCTCAGTAGAGCAATGCACACTGATATTAGTGGGAGGCACTCCACTTATACCAAAGAGCTTTGGAGCAGGTTCTCAGATCAGCGGTATTTGAGATCAGGGTCACAGTAAGTCAGTGTAGGTCAAGTATCTGCAGAGTTTGCATGTATCTGCACTGTGCCTAGATTTGAACTGCTGTCAGTCTGCTTCTTATAGTATAAGAAACATCCAAAAACCTGGAGGGGAAGAAGGCAACATACTCACTTTGTAATATTTATTTTTGACACAGCGATTCCCCTGGATGAGTGCCCCCATTCAAGTTGGATTAGTTGGATTCTGGTGAGTTCCTTTAGATTGCTTGTCTGCTGCTATTTTGGGGAGGCATCTGCTATCTTTAAGACTTGGCTAGAGTTCCCTTAAAAGTTTGGTGTATCTGGATTTAGGCGGGAAAGCCAACAAACAACTAAAGTGACTCCTTTCTTCTGTGAAATGTCAGCAAAACCGTATTGTTTACATCTTCTCATTTTGTTCAGTACTACCAGTTGAAACAAAAAAAGGTCTTGTTTCCATGGTTTTCCTATGACAGCTATGGGTGATCGTATTATTAAACCAAGTCAGCAAAGAAAAAAAGTTCTGCCTTGCAGCTGATTCAAAAATGAGGTTTTGATGACTGCGGGCGCTTGTATGTGGGACGGGGGTTTAATCCCCATGGTTTTGTTCTGTGCCCCCTAAAATGACAGGGTGAGGCATAGAATAAAACCCTGAGGACTAAACTGTTTCAATGTTTCCATCATGTAGTGGTGAGGGGTCCAATCCTTTCGTTTCTTTGTTTGTTTCTTTGGGGGCCCCGGTCCTTCCCTCGGCAGCAACAATGCCCCCAGGCCCTCCCGGGTAGCGTGCTATTGAACTGGATGCTGCTCCGGCTCAGAGGCAGCACCCAGCCCAACCTAACTCTACCCTGAGCCTGCCTAGGGAGCTGCCCTCGATGGGCTTCCAGCGGGCAAGCTTGGGGAAGAGTTGGATCGCACCGGATGCTACCTCTGAGCTGGGGCAGCATCCGGCCCGCTAGCCCCCCACCCAGATGGCCCTGGGGAGCACCACCACCACAGACAGAAGACCAGGGGCCCCTGTAGTTCAGCCCACCAGCGGTTTGGCCCTCAGCTGCAGAAGAGGCAGGCTCCACCAAAAAAGGATCAGGCCCCTCGCTGCTCCTGAGGCCAGCAGAATACCTGGGGCCACCCGGCAATGGGCTGCCCTGCCCCGGGGCAGAGTGGGGAGGTGGCAGGGAGGTAGCTGGGCGTGCTGGCAACTGGAGAAGGTGGCAAGGATGGTGCACAGGGTGCTGGAAGCCTGGGTGGGTTCAAGGAAGCTAGCAGCCCTCCCAGGCAGCCCTGTACCCCATGCACCATCCTCACCACCTTCTGCAGTCATCAGCACAGCCAGCCACCCTCCTTCTGCCTTCTCGCGCTGCCCCAGGGACAAGCCAGCCCATTCTTGGGCCACGCCAGGCATCCTGCCAACTGCAGGAGCCTGCTGAAGGCAGAAGGGGTGAGGGACCCAGCCTTTTTTTTTTTTTCATGTGGAGCCTGCCCACCTCTCCCGTGACTGGGGGTGAGCTGACAGCTGCATTGGTGCAACCTGCAATGTTGCAAACTAAGCTACATCCAGATGTTATGTTTGCAACAATGCAAACTCCATCTAAAACCCCCAATAGTGGTGCACACTAAGCCATACAAACAACATTTTCATCA
The DNA here is from genome assembly GCA_030014935.1 of Caiman crocodilus. Taxonomy (NCBI): domain Eukaryota; kingdom Metazoa; phylum Chordata; order Crocodylia; family Alligatoridae; genus Caiman; species Caiman crocodilus. Next base: position 21,382,797 of record JAGPOW010003447.1, read on the forward strand.
TGGGTACATTGTGATGATTGTCCTGTACAAGCGCCCTGCCTGTGCAAGGGATAATGTTGAATCTCAACCTGTAATGTGATGCCTTTCTTCAACCTGCATTAAAATCGGTGCATTTCACAAAGCCTAGCCCCTTATGTTGTGACATTCAAAGTGAATTAAATGCCACCAAATTGAAATACTCCACATGTTTAAGTGGCAGAGTGATGCATCTCTTTGCAGTCTTCAAAGAGATAGAGATAAGGAGCTCAGCAGTGGAGGATGGGCTTCATTCATTCTGGCTCTATCATGCATGAAAAGTAATGAGAACGAAACAGCTACTTTCCTAAGAGCACACTGCTCTCATTTGTTCAGGATTTTGCTTTTTGATTTTAAACTAATACCTGTATCTCATTTTTGTTTTGTTGTAGTTTGGTGTTTGCTACGCCTCTGTGCTGTGCTTTGTTCCCTCAGAAAAGGTACACATGGCTTTTTTATTGTTACGTGAACGGTGAGATCCAGATGCACACAGAATGCTTCAAAGAAAGAAGGAAAGAAATGGTCCTTGCGATTTCAAAATCATAGCTTAAATTTTGATATGATAAGTGTTGGTTCCAAAATACAGGCACAACGGGAGGAAAATGGTTACCAAAGATGCACAGTAAGGAAGAAGTACAACTTAAAGAGGAATAATAAAACTCTAAGCAAATAGAATCGTTAACCCCTGACAGGCAGAGCATCAGAAATTAGTCTTATTTTTTACGATGAGATTTGAACAAGATGGCTTGAGAGCCAAGTTTGAAAGGCATTCCTGTCCATAGCAGCTTCCTGGAAGGAGGTAAAGAAAGCTTTAAGGTTGGCATCATTGATGGAAGAGAGAGGGTGGGATAAGTGAAAAAGAAAGATGAGTAGGGATACAGATTGGAGCTGAGCACTATAAGGACTTGAATGCCAGGACAAGAAGTATAGACTTGCTAGCGCCTGGGGTCAGTGAAAGGACTTAAGTTCCATTTTTATGCATTATGGTGGTGGTTGAAAGGATCTCCAAATGAGTATCCAGTTCACGTTCACTTGGGAATTCTCACTGAATTATAAACATCAATTTAACTGTCGTCTGTCTGTACTTTGGCCAATTGGATTTTAACCAAGAGAGTTTTGCATCTTTTTTAATACATTTTCACTTGTATTTAATAGTGCAGAAACGGACTTAAAACTAAAATTCGTGTCCCTGAAATCGTAAAGAAACATGGGCAGGTTGCATTCAAAGGTTAGCTGTAATGCAATTAGTTTTGTCATCTTTGTGGTAAAACTTCAGTTGTTTTACATTTTGCTTTTATCATTCATTGGAATCAGAAGTGCCGCACCAAGTAAGCAATGAACTAATTACTGAAATTGGAGCTTAAGGGTTTGTTTAAGAGTTAGAGGACAGATTCACTAGCTTTTGTCTTCTGAAACCGAAAAGGCTTATTCGTCTCTTGCTTAATGCTTACACTACTGTAATTCTCATCACCCCAGCAATACAGTTGAGATACTGTTTTCCTGCTAGAAAAAAATAGATTTAAGAAATGTAGAGCAAAAAACATTGCAGAGCTACACTGAGTTGGATAGAGAAAGTCGTCGGTTCTTGGTTCAGTTTCACCCTAACGAATTGAATTGATTTGCTAATTTTATGGGTATTTTTTTTTGATGTATTTGAATCATTGCAGCTCTGTATGACTTGTCACCTGAATTCACTTCACTCGTGAGAGAGAAATGTTACACGTGTAAAAGAATTCCTTGGATTCAACAGAGTAGAATAAGACACTTGTTAACATCTTTTCAAGGGTGCAGTTTGTATGTACAAGCCCATTGGATCGTAACCAGCTGAGTTGAAGTTCAGTAGAACAGTAAAGCAGCCATTTCTTGCATCTGGAGAACAATTTATTACCAGTCAAATTAGGCTTATTGCTCTGGGTCTCAGAATCTGAATTTTCCCTAGAGGACAGGAAAAAATCTGAAGCCTCCTTTGCTTATCCACAAGCCTTGATCAGATGCATCATTATCCATTTTTTTTTTTTAATTGTGTGCCAGCATTATTGAAAAGAGCTCAATTTTGATCTGTCCTTTTGTTAAATGATTTTGAACATCTGCATTATTTTATAATATATATGTAAAAAGACTTTCCTTCTCATATTTTCTTACATCTCAGAAACTCATTTTGTTATCTCATTGCTCACTTTGAGTCTTGAATGAAACTTTAACCGCACATATCCTAAATGTTTACATTGAGCTCTCAAGCAGCTAAAAGAAAAAAAATCAAGCACACAAAAGGTACATCTATACATGCAGTTAATGAGGAGCAGTAAACTCTGGTGCATATCCCACCGGAGTTGATTGCTCCAAGGCACTGCGTCTACACGTGCACCCAGGACCACACTGTGTTGAGCCAGATCGGAGCAGCCCTGACTGGCATGGGGGGGAGCCTGCCAGCCCAAGGCTGCTCCAGCCCAGCTCAGCATGCTGCAGAGGGGCTGGTTGGGGCACGAGGGTACTTTAGTGCAGGGCTAACTGAGAGGCAGCCCCTGCACTGAAGCACCCTTGTGCTCCAGCCGGTCCCATCAGCATCTGCATGTGTGTTGCTGCACACTTAAGAACACCACTGCAGATAGTACTTGAAAATCCTATGGTGGTGTTTATTAGCTTACTGTGACCTAATAGGGCTGCATGTGTAGACGCAGAGTGCAGAGGTAATTGGGCAGGTCCTCTGTAAACATCTCGTGTAGATGCACCCAAAGAAAACCAGATTTTCTTGTCTTAAATGTACTGCCTGTTCTCCCTCCACTTGGGACAAAAGTCCCTTTTTACGTGTTGTTGATCTGTAGTCCAGCAGTGACTGCAGGTCTGCTTCTGCAAGCCCTTCTTGTCCCATATTATCCTAGAAGGAATAACCCCAAAGAACAGTTGGTGGCCATGCCCTCTTTACCTTCAGGTTTTGACTTCAGTAGAAATAGCAGCGCTGAATAGTTTGGAGTTTTTTTTCCTTTCCTTGTTTTTCTTTTTTAACAATCTATAGACTCCGTGCAAAGTTCCTGCGTTTCTATTTTAGCTATATTCAACACATGCTGCCCTGTTGTGTTCAGCCTATTCAAAGTGCTGTCATTTCTAACAATATTCTTGCAACAGTACAGTATGTTTCTCCGTTTCATGTGAGGGTCATGTGTTCGACCTCTGTGTTTCTTGAAGAGCACAGAGAAAGCATATCATATCCTTCTGTTTTAATCCGTTACTGTACAAAGTATACCCAAACACCTTTTCTGATTACATTCCATCATATTATTAACATTGCCGGTATACACCCCGTTGTGTTTACAATCTCTATTTAATGTACAGTATACCTAATATAACTCTAGAGAGCTTACACTTCAAGGGTCAAATTCTTTTGATGTATATTGGAGCAAGTTTTCTGAAGCTGTGCCATTTTGTATTAGCAAAGAAATTGGCCCAACACTTGTAGATGTTCAAAGTAATATACAAAACAATGGTGTTTTACTGACAGTATGTTGTTGTTATGCAGAGACGATATAGCATAGCTAATGTCTGAAAGTTTAGAGATCCATAGTGGCAGTTTTGGCTTGACTGTGTGATCAGAGTGAATTTTCTCATAAAGCAGAGATTTGCTTGATGGTTGTTACGTTTATCTTTGATCTGAAAGGATTAACAGATCTGAAGCTTTAGACTCCTTGAATGCCACTGAGCCTTACCTGTATTTCTTCCATAATTACAAAACCTCACTTTTTTTGTCTTAACCTTTCGAGTCGGACTGAGCTGGTTTCCCCAGTGAATTCTGACCTTGGGTTCCTTTTATTGCAATAAATATTTCTGAGAGAAAAAAACCGAAAGACAAAACTACAATTGCATACATGGTTGTCAAAGAGCTAGGAAGGAATTTATTTCATGATTACCATCTCCTATTTAAAGGAGCTTGTCTAGTTTTTAAATGTGCCATTTCTCCAATTGTTGGGGTTTTTTTAACTCTTGCAATCAAATATTTTATGTGAACTCACTTTTTTTTTTTCCAGAATACTGATATTTGCAAATTAATCATTGCTCTATATGAAAGAGAGAGCCTCGTTTAAAAAGAATTGATAGCTTTCCATTAAAAGTGATTCTTCAGTGACCAAAGTATAGATCTGAGGACAAAAATATACCATGAGTATATATATATATTTTTTTTTTTAATTTCCTTTTTTGAAGCTTCAGTCTATTAATGCTTTTCTACAGAAATAACTGTACAGTTTCATTGTATTAAGCAGAACAAAATAGTATAAAGATCAGGCAATTTATCCTGGTCTTAGAAATAGAATGTTTTTAAAAACTATTTCCAAATAAAGTGCAATAAACTTTCTGAAAACTGGTAAAACAGAATAACTAATATTTCCAGTTGGGGAATATAATTTTAAATGAGGTGACTGACTATTGTTTTTAATTTAAGTATTAGCTTAATGTCTTGCCAGTGTTGACAGAGTTAGTGTCATGTTTAAACTGAACTGGATGAACTATCAAATAAACTCAGATTGAAATGAATGCTTCTCTCTCATTTTGGTGTTCTCCAAATATAGATTACATTGTATTTTTTGGTGTATTTGAGAGTATTTCCTCATGCATTGCACTTCAGTGGGTTTGAGTACTGATGTCTGAAGATACCTACTAAAGCAATTAGTATTCTTCTTTTTGGGGACTCTTAATGCATGGGCTGCCATAAACAGCTTTTATACAGCTGCACTAACATACAGAGGTAGGTACAACTAATTTATGCTTCTACAAAAAAAGCCAAATGTTAAATATCAGCAATATTTTGACTCTGTTTTGAGGTCCCACATGTTTAACATTGAGGGGGAAAAACATACTGGTGTCACAATAAATACTGGGGGAGAAGGGAGGAGAATTGCTTAAAAAGGCAGCAAGTCCCCCATCTTCCAGTGAAAGCCAATGGAAGTTGCAAGCAGAACTTCTCACCTTGCATACCATTTTTCCCTAACACCGCTACTTTTGTGGCAGTCTTGGACACTCTGTCCCCTTCCTATTTCTAGGAACATTGTATGCCTATACTACGTGCACAAAAAGGTCTATTTACAGTCAGATTGGCAGTTTTGTGTGTTAAGATGGCACAATGATTTCAAGTTCTGGAATGTTGAATATGTGAAGGAGATTATACCTATTTATATACAAATCTGACTTACCTGTGCTGACTTACCTGGGGGGGGGTTTCCCCTACCTCAATCTGTCACATTTCATTTTGTTCCGTAGACTTTTGCCCCAGGATGATTCGTCTCCAAGTACCAAGAAGTGAAGTTAAATATAGGGCACCAGGAGCCATCTGCTTTACCAAGCCAAAAGTTCTCTGTCATGATGTGCTAATCAGATTTTCTGCTTTAGGTGTTTCGGATTTTAATCTTCCTTAATACTGTGGTATCTTCAGCGGACACGCATTACATGAATGCAAAGGGCAGAGCCCCATTCTGCTGTTCAGAGTCAGGCACGGTTTCTCTTGCTGTAGATCTCTCTCCTATGGAAACCTTTTGCTCTTTATTTATATGCTTATGTCACAGATATGGCATTGCTCATGTGTTTGGATACCCTGATGCAAAGGAAGTTCAAATCCTAAACAGTTTGACAAACTTTATCAGTCTGTTGTGATAAGTCTCTTTTGAATAACTCTCATTCCTTTGCTCACGGACAGAAGACCAAAATGATTAGCACCAAGTCCTAGACTAATGGATATGTGATGTGGGTAAAATCTCCGTGGTATATTTCCCCCTCCAGTACCATTTAAAAAAAAACAAACCTCCATGCAGTTTTATGGTAGAAGCTATGTAGCCAAGCAAAGGATGGAAGGACTTGGATACCAGTCATGATGGCCTGATTTCACTCTGGAAGAAACCTCTCCTCCTTGGTTAGAAAACGTTCTCAGCCCTGCTACAGCTGTATTGAAAGTCGGGGCTGAAATATGTTGGCAGAGCTGCAAGGTGGATATTTGTACCTGACTCAACCTGATGGTGCTCAGATACAGCAGTGGTGTCCAGTGCAAGAAAACATAGAAATAAATTAATGAGCTGCAAGTATTCTCAGAAGTAATGAAAAAAAAGTTACCATCACAAGTGTCTTCACATTCTAAATGGTATGTCACTTAAATTTTAAAGCAATAGCCCAAGGCCCAGAAGAGGGCAGCATTTTCTGCTAAACTGATCAGCTACTTAGCATAGAGGGTGCATACCTGTGTTCCCATTTCCTGTTGAGCAAAAGAGTCAGGTGGCCAATGCAATAAATATTTTCCCAGGCTGCTGCTTTTTTTTATTTTAGACATTCAAGGTGATTTTTCTTTGGGGGTGAGAGGGAAATGTGAATTCTCCTCCACACTATTACGACTGTTGTTGAAGCTGCAACTGCAAAAGCAGAAAGGTTGCTGCACATTTATTAAAGCTATTGTGCTCTGCAACTCTGGCAAAAGTTAATGTTGTGACTGAGCGATAACCATTTTGGAGCATTTCCTAAGGTGATCTTAATCACCTTAGTAAAGTGTCACTTAGTAGCACTGCTGTCTTCTCCCATTTTTTCAGTGCACAATGAAATCTCTCTAGATGCCTGTACCTAGAAATCTGTAGCTGAGACAGTTTTTGAAGCAAAACTTAGAGAGCTTTATGCCCGGTGCATTGAGGCTTCTCAATTCTCATTTGAATGCCAGGTATCTCCAGAACAGAACGATTCTTAGATGTTCCAGGTTGGAGTCCACTTCTTTTGGACACAAGCAGTAACATTTTGGATCTTGGTATAAATGTCAAATATGCCTGGAGATGGGCATATTTAGACCTGGGGATCCTACAGAAACCATTTGTAAAATATCAGTTCAGAGCTGGGTTTGTACCTGAAATGCCACAAAAATCTAAGAGATTTTTTTATGTTACATCTTTTGTTGGAGCGACTATATATGGTTGTGAAAGATGTTGGACAAGCTTTTGGGCATCAAGTATTCTTCAGCTCTGAAAAAAATGTGCCCCCTAAGTTTTGGTTTGGACCTTGTTCAGTACTTAAATCTTACTGGCTACGAACAGAGACTCAAAGAGCCTGAGGCTGAATCAATTCACTCTTCTCAGGTAAGTCTAAACTGCATAGATTGAACACAGTTGAGCTGAACTCTGTAACTTTGGGGCAACATGTAGGCAAACCTGTGTTAGAAAGATGTTTGTTCCAAGCGGATGTCTTTGAACACTGATATAGGATGCCAAGGGCAAGACAGATGAGAAGACACCAAGTACATCCAGCCTCTAACCCTGTTTGCCTTTAAACCTGCCTCCATCCTGATTATACTCCATGGCAATGCAAGTCTGAAAGCCATTTCTCCAGCCAAAGCCTCTGCATCCTGGGAGAACATCTGAGAGAAGAAAACCAAGCCAGTAGACAAACATCCTGAGGGTATCGTCTAAAGAGCTCTTCTCTGTCCTTTCCTGTATCTGTGGACAAAATCTATATTGCACTTCTTACAGAGAATCTGGGGTTTGACATTAGATGCTGTATTCGAATGATACATTTCTGAAATTGGTTTTCTCATGATAGTGGTAATATCCTTACTGCAGTATTTCTGACGCTGCCAGTAGGAATCCAGGCTCAGTTGCACTTTGTATTGAAAATATGGTTCAACTTAATTGAGTAGGCTTAATGCAGGACTGTAGTTGCTCATGAGTACCTGTGGGATTTACATATTGCTTGCAGCTAGCATGGGTATCTCCATGTCCCTGCATTTTGCTGTGTAGGCATACCCATTAGCTACTAAAAAGGCAAGTTTCCACTGACCATGTGCAAACTGTGACTTATCAAAGACCTATCATTTGGCCAAAGTTACCTGTGATTGACAAAAAGCACACTCTTTGCTAAAAGGCTGCCACTAGCCAGATTTCAGGTCTGTATGCTACAGCCCAGGAGCACAAGAGCTGATAGAAGGGCACCGGCATTCTTTTTATATGGGGATAACCCCGTATGCTTGGGTAGCCTCTTAGAAACAACTGAAGTGTGTTAGTTGAAATTTTCCAATTACTTCAGCCAGAGGCAGACACTTTCTACAGCAGTTTACAGCCCAGTTTGTTTGCAAAGTTATCAACTGAAAGCAGTGTGTTATAATGGGAGGTTGCAGGTAACTAGCGCTAGCCACCCTGCCTATAATTCACTGGCTGAACAGATAGAGCAATGGTCAATCTCTGCATGGTTTTGACACTTCACTTTGGAAGCATCTCTCTCTTGTCACATGCCATTGTTTCTACTCTCTGATTGGGTGACTGAATATTTTAAGCCAAATAATTATCAGTACTAACTGTGAAAGTTAAACACCCGTATACAATTTTTCTTTTTCAGGAGTTGAAGCTTTGTCACTCATGAATTGAGGTATTGCACGAACTACAGGCAAACCTAAAACTTTCATGTGAAAACAAATTGTTCCCAAAACATTGTTATCATTAAGGAGAAAGAATGTGGAAAATCTGAAGAGCTATTTAGCATCTCAACAAGTGTTCATGGACCCAGTTACTATAGGACGTGACCACACCTTGTATTAAATGTTTGTGTGATTGTATATTCTACATAACATCATCTAAACATGAATCTGATGGGCTTTTTCGGGTGGTTTCCTTTTATTATCTCTCAAGTGACTATCTATTTTTTCCAAGCCAGAGATTTCCAGGTATTGATATTATATAGTAATAGGAATATTTTCAGGTTTAAGAAAAATACCATGCAGCTATTATCTCTTGCCTGCATTTGATTCTGTATGGCGGCATTCTTTTTTTTCATAAGGTCAAGCCACTCTGCTATTTCATTAGTTAATTCAATTAAGCTGCTAGTCAAGATCAATACTTTAAAAATGGAGTCTTCTGGAGAAAATTGATGTGCTTTTTAAAACAGCATTGGGGCCTGACGCTGCTATTCTTCTCTAAGGTGAACTCCCACTGGAATCGCTAGTTTTGCCAGCAGTGATGGTGGCAGCATCAGGTCCATAGTCAACTTAGACTGAAAGACAGCTGGGATGGAGTGAAAAAGTAAAGGTAAACTGGAAAGGCATCCCTCAGCTCTGCATGGGCAGGGAGAAGCATTAGTCAATTAAAAGCATTAAGTGTGTTGACAGTAAAAAACCTAAATAATGCATGGTAGTGGTAACGTAACCCTAATTCCTATTTATTAATAGAATAGATCAAATAAAAGGGTACTGGAAGAAAACTAAGTAGGAAATTGGTTAATTTTGCCATCAATATTTCCCAGACTCTTTTCTTTCTTTCACACTTTGCACATTGAAAAAAAAAGGCAGGTAATTACACTGCATCTCCGAGGGCTGGCAAAATCTAAATTTCCTAATACAGATGTATTTCTAGTTAAAGATCAGATTAAGTTGCTGTGGCAACCTACTAGATAATGTAATGAATATGATTGGTAGCTACCACTTGGAGTTTTTAGTATCATTTTTCTTACCTTTCCAACAGGTTTTATATGTGAATGCCTTAAGATAACCCTCCCCCCATATTCTGGTCATCTTCACACCCCATTTGACCATTTTGTTACACGCTTGTACTCATTTATTGCAAGACCTTTAATCATACGTGTGCCTTGGTGCAGGGGGCATTGCAGCCGATATTGCATACTCTGAGGCTCTGTGCTGTAGTCACAGGTCGTTGAACCAATAGTATAGCCCCACTTCTTCATTAGTTGCTTGGAAAACCTGACTCTGGTACATAGGTGGTTAAGACATCACCATCTTTCCCACGGTTCGTCAGCACCTGGCGGTAAAGTCTCAGCTGTTGGAACGTCCATTTATGCACTGTCGGGTATTTTCTCCAGCCTCTCATTCCACATCTGTAGTCGCGCGTCCTTGAGTGTGGCATCGAGAGGCTGGGTGCTGGTGAGGAAGCTCCTGCATGATTTCAGACATTTTTGTGCTGTGTTAATGACCCAAAGAAAGAAAAGGGCCCCATCTCATCCCTTGTACTTTTTTTCCTCCCTGTGCAAAGGTGCTACCATCAAGGAAGTGAATGCAGAGTTGTAATGTTGCCATATTTTGCACCCAGTTCTTGATGACACAAAGCAGAACAGGATCCAGGAAGTGTTTAATTTAACTATGTGCCTGCAGCAAAACAGTTTGCTCTAAAGACTGTGGCAGTACTCCATAGGGCTGCGTGAAGCTTTGGTTTGATTCAGCCTGATTTGGTAGCCGAATCTCCAGATCGAATCAGAGGACCCTTTAATCTTTCCGAATCAAATCGGAATCTTTCAAATTGATTTGGAAAGATTTGGTGATTCAGGCATAGATACAGTTTTAAATGTTTTTTTCTACATACCTCTAGGTAGCAGGGGCTCATGAATGCTGCGATGCTGGGGTGTATGGAGCGTCCCAGAGAAGCACGGGGCGGGGGCTCCCTAGCGCACTCAGCAGCAGACCCAGAAGTGGACCAGAAGTACTTCCAGTCTGCTTCCAGGTTCACCACGGAGTGTGCTGGGGGACACCCCCTGGCTCAGTGACTGATGCCTACTGGGTCTATGGGGAGGCACCCAGGATCCCCCAGCATGTTCCCCAGTAGACTGGAAGTATTTCCAGTCCACTTCCAGGTTCACTGCCGAGCATGTGGAGGAATCCAAATCGAATAGGACCAGCTACGCACACCCCAAGTACTCGGGTGCCAGCTGCCACTCTAGTGATACATTTCAAAACCCAGCACAAGCATTAAAACATTCAAAATTTCTGACCATACCATCACTAGAGCTTTCTTGAGACATTTTGTGACTGGTGAGAAAAATGACAGCTTTGATTCTACTGGTCAGGTCCTCAGGTATATTTTGAATCAAATCTACGTGTGTTTAGGCTGCAATTATTTTTATGGATTTTTTTTCCCCTCCATCATGAGCAGTGTACAACTCATTTCTAAAGGGAACAAAGTTGGCTTCTGGTATCATGCATAGTTAAGCTCCAATGCAGAAATCTTGTAATTAGTTATGAGGCACCAGCCAAAAATGTACCTAGTTGGATTTTCCAATTCCACCGCAGATTTGCAGCTGTTGGAGAAAGACATTATTTTTACTCGTCTAAGCAAAAATGAGAAGCAGTAGTAAGTACAAAATAGTAGTCCTCCAAGGTATGAATCAAATCCACAGAAAACAGCAAGGCCCATGGATGCAGGACAACCCCAATATTGTTAGGACTATCAAACTGAAGTTTTCACTTCATGCAAATGAGCCCCTGCATGGCCTTATCACAGGGGCCAATAGTGGACCCGAATGCTGCCATTCCAGGTGGGTGTCTACATTTGATACATCCACATCTAAAACAGTCAAGACTTCCTCCTTCCAACTCCATCCCCCTCCTCAGTGACCAACTAAGCTTTCTATTCTGTTTTGAAGTTTTTATGTAACTTTGACTAGTTCGTGGTCTGTGCCACAAGCCCTCTTCTAGGACATTTAAGGTCCTGGTTGGCAGAATTTTAGATGATGCATATTACCCCGCCTTCACATGGTGCTTTGTTTGTGAAGGTGTAGCCATCTGACCTCAGGAAAGGGACTCCAAGCTCTAGACCAGAACAAGTTCAGAGATCCTCATCGAAACGATGAGTAAGTTGAGGAAAGGCAGTTTCCAAAGCCTGGTGCAGGAGAGAGGAGCCTGGAAGAATATGTGCAGGGGAAGATTGTAGGCTAATGCATGAAGTATTAGCTTCATAGGACCTGAACCCAGGCTGAGATCTAGATGTAGCAAGGGAGCTGGGGTTCAGGCTCAGGTTGCCATGCCAGCCTCTCTCACAACGCTGCTTCTGGCCTGATTTTTTTTTTGTAAGAAAAATTAACCAAGAGGAAACATTAAATCTGTCCAGCTTCATAGTCAAGACAGAGCAGCTCCCATTCCTACCATGCGAATGTTCATACAGAGTGAAAAATGCTCTGTCCTAATCTGTTTTTATGCATGCGCTGTGTGAGACCTCCTCTAAGTGGCAGAGCACAATCAGCCATGGCAAAATCTACTATAATTTTATCAAGTAATAGAGACAAACTTTTACGTATGGGGTCACAGAGGATACTATAAGCTTGGAGTAAGTACGACAGTATTTGCCTTGGAGAAGATCCGCTTGAGAGCAATGCTACAGGATGTTAGGAAAGGGGAAGCAAATTACTCTGCCATTTCAAAACCTTAAATCCAGTATCCCAGGGTTTTCCTGTGCAACATTGCTGTAAGGTGAGGACAAAAGAAGCTTTGTCTTAGCCTCAGTCAGATAAAATAGGAAATTTGCCAGCTGTTGTAAACTAACCCGGCACACCTTGTTGAGTTTCTGTGTCGGAGAATGATAGATTGCATTAGTTTGCCCACTCTAATGTAGTGGCTGTGTTAAACGGTCCACCTCACTTTGCTATGTCATCATAAAGTACTTGTTAACAACTGCTCTGCACTTATTCTAATTAACTACTGTATTTTAGGCAAGTAGTAACTAGTATAATGCTCTACCACGTAGCTCAATGCCCTAGGATTTTTTCGAATGGTGTATTGTGGGGCACCTGCAGAACTATGGAGATCCAGCTATCAAATTTTCAATGTGCCCTCTCCTCATCCATGTGCCAGCACCATTTTCCAGTTGCTTTCAGGCTACATGGCAGAGATGCTGCTGAGTGCTGTGATTATGACCATCACTAATAGGAATGGGATGATGCACATGTTTTGGCAGTCATTCAGCTGGCTGGATTTAGTTCAGTGCCTTCAGACAGCTTTAGATCCTGTGCTAATTCAGCCACAGGTAGAGGAGGAGCAAGTGAATGAAGTTGGACAGTTACTTCTGCGGAGTATCTTCCCGAGGCAGTGTTATTTGGTGGAGCGCCACATTTAGGGGTTGGCCACTAGCACTGCTTGATGGGCTAGCTTGTAGTGGGATGACCAGCACCAGCTGTACAACTCCAGGGTGCAGATGGCTTTCCTAGAAGTCTGCTGAGAGCTTTTTGTTGGATTCTTGGACCAGAGGAGTGGTTTTACCTGCACCTTAAAGAACTGCAGAATGACACTTGGGTGTATGGGTCTGTACTTGAGGATGCTCCATCAGCTTTTGCCTTTGCATCCAAAGCAATTTTTTCCCTTCCCAAGGCCATTGTCTCCATTTTGAGCTTCTATAAAGTCTCTAGGAAATCATCCCTCTACTGCTCTGCCTCTGAGGACGCCTGTTGCAGTCCCTAGTTCTGTACAAAGGCTCTGCCATCTTTCCTAGCCCTTTCAGGTAACAAGTCTCCTGTATGCATTGTCCATAGCATACAGGCCTTAAAGTAAATCAGACACACAAGTATTTATCATTCCAACCCTAATTTCCATTACAGCAATGATAAAAGATTTCTATCTTCTCTGCTTACCCTGGTTTCTGATTCCTGATACTTTTTATACTGATAATTTCCCCTTGTGTAGCACCCCTTGTATTGAAATTGGGGGTGGGGGGGTGGGAAGAAGAGGCACAGTGGTGTCTACAGGTGAGGGAGGTAGTATGTACAGAAAAATAATCCAGAAAAAGGCAGTTGTTTCAATGAATCAGGCTTGATGAGGACCTGCACTGACTTTATGGATGCCCGGTGGCAGCAAGGGGGAGGTGTAATAGGGTGGCCGGTCCCCTTAGGAGGAGTCGGCCAGCCTAGCTGATAGCAACAGTTGTGAGAAGGCTATTCACATGGGAGTAAGTCATCAGGAGTTAGCCCCAAAAAGCAGAGCCGCAGAGTGCAAACATGAGAGAAGCGGTGGTGAGCTGAAATGCGTGGACAGCAGAGCGGCTGTATGAAGGCCAGAGCCAGGGGACCTCTCCCAGTGTCTGTGCTTTCCCAGTTTCTTTGTTTTGTTTGCTTAAAGATGCTGTTCAATGCTGGGGCCATACGAGAGACCACTCAGAGAGCAAAAGCCTGCCTGAAGAGGCCCCTGGGCATGGTAGCCCACTTCCAGGAGGGTAGAAATGTCATGTGCACTGCTGCAGGAGGTTCCTACACAGAAGGGCTTTACCCGGGGGCAAGTTCAGAAATGCAATAGGTAAAGCAGAATGATGGACATTGCTGCTGCTTACCAGAGTGGTGTCATCCTAGCTGATGCAGGAGGAGAAGGAAAAAATCAATATCTGAGCAATTCTGAGAGAGCTTGGGTATACCGCGGTAGACCACTACTTCTATGCTTTTACACTCTCTTTAACACCACCCGGAGATGAGTGTAAAGTACGCTACAACATAACCACAGTTCAGCAGTAATTGGTCCAACCAAGTTTCAACTGGCTGTGAATGCCTCCTGTTGTTAGAGGGACTTCACGTATCTGTGTATTGGCAATATTTCTGAACTTTGATTTGTGCTTCCTACAAACCTTGAAACCTTGGTACGATTCAAGTTGGATGCAAGCCGAGACGGAAGGATTTCTTAGGGTGCTATCTTTTTATTGGCACAACTGCATAGCTGGGACAGATTTAAACAGTCTTTTGAATGCAAGACATTCTTCCTCAGGTCTGAGCAGTAAAAGCCAGAGTCGCTGAAAGCTGTGGACATTTATAAAACAGTGAACAAAGTAATGCACTATATGAGATTTCTTTTTTACTGCTGTGATGCTGACTTCTTCAATGAGGGGAGAAAGAGGTGCCCAGGAGATTGGGAGAGGGAGGAGAAAGTGTTGATAGAAAATTTAATCTGAATTCAAATTAATGTGTACATGTTTATGGTTTTGATGCAGACACCATTTTGAATATAGGGGAAGGAGGTAGAACACCTTGATGGTGAAGAGCCTTTGCCCAGAAAGTATCATTAAAATCCATCCTTTATGCCTGAATTGTAAACCAGCATACAATGGTTACTGGTACCACCCCCTGCCTCTTACCGATTGTTGGTACAGCATCAGATTAAGTGTAGTTTTTGCCTACGATTCTTGTGTAATTTCTGAAACTGTCTAGCTATGAAGCTGCCCAGACAAATCTCCTGATCTGACCCCCTAGCACAGTAAGGCCACATCCAGCATGCAAGTATCCTTGCACCAACACAAATTTGCACAGAGCACGCCTCTGCATGTGCCCTTCATTGCAGGACAAACTCGCACAACAGGCAAACTGCCCTCGCCCAGGTCCTCCCAGCAATTCAGCCAGGGAGAGCTGGGGGTTGGGGCCAGCACTAGTGTTGACCCCTGCAGTTTTACCTGGTGGTCTGGAGCAGCAGGGGCACAGGTCTGGCAGCACAGAGACCTGGCTCCAGCCTAGTCTTCAGCTATGCTGGTGCACACTTGTTGGGCATGCATCACACTGCATTTTCTTCCAGTTTTTTGGATTTGTGTGTTTTGGGGCATTTTTTTTTGCTACCAGAAAATCCCAGTAGTAAATTTTGGCTCCATGCTGCAAATTTGCAAAGTGGCTTGTGGTGCTGCAAACTGCACATGCCTGAACATCTGGATGTGGCATAAGAGTCCAAGGCATCTTACTGTGAGGTCTTGGGTGCTTGTTTTGTGCTCTATATCTGTTGTGTTTTGAGAAAAATTAATTGCTGTATCATTCTTGGTTGTGGTGATGTCACTGTTCAAAAAATAGCGTTCAGTTTCTTGTATTATGGACGGTTAGTGGGAGTGTTACTAGAGGTCTTATTTGTCATACCTTATCTGTGGATACTTCTCTACTTGGTACTGTGACCAGCTCCAGGAGCACTCCCTCTTCTTCGTTTTGTGTGGCAGTGTCCTAGAGAGATCTTCAATGTAGCGACTACTCCAGGTTGTCCGTGCAGCTCTCTGAAGACAGCACTCAAGTCCAAAAGCCACGCAAGAGTTTACATAAAAGCATGAGGGGAGGAAACTAGCCTCATGTAAATGAGCAATGAATATATCTGTTCTTTTCCTATTCTGTTTGAGATTTCAGCAGTCTCTACTACTCACTTTCACTTGCTATTTCAACCTATATTAAGAGACTGCAACCCATACACTGGAACTGGCTCCTGTGATGACAGACCAAGGGCTTAATATGTCTCAGTTATACCAGCTTCTGTCAGGAGTGTCTGAAGTTAAATCTGTAGGATCACCAAATCATGACCTCAAGAGTTGAAGCACGCTGGAGAACGGTTTACTAGATCACTTCTGGCATTTTAGCTCATGGCTGCCATGAGAGTGATTAGTTAATGGTTTTAAACGACGCAAAGTAAGTACTCCATGCGAACACTAAGAGTTATTAATGCAGAAGAGGCAGGGTGGAACTTGGGCTCCAGGTCATGTTTATATGCTGGAAAATGTTGCTGTCTTTTCATGAAACAGATCCCACTTTTTGTTGGCTGGGTTCTCACTACTGGCAAGCGGAAATGTCCCTTTTATTACCTCTGAGTTGCAGGCGTTTTTGCAGGCTGGCCTTTTCCAACTCACTAAATCTTGGTCGTTCTAAGAAGGATTTTACTAGGGTGAAAACTCAGTTGGCAATGATCCATACGGACCTTGAGATATTGTAAAGGAAGATCTAAGACCCAGCCCATTGTGACCAATGCACTTTGAAGGACGTCATTTTTACCTTAATATCTCAGTTGTCAAGCTAATTTCAGGTTCTCAATATTTTGGAAAGAAGGTCCTCAGTACTCCTGACCTGGTATGATGTACCTAATATCCTCATTTTTGTATGCACCTGACATCATGAAGTATACGTACCTGGTTCTGTGCTCAACTTTCCTTTGGGGAAGTTTCATAAAATAAATCTAGATCTGTCCAGAAATATATCACTTTAGGACTGAAAAGCCACAGCACAATAAAAGAAACAGAGCTATGTTTAATCTCTTTGGCTGTATGCAAGCTACAGTTAAAATTTGTACTTGCAATTCATTATCCTATTCCTGCAAGCATGATTTTAGTCATGAGGTCTTGTCTGAGTCCATGATGGTCAATGGGAGTTTTGTCTTTTAGATCAATAGAAGAGCATGCCTTAGCATGGGTAGGATCTTATTTTTATTTTTCTCCATAGCAAATTATAAGGAGTGTATTTGAACAACCATAAACAATCATTATGCAACTGAAAATTTGTTCCAAGAACCTATGTAGCTCAACTTTTGTGTGCGCTGAAACCCGTTTTAATTTAAGCTGAAGTTGGTACATCACTGTAAATTCAGAGTAACTTAGCTAAACTCATTGCAGTGACGTGTAGCTGAAATCAGAAGCTAATTTTTACTTAACTAGGTGGATATTAATTGTATGTATGTATCTTGGTTTTTGAATGTTTTTTTAAATTACACACACACCTGAGGAAGGGTAGTGTGATAAACAAAACCTTGTTTTTGTCTATAACAACCAAGCAGTTGGTTCAATAAAAGATATCACCTACAAAAAATTATTGGCTTTAAAAAAATGGCAAAGTATTCATTCCTGCCCTCATCCTTCTTTTGACGAAACAATTTATAAATTGTCCCTTACTTGTTTGTAATTACTGGATGAAATGCTGTACCAAGAGCTAGCATCTAAATTATTACAATATAACTTAACATCAAAAAGCCTATTGCTTAAAAATGGAAACTAACCTGGGATAGTGAATTTACTGTGGTTACGATCAAAAAAGTCAATATTTAACAACAGGCATCTTATGGGGTGATTTGAGATACTGGAAAATGCCTCTGCTTAAAATAAGTAACAGCTAACAGAGATGCCTGAGATAACAGTGGTTCTGGCAAAAATACTAACTCCTTATTAACAACCATTGCGGTCATGAAAGAAAAAATGTCTTTAGAATGTGATCTTAAACAAATATCATAACCAAAAACAGGGCTAAAAAGCATTATGATGTTTGCAAAGTTGAACATTCAAATAAAGGAAATGCCGAAAGGTTATGTGTGCAAACTTAGTTGGGCTGCTAGTGTGAGCTGGGGTCAGGGTGGCGTCAGGCTCCCCCCCAGCAGGGGGGCTGCACCCAGGGCAGGCCGTGGTGGCACTGGGAGGAGGGCTATGGTGGATTTTGGGGTGGCTGCAGCCCCCCCCGCCCATAACCCCGGTCCCTGTGCCACTGCTGCCCACCCCAAGCACATATTGGCAATCAGGTTGGTATCAGCCGATATGACTTGTTAAAAATTAGCCATTGGTATCAGCCCATAAAATCCCTGTTGATGCACCTCTAATTATTTCACAGGATTCCTGCCTCAGTTAATGCCCACAATGCATGGTGTTCATTGACTGGATATCTATTTGATGTTTCTTCTTATCCTCCTCATTTACAGGGCAGCTTTATCAATTATAGTGTAGGTCCAAGATTCACCTAAAGGCCTATTTTGAGTTGAGCTGGACTTGAGGATTTGCAGTTTCCCACCCTACAGGTTGGGCAGCTATTGATCACACTTCTGTGACCATGTAGTGTTCCTCCAGTTTCCTCGCTTTGGCTGTGATGAAATTTCATTGAACCTGAGCTGGTTTACCAACAGGATAAACCAGCTCAATCAACTAGCATTTTGCAATTGGACTTGTTGTCAAAATTCTGCTCAACTCCAGACTATAATGCTGTCTAGAGGGATGACTAAACAAAACCCTTCATCTTCATCTGACAGTATTTGGAGCTGTCCTAATATAGAGCTGAACTTCAGTAGGCTAGCTCCTGGCATTGACCTCAGTCTTATGCAGGCGTTAATCAGGAATATTGTCAAATAAGTCAATGGAGTTACACCAGTACAAAACCAATGCATGGGATATCAGAATCGTCCCTTATTTTTGCTGGGCGGAGATAGGAGAACGTTAAGCTAAAATGGCCCTGCACTTTGGAGGTTTTCAGATTTTACCTTGACTCCTCTGTATTTTAAGTGTATATAATCCTGAACAGACAAGGTTCCTTGGGTGAATCTGATATCTTTTATTAGACCAACCCAAATAGTTGGAAAATAATTATTAAGCAAGCTTTTGGAGTCAAAAACCCTTTGTCAGGCTAAGGAGTTTCAGTAGTGGGTGTTTGCTCTTCCTGGGTGGAATGAAGAGTAAAGAAGCCAGCGGCTGGGCTGGTATGCATACAAGACAGGTAGTCAGTGAAAATGTAGATGGAGGAGTCAGTGGGTGAGAGACAGCCTGGGGAACTGCTGCAGTACAGAAGAAAACCCCCACAAATCGCACACCACTGGTTATGGCGTATCACCCCTCCCTTGAACCTGTACAGAAAATCCTCAAAAAATTGCAACCCATACTAGACAGAGGCCCTATTCTTAAAAAGATCTTCCCAGAGCCACCCATCCTAGCCTTCAAACAAGCACCAAACCTCGCCAACCTCATCACCAGAAGCAAACTCCCTCAAGCCCAGAATATGCCAAAAGGATCCAGACCATGCCAGGACAAGAAATACAAAACCTGCCAACACATCTCCACCACCCCCGCTATTACTACCCCCCACAACAGAGCCATCAGCATCCCAGGATCTTACAGCTGCACCTCCAGAAATGT
>JAGPOW010003447.1:21404346-21501896 GCA_030014935.1 Caiman crocodilus
CAGTACTCCATCTGCGGCCTGACCAACGCCGCATAAAGGGGGAGGATCACCACCTTGGACTGGCTTGAAATGCATCGTTGGATGCACGCTAGGGTTCGGTTGGCCTTCCCAACCACCGTCTGACACTGGCGGCTCATGTTCATCTTGGCATATCTACAAATGCTTTGACACACACCTAAACCTAATGCACATTTGCTTTAGCTATTCATGTCTAAATTTTGATACCTGCAAAAGCAAAAGCAGGTACCATATTTAGGCACGAATAGCCTAAAATTGCCATTTTTAGGGTGATTAAGGCTGTGCACATGTAAACCCTTGCTCTTAACGTGCCTTAAAAATGGCTAATGTGCCTTAAATTGCCACGTGTAGACGTGCCCACAGAGTTCTTATCTAAGCCTTGTAGCTTACTTGGGTTCAAGGCGCACTTGTCCTTCTTCCAGTTCCCCCCTTTATAATATAGATATGAGACTGGACACCAACCAAGCGTTCTTCATCAGAACAGGTTTTGATACAAAATCAGTTTTCTACCAAACACGGTTTATTTTTCCTTGAAAACTTTTTGGTTTCCAAAAAAATGTCTAGTTTTTCTATTGGAGGAAATAAAAACCTAGCTCTGAAAAATAATGCTTAACCTGCTTGTAAAGACCTTTGCAGCTCATTAATAGAACAATGCCAGAAATGATTGTTTTACTTATTATAAGTCTCTTTGTAGACATCACAGGTGAGAGTTTTATTTATTCATTTCTTAAAGGACAAAAAGTAGAAACATAGTCTCCCCAGACACCTAGAATTTCATCTTTCTAGTTAGTCATTCTCTACTACCTTTTCAACACATAGGTTGAGTAAAAAATGTGGATTTTTTTCAGTCCTATGTAAAGTACCTATCATCCCTATTAACTCAGGGATTCAGCCAGTTCTGACTAAAGCTATTAGTTCTTTCCATCGATGCACTCTGATTAGGATTAGGCCCTTATATATCTTTGAAATTTTTGTGCAGGATGGTCAGTCTCCTGTTACTTGTTCCCTTTCTGGACAGCACCTTCTTGTCCTTGGATGCTGTACGACGATTACTCTTTACCGTTTTCATACTGTGGCCCCTTTATCCGTACCTGTCCCCTTCCCCTTTAGCATTATGGAAAGCCAGGACATTGTGGATACCCTGAGAGTTATTTCCAACCTGTCCCATCCTATGGGTCGCGACCACAGGAGGAAAACCCAGGATTACGCGTTAGGAAACATGATGTTCTAAATATTACTCCAGCGTCTTGTCATTACGGTCCAACCACTGCAGCTTGCTTTGAGCCAGCGCTGTGGATTACTGGAGCTCTTTAAATTTTAATGAAGGTGGAGTTGACATGTGGGCCTGCTTAGCTTTTTGTAGCTCCCAGTGTCCTTCAGCTTGACCTTTTCCCCGCTAAATTTTCCCGCAGGCCTCCTTAGTTGTCCTCCCCGCACCTTCACTTTCTAATGCACGATAGACTGTTGCAGGCGCACAAAGGCCCATCTGAACTGTGGAAATCATGCCCTAAAACCTTGCTCGCTCGCCTGCCACCCTCTGGACTCAGCTGAGGAAGCTCGCTGCAGGCGGGTTTGCTAGTGTCTATAGGGGCCTTGCTTTGGGTGATGCTCTAAGAAGGTACAACAGTCACTGGAGTGATGCTCCCTTGGCCAGAGCAGCATCCCTTGTAGGAAGCAGCCTCAGTCTCTCCCTGGCCTTCCCTCCCCCATCTCTCCTCTTTCCCTCTATCTTTTATGGCTGTTGCCATGGAGCCTAGAGACAGTTCAGCTCTGCAGCAGGGGAGGGAGGAGAAGAAGGAGGCGGCGCTTGCTGCAAATTCCAGGTTCGCTCTGTGAGCTCATCACCCTCCTCCTCCAAGGAGGGAGGTGGCTGAGGCGACTGCTGCTGCTGCCTCTGCTGCTGCTGTGAGTGGGTGGGTGGTTTCCATCCTCAGCATCACCAAGCAGGAAAAAAAAAATCCCAGCAGCTGCTGATGTTGGGCACTAAAACAGCCTCCGTAGCAGGGAACATGGATGAAGCCTGCACACCTCTCGCTTTTCAGCATCTTCTGGTTTTGACATGGTAAGCAGCAGCAGCAGTGCCAGAAAGCCCTGGCTTTATTAGTTGCAGTGCTTGGAATTAGGGGATCATTATTCTCGTGGTGATGATGTGGTGTCTTTCTGATCTTGTTGCTCCAAGTATCTTCATTCGGCTTGGGAAACAATGACTTTCATTTGAGCTATTGGGGAGAGACAGAGAAAGGGAGAGGGAGTGGGGGAGGATGGAGAGAGAGAAAGATGGAGAGAGGAGGAGGGAGATGTGGGCTGATTAGGAAGTCTTGGCAGAAATGTTCTGGGAATTCATCTTTACTAACCTCATTCTCTGGACCATTTTCTTTCTCCTGGATTTGTCATCATTTTCCTTCACCTTCATAAAATGGCAAACATTGAAGGCAATTGCTAATTAGAAAGGAAGATAATTTTCAGGGTCTTGGTTTGATCCCCTGGAACACCTGGGCTGGGCCTCAGGGAAATGGCACTGATGTAGTCAGTGCAGCCAAGCTAAGATGAGTTTAAAAGAAGCGTATCTGATTCATTTTGTTTGCAGCCTGGATTTGCCCATGTTGTTCTGCGGTGGCATTGCTTTCATGTTGAATGACTTTAAAAAGGATCCTGTTTGTAGCTTCTTTCCGCATAAGGGGTGGGTATGTAAATACACACACCTCGAGCTGGGTCTCTTTGTACGTACAGCACATGTCTTGATCTCATGGCCATTAACTGACTAAACATCCCACATGGGCTGATGTGTGATTTATTCTTTGGTTACTGAGTTATTGTCCCTTGGTTTTCATTATGGCCACTTAGGACAGATCTATATCATGCACTCGGTCTGCTTTATGGCACTAAATGCTAATTTGTAGCCTGTCTTCATTTGCTTCCATGAGTATAAATGTATGGAAAATACTCAACTTGCACCTTGTAGGCTGGGAAGATACAAAGATATGTGTTTTCAATTTAATAGCTTTCAGAAAAAGGGCAAGCCATATTTTTGAAGCCTGTGGGTTTATATTGTACAGGTGAGCCATACACCAATGTATCACGAAGGGGCAGATCCTTACTAAGTGTCCTGAAGTGAGCCAAATTCTCTCTTGATGTACACATTATACATAAGTGTGAAATGTGGGAGGCAAGTCAATATGATATTGGTCATTTTTTTGTCCAGTACTGCTGTATTTGATGCTTCAGTCCTGGCTACATCTCCACTGATAGCTGTTATTCCTCCAGTATACAAATGTCAGGCCGTCACAGTTTGTGCTGAAGATGATGGCACCAGCTGTACAGCCAGTCATATTTTCATTTCTGTTACTCTGGTGGAAATCGGTGGTAGTTCCATTGCCTTCCACAGGGCTGTTCCTTCTGTAAGAGAAATCGGGTGTATAGTAGTGTCAGCAATAGAAGGACAAAGTCATGCCATGTAAATGGATACGGTATTTTGTGAGGGCCAAATTCAGTCCTAGCATGAGTAGGTGCAATGAGTCAATGGTTTTCAACCAAATTCAGGCTGAAACTTATTTAAGGAGTTACTCTGAACCCCTAAGGGACTGGCCATCCGGGGAAAACAGGAGGCATTTTCACTGGGGAAAGACAACCTCACCTCCATCGGCAGCTTTGTAAGCATTCTGCCAGCAGAGGTGGTTGAAGGGACTTTCTGAATTGGTGTAGGCCCTGGCTGTGATCTTTCCCAGGACAGTACTGTTGACTTTTTCTGGGCTTCTGTGTCTGTCAGGGGAGCTCCCATGGATGGAGGCAGGAAATGCAAGCACCCTGCACCCCTGTAACCTTCCTTCCACAGGCCTTGTAGATGCTGAGCTGGCCATTCTGCAGGGTTTCGTTCTGGGGGAAGTTGACCCTGGCCTTGGACTTGAAGTTGACCCACTTATTTGTACAGCACCCCGCACAATTCTGCATGGGATATCTAGGGCCTAATACAATGTAAATAATGCTAATACCACCTGGGGCTGCCTTTCAATTATTTCCCTCCCCCTTGCGTCCAAACACATTTGGACTTGGTTTCCAATGGTTATTTCTAGTGAAACAAGCTTTCTAGCCAGGGCCTTTTGTCTCCTATTTAAGAAGATAATACTGCTGCAGCGTAAGAATGTAGCTGTGCATAGCAGAAGTGACTAGCTATTTTCATTTCTAAATGCATGGTGAGGCCTGCTTGACCTTTTCTTACTATCAAGCAGCTGGCAAGAGGCTGAATAATTTCTTCATTATTATTACACAAGGATAACTGACCTCCTGGTACTAAAGTCAGGAAAACATTGTGTGACATTTCTGGGCATCGTTTTGCCAGTTTGAGTTTCAGGTTTTGGTTTCTATTACCCATCCATTCCCTTTTACCTTGTTACTTGTCAGTTGATATTATGCGTAACGTGCTTGTCTTCCCATAAAAAGGTAGTGGGCTGGCTCCTGCTTGCATGGAGACTAGTATAAATCAGGTGCAGCTCAAATGAAGTCAGTGACCTTAAATCTAATCTCCACTGGTTTTGTTCTCAGTATACTGTAATGGAGTTATAACCAGGATACAGAACCATACAATGAAAGAAGTACCAAGCTCACTGACAGAGCTAAATGAATGAGTGTTTTTAGGAATGCTATCCATAACAAAGACATTCGAATCCTAATGTTGAAACCAGTTCCCTCTGTGCCTTTAGTCAGCCCTTAAACTCTTCCTCTTGTGAAATGGGCTTAAGCCATTACTAACTTACTGAAAAACCTGGCTTGAGGATTTATCAGCTGATGTATGCAGAGCAAGTGCACACAAAAAGCACTGCGGATAAGTACAAAGATAATGAAACTTGCGTATTCATAATTTATTATTGCAGTTTGTTTTACGTGCTGACATGGGAGCTGGTAAAACAATTCTAACTTATTTTGATTGTGAATCTAGTCTGATCGGCTGGAAGGCTGTCTCCCCAGCTGGGGAGGGCTAAACAGAAGATGATTCCTCTGTGATTCATTGACTGCCAAGGGAGGTGTGCAAAGCATGCTGGTAAGGGTTGCCTATAAATCTGTAATTTTGGAGGATGGTTCATAAAGTAATTTCGGTCTGCTTAGTTAATTTGGAGACCTGCTGCAGGCTTGCTAGTGCAACACATGAAACTGTGATTGGTTCATGCAGTGTTGCAAACCTCCATGTTCTGGGGCCTGCAGATAATGGGGACCCCAGGGACTAAATGAAGTGTTTAACACTGTGTACTGCATGGGTTCAAGTGGCATGTGGTGCTGAGTACCAGCTGATTCATGCTGACAGAGAGGATTGTCTTCCACCCTGGGTGAGACGTGTTACACTTAGACCATACTAAATCACTGGAATGTTAATAAGTGTTAAAGTAAGAACATGCTGTGAGCAGTGTCACATTAAGGGTTAATACTGTTTCTTGCCTGCGCAGCACTTACCACTAGAGGGCTGGTGAGCAGGGGTGTAACTAGGAGCTAGGGTACCTGGGCTCTATCCCTACTCTAGGCAGATGTGGGAGGCTGGAAGCAGTGTATCCTGGGATGCTGGATGACTGCAAATGATTTGTTTTATCTTCATGGAGCAGACTAAAGTTACCCTAACATAAGCTAGGTAACATAGTTCAGAGTTAATACCACAACTTAGTGCCTCCCCTCCCTCCCCTGCAACATGCCACCAGCCCATGTGGCAAAAAACCTGCCCCACCCTGAGCAGTGCTGAGTCGGAGGCCAATCTCAGGAGGGGGAACATAATAGCCACAACCCAGATATTATTGGTCCCCTATTGTAGAATAGAGGAAAACAACCGTCACTCATGTAGAGCCTTAGGAATAGCCCCTTTACATCGAGCTTTGTTCCTGTGGGCAGAACTTAACTACTTTGACATTGTTTCAATGTGTTTAGTTTAACCTTTTGTTGAGATTGGACGATGGAAAGAACTCTGGAAGCAATGCTCATGCCAGTGACAAGGGAGGGAACATGGCCAGAGGTGACTGACATGGCTCCTGCTAGCCACCTGTCTTACCAGAAGCTGGGGCTGCAGGGCTGAGCCCAGGCAGCCTACTAGTGCTGCTGAGGGTGGAAGCAGAGGGACCAGCCCAGACTGGGCTGCTGGGCCTGGGTCTTTCTGAGCAGGATGCAGCCGGGACTGGGGCCAGCAAAGACTGAACTGATTTGCAAGTGCACAGACATTCACGTTTAATTCTGGAAATGCAGGCACATGCCTGTAGTGGCTCAAGCCCAAGCCAGGCGAGGCTGTCATGCAGACCCTGGACACCTTCTATCTGGATGCCTTCTACCTTCCAAGGTATCCAGGGGCTGGAGCTCCACAGACTGGGCAGAAGCTGCACGGCTGAAGCTTCCCACTTCCCCCTCCCCCCTCAGCCCCCACCCAGAGTGGTGTGGGGCAGCCATAGCAGCAGCTGCTGGAGGGTAGTGGGGAAGAACAGCCCCCCGCAGCCTTAGCCAGCCCACTGCTGGTTGTGCCGCTGCCATCCTGCACAGGGCAGGGGCACAGCAGTGGCAGCTGCCAGGCTCAGGACCCACCAGTACCTCTGACCTGGCCCAGGAACCCTGCTTCCCAGCCAGCCCCCACCCATGCTGTTGGGCAGGGCCTGCCCCCCCAGGTCAGCTTCCCTGTAGCCTTGCAGCTGCTGCAAAGGGAAGAGAAGGCTCCTCTGGCACCCCCCCAGCTTCTAGCCTGAGCCACTGCAAGCATGTGCCTGCATTTCCAGAATTAAACAGTAATGTCTATACACTTGCAAATCAGTTCAGACTTTGCAGGTTAGACTAGTCTTTGCAGGTTAGTCTGCGGGAGCTCCCCGTTTACTGCTGCCATGCTTCCGCCACCGTCAATGCTGCTGCACCACCCCAAACACCGCTGCACCCCCTTCCTTCCCCCCCCCGCAGCTGCTGGGCATGTGTTGTTCATATTAGGAATTGATACTCCATATCAGTGATGGTCATCACAAAGCAGCAGAAAAGTAATAAGGCTGTGCTCCTTCTAGAAACCCAAAGGCAAATGTAGTGATGAATGCTCTCATAGTCACAGAGGCATAGAGTCTGTGTCAAGCTGTGAAATTAACTCCTGGAGTTCCCAAGTACTTATTGGCAGTACATGAAAACCTGGGTTTGGGTTTGGCCATATGTAACTCACTGGTCATTGTGTATGAAAAGTCCTGCTCTGTGCCAGGTTACTGTGACCGATCTTTTTCACACAAACTGTAGCAACTTATGCTTTTAGCTGAAGGCTGTATCCTATCCCAGGCTCGCTGTTCTACATGGTGCCTATACCATATCATGCTGTTATTTGCACATGCTCTTCCCTGTGGCTGTATTGTTTTTCCTCTGACATGGTCTTGACTTGTTGGCATTCCTCAATAAGCAGTTAGTAAGGCAAGGGAGAACAGGAAGAATTACAGAAAAAAGTGTTCACCTTTTGAAATCTCACATGAATTAGCAACAGAATGTGTCTGGATCCCAATAAAAGCACCATCTCGTGCCTTCTTGCAGTAAAACTCATAAGACTGCTTCTACCCCACTATTTATTATTATTTTGTTCATTAGTGTTCATTGTATTGATTTACTTTTATTTACTGACCTCCACAGCTTACAACTGGTAGCATCCAAAGAAACATAAGATGTTATATGCATGGTTTGAGACATGAAATGCACATGTCTTCAGTACAGCAAGAGGGTTGGGGTTGGTTTTTTTGTTTTGTTTTTTGTGGGGGGAGAATTACAATAAAGAGCTTTCATGTAAAGGGATTAAATATATGTAATTTATCATTGCCAGTGATGATTTATCTCTTTCTACCAAAGTACAGGAGACTGACAATACTTCTGGCTTGCTTCCTCGTTCAACACTTAATGCTATTTGTTGACTTTGTACTGTTCTCCCAACTTGGGAAATGCAGGTTAACGTCTGCGTTCCTTTGGTTGCTGATCAGTTTCATTCTGACCCTATGCATAATGCCGCCGTATTTTTGGTTTACAACTGTCGGGGGCGTGTTTAAATCCAAATAAAAGCTTGTCTTCATTGACTTTACATGTAATTCTTTTTATCAATAGACTGGTTGGGAAGGGAGGTGGGTGGGTGGGAGTGTGAGTTAGGTGTTTTATTAGGGGTGAGCCAGGAGCGAGCCAGGGGCCATCCCAAATAGGCACCTCCTCATTTGGGCCCAAAAGTCAGAAACAACCAGTACAAATGCAGCGACATCACGTCCTTATGTGCTGTTGGCTACAGAAGCTGATATGCCTCAACCATTCTTGCCACATGGGCCTCCTAGGCTCAAGACAGGCCATGGCTGACTGATGACACTGTCTAGCTGATGTACCTTCTCAAAGTTAAACTAATTTCAAGGGAACACTGCAAATTTGTACCCATTGTTGATTTGCCCACTACATTTTTAAAGTTTATCTTTACAACCTTAGCACTGATTCTCTGTTGTGCCCAGAGCCATCACTGATACCTGTGCAATGTGAACATGGAAGGCTCTGTATTGCCAATCCCAAGCATCTAAAGTTATTCACTATCATGTGTTTTGGGTTCATTTTTATTTGCCTTCTGGTTTCTGCACCTTTCAGGGTCCAATTAGGATTTTCTGTGCAACCATGAGTACTAGAAACTCCATGTAAAAATGTAGCTTTTAGCTACAGGACCTGGCACTTAAAAGAAAACATACTTTTATAAAACTCTTGACATAGTTTTGAGAATTGGCAAGACCGAATGCTGGAAAATCAGAATAGTGTCATTTTACATCAGATTCCCATAGGTTTAAATGAAGACACAAAGGGGAATAGAGAAACAAAGAGAATTTGGGGCTAAAGTCTTCAACAGCGGATCAGGTCCAGCAGTAAAAAGAATGAAGTGCAAATATTTCCATGAATTCAGTTCAGTTCAGTATGATTTGTGGGGGTCATATTTGTTATTCACAGGTTTGTGGTGTGTATCTGAGCAAATGTCAGAAATGCTGAAAGCTCTATAAATTTCAGAGCTAATGTTTATTCATCCAAAAAGAAAAACGTACAGAAAGATCATTGTCAGTGCTCTATTTTACAAAGAGATTTGAATCCTAAACTGTGGGAGCAGAAACAGAACCATGTGATTTTAGATGACCAATCACGTAACACAAACGAACCAATAACAGGTAAGTGGATGACATGAGCCGTTAATAAACAATCTATATGATGAAAACTACTCTTTAAATATTTACAAATATCAAATGCATATGACAAATAGGCAGACAGGTTTCCTTGGGTATATCCAATCTTTTTTATTAGACCAACTCAGATAGGTGGAAACATTCTTCTTAGCAAGCTTTTGGACACAAACACCCTTCATCAGGCTACTCAGTTGGGGCTAATTCACCAGTATCACTAGAAAGGGCAGTAACCATGGTAGCATGAAATTCTCTCCTTATGTCATCACTTATAAAATTGTTTTATAACAAAATTGCTGGCGACAAAAAAGCAGAATATTTTGCTTTAAAAATTGGAGATCGCTAGAGATAATAGGCATGATCAAATCTATATTGTTTAGGCTATGCAACCTTACAACTCACATTAGCTCCATATGTTCTTCATTTCTCAATCCTCTTCTAATACTAGTGAAGTTATGTTTACTATGGCTTTCTTTATATATCCTAAGGTAAAAGCTTCCTAAGTCTCATATTGTAAGGCTAAGGCTGGCAGAAAATGCCTAATTGCTACTATGACATCATAAATGCAGGCAGTTTTCATCAAAATCTCACCATTTTCAGTGGGTAAAACAAACATAATAATGAAGTGAGCAGACAATGTGGAAAGTTATGCTCAGTGTAAATCACAAAAGCTTCACTGATCTTGTGACATTTTTGTTTGAAGGGCAAACTTTTTTACTGCATTTTGTGCTTTTGTCTCTTGCTCAATTAGCATTTGCAGCTGCAAAGTCTGTCTAGGAAGATGCTGGGGCTGCTAGTTCTCTGACATAGTGAAGGCCTGCTTCTCTTCTGACCTAAATCAGTGTTACTATAGTGTAAATCTATCCATTGCAAAAGATTTAGGCATGATTTACAATAGGTAAAGGCAGGGATGATTTAGGAAGTCTGTCAATGTACCATTTATGATTCTGTTTGATACTGGGACACTGTGCATCAGTATCAGACTTCAAACTAGCTTTTGAACAAGGAGCTTGTCCGCCATCTCTGTCTTTTTACCTTCACATTGGACTGAAATGTCAAGGTGGGAACACAGAGCTGACAGAGTGTCATTAAATGTTAATTAAACCTGTATCCACTTGGAACCCCATTGGACAAAGAGCTGTCCATCTCCTAAGGGAAACCAGCTTTTTAAGTCTGAGCTCTGGGGAACAGTAACTAAGCAGTGGATCAGTAATGGATTGGGACTTTGATCAGCTACTAGGTCTTATCAGGGCCTCCCCTTAAAAAGTAGATGGGGGTTTCTAAAAAAGTGGGTCTCCAACCAGCTTTTTTAGATAGAAGATATGAGAGGTAGGAGAGAGCTATCTGGCTGCTAGGTGAACACGAGGCTCCTCCTTCTAAAAGAAAATCCAGGCACAGAGGAGGAGTGGGAAGAAGGGTCAGGGACTCGTTAGAGCAGTGGTCACCAACCAGTGGATCTTGATCCACTGGTAAACCTTGGAGCCTCTTGCAGTAGATCTTGGAGCCTCTTGGAGTTGATCCGAGGCTGGAGACTGAGTACCCGTGTGCATGCATGCAAGCACCCCAGCCCAGCAGGTCAGTCCATGGGGGATGGAAGAGGTGGGGGCTAGATCGAAGCCCCTGTGGTGAGGGACAGTGCCGCAGAGACAGGAGCAGGGGCAAGTTGAGTGGGACCCTGGGGTGGGTTGGACTTACCTGCTGGGGAGGCACACCCCCAAATAGTTTTTTCTGCCTCTGTCTTGATCTCTCCCCCACTTCCCTCCTCACAGACTTACCTGGTAGCAGGGGGTGGCACACAGTAGATCTTGGGTTGCTTTTAAATGCCAAAGGTGATCTACTTAAAAAGGTTGGAGACAACTGCTTTAGAGGACTCTGATGTAAGCCCCAGGACTGTTCATGAACGGTAAGGAAGGTGAAGCAGGGAAAGGTATGCAGGCAGTTTTGTTGTTTTGTCTAGATCCATATGTTACTTGTGTGAGTGAAGGTAAGAGGCAATTGCCTGTGACCTCAGAGGTCATGGGCCTTAGGTCTGTAAACCAAGAGATGAGTTCAAAACTCACTAGACCCTTGTGTTTGTCTCTCAGTGGCATAATCTCTGAGGCCACGTCCAGGCAAGTTTGGCCTTGGCTTGCCACATACTGCATGTTCAGTTGTTCTCCGCACTGCAAGGAAGCAGCATGGAGGGGTTTATTTGACCCCTGGAGCACACGTGGCACAAGCCATCCTCAGGGGCAACTAACAGTGGCGCAAGGTACACTGCTGCTGGTTGTCCCCAGAGTATCAAATGTCCATGCACATCTGGATGTGGCCTGAAGGTTTAACCAGATGACCCTTGAGGCTTCTTCCACTGCTATGATGTTGGGGAGAGGGTGGCCACTGACACATCCCCAGGGCATCCCCTTGATGAGGGGCGGACCCCCTCAGCCAATCAGAGGGTAGGGGTGGGGCCACAAGGCCCCTTGGCCAATCAGCAATAAGGTGGTGGGGCCACCACCAAAAGTTTACCTCTCCCTGGCTAAGAACCCTGCTTCTCCTGGCTGTGTCCCACCTTATCTCTAGGCACAGCCAATAGAATCACAGGGACAAATGATTGACATGTATTTCCACCAATAAACTGAAAAATAGAATTTTTTTGCAGTTTGTTCCTCATTCAGAAAGGAACACGGGACAAAGGGTTTAAAAAACAATGGCCACCCTATTTCAGGAAGGTTTACAAATCTGCTTCAACAATTGGGCACTGCTCAAGAGGTAAATTATATGAGCAGAATACTCACAGGTTTGGAGCCCTGGGGAATGGCATGCTTAGCTAGTGAGGACTATGGGGTGCCAGCACTGGTCAGCAGGGGACGATGATAGCTGGATTATGGTGTCCCATGTCCATGAAAGAGGAGCAGGCAAACAATACTAAACAAAGGTGCCAGATAAGCTGAAAACAGAGATATTGGTGAAGCCCCCTCAGTCCAAGAGCAGTTTAAGAGCACACAGGCAGGACACACTGGAACTTGAACGTACACACCAGATAAAGGGACCTTGGGTGCAAATTGATCAGAGTTATGTAATCCAGGATACCTTATCTTTTAAATAAGTTTTGATTAAAATAAATAAATAAATGAACAAAGCCGAAGTGTTTAAAACCCTTTTCTGATACTGGATGAGCTTGGTTGTATAAGCACAGGTTGTGGAGCCAGGCCTTGTATATGGAATAGGTGGACTAAAGAGACTATTGTGCAGAGCAACCAGCATCCTCTAATGTTAGATAAGATGTAAGAAAGACTAGAAGATAATTGAAATCCGACTTACACACCAAAAGACACCAAACTGAGTATTTTA
This sequence comes from Caiman crocodilus, assembly GCA_030014935.1. Classification (NCBI taxonomy): domain Eukaryota; kingdom Metazoa; phylum Chordata; order Crocodylia; family Alligatoridae; genus Caiman; species Caiman crocodilus. The sequence continues at coordinate 21,416,856 of JAGPOW010003447.1, forward strand.
CACAAAATACATACTGAATCCATGTTCTGAGCTAGTAATTTTGGCATTAATTAGAAGCATGCAATTATACTGGCTGTAATTAGTATTATGGGTATATGATTAAAGTGAGAAATTGGCAGTTGGGACTCCTGGGTTCCATCCTTTACTCTATCCATGCTTTGCTATATTTGTTAGGTTGCTTTTCTTCACAACTGATGTAGTAATATTTGTGTGTAAAAACATTAGGCTTCTTTACGCCATCCTTAAAGATCCTAGCATCACATGTGTTAGAGAGAAATTATTGTTATAATCTATACTCTATTTTGTACTTATGAATGGATTGGTTTTGGAGTAGGTGCAGAAATATCTTGGTGACAGCATCCAGGCAAAAATTTGGGTTTACAGAAAACAGAAATAAATGCTTCCTCTGGTTGCTCTTCTATACATACATTTTGGCTTTTTGACCTAAGCTGTTCCACTTTTGTGTCATTCGTAGACAAGACATTGATGTGTGTGCCTCTGTGTGTGTCCATGTGTATTTACAACTCAAGGTTTTCTGCTAAATGCTATTGTATTGATATTTTCTGCCTTCGTACATTGATCAGAGACGAACTGAAATGTATTGTTTTTGCATGATCATCCAGTGAAATCTGGCATATATCTCAGAGGAGGCAAGTCCAATAAAGAACAAAAGCCTCAGTGCAAAATAAAATTAGCTCCAGAATAATAAAAAAAACCTCAACCATACTTTGGAGCAGCTAAATTTGCAAGGGCTATTTAGCAGTTTATTACTAAAAAAGCAACTGCATTAAATTGTTGTTGTTCAGCAATTTATAGTTAAGAGAGAGATTGTATTAATTAATATGAAAACTCTTTTTCAAATGAAATAGTAAGGTTAGAGTGTGTCTAATAAGCACTTCACTGGTGCAACTGAATAACAAGTAGCCAGCCAGCCTGTTTCACGGGTATCATTACGAGCAAAATGATATTCATACCACGTCCACAAGCTTCTGTGAGCAGTTCCCTTTTGAACTGCTTCCTATATATATATATATTTCTTTTGTAGGTCACAGCATGACCTACATGTTGCCTTTTTCTTGGAATATACAGTCAATATCTGTAATTCATGCAGTAGCCTGTATTATTAGTTGAAACTCAGCAAGGGTGTAAATATCTTTTTTTTTTTCCTTTTTTTTAGCTATTGATTTAGACTGATATGAAATATCTTTGTTCCTATTTGAATCTTTCTGGCATTGTGATGAGGTTTCTTCCTGAAGCCACTGCATGCACCTACTTCGTGTGTCTGCACAGATTTTGGCTTGGATACTTTTAAAATGTGATATTTTTCAATGCTTTGTTAAGATGTATTTAAACCAGAATGTCAACTAGGGTAAACCAATGTAGTCCCACATCCCCAGTGATTTATGCCAACTGAATCTGATCCATAATCTGCTCGTATGAAAGAAGAATGCTAATTCCCAAGACTAATAATTGAGGCTATTTTAGTTGTTAAAGAATCATTAAGAACAGGACACACTCATCATCCACATTTCTAGCTCTGTTTTATAAATGTCACTGTCTGTGGCTAATGATAGATGCATTTTTAAACTTAATTCAGTACTGCTTTATACTATCTGTTAAAATAAAAAGGAATAAAAATATGAGAGTGAGGACAGCATCATATGACACTGCATTTTCTGCGTTTAGACAGTGACATTACACTTGTCTCTTCCTTGCTCCATCTTACTACAACAGAAGTATATTTCTATTATCAAAACACGTGGTGCAGATCTTTTTGAACAGCTCATATACTTTTATAGATCTAGAAATATTAAGACGCAAATGCATGATTAAAAGTCATAGCAGAATGAGAATAAGAGACCAAATCAAATATCGAATTTTTTCACAGCAAATATTTGAATATTTCTAGTGAGTATGTTATATCTAGTGTTTATGATACTTCTCTTTAGGAGTGTAGGTTGTGAACAGATGAAATTATTGCACCAGTTTAAAAGGGGTCGGAATCTTCTGTAACTGTTTCATCTTTATCAGTGACTTGGACAACAGGGTGAAAAGCACCTCGTTTAAATTCACAGACGACACTAAGATGTGGGGAGAGGTGGGCACACTGGAGGGGAGAGATTGGCTACAACTAGACCTGGACCGGTTACAGGGGTGTGTGGATGAGAATAGGATGGGATTCAATAGTGACAAGTGCAGGGTACTGCATCTAGGGAGAAAGAACCAGCAGCAGACTTACAGGCTGGGGAACTGCCTTCTCATCAGCATAGAGTCAGAAAGGGATCTTGGAGTCATTATAGACTCCAAGATGAACATGGGCTGCCAATGTGGGGATGTGGTCAGTAAAGCTAACTGCACCTTATCATGCATCCACAGATGGGCTTCACAAGCAGGGCCAAGGAGGTGATGGTCTCCCTCTATGTGACACTAGTCAGGCTGCAGTTGGAGTACTGCGTCCAGTTCTGGGCACCACACTTCAGGAGGGATGTGGATAGCAAAGAGAGGGTCTAGAGGAGGGCCACTTGCATGGTTAGGGGACAGCAGGGCAGGCCGTACAAGGAGAAGCTACAGGACTTGAACCTGTTCAGCCTCCACAAGAGAAGGCTGAGAGGAGACCTGATGGCCATCTATAAACTGGCCAAGGGAGAGCAGTGAGGAATGGGAGAGTCCCTGTTCCCCCAAGCTGTACCAGGAGTAACTAGGAATAATGGCCACAAGTTGATTGAACCCTAGCCATGGGTTCAGGCTAGACACCAGGAGGTGCTACTTCACAGTCAGGGCGGCTAGAATCTGGAACCAACTTCCAAGGGAAGTGGTGCTCACTCCCACCCTGGGGGTCTTCAAAAGGAGGCTAGATAATCACCTGGCCAGGGTCATTTGACCCCAGCATCCTTTCCTGCCCAGGGCAGGGGGTTGGACTTGATGACCTGCTCAGATCCCTTCCCACCCTACGGACTATGAAACTATGAAAATATCTGTCTGCTCTGTCCTATGATAAGTGAAAAGTAAACCATAGTCACTGACCATCTGTTTCATTCAGGTGAAAGTCAACCAAGTTAGGTCTGTCTGCTGTTGGACTGGCGTGGGAAAAGGACAATGAAATGTGCATTTGAGCTAGAAGGTCCCCTTTTCCCAATGAGGAAGTGAACATAGTCACTAGAAATGAACAACTGTTCACATTGTTCTGGACATACAGGGCGCTTGTACACATCATGCCATTACTACGTACACGTGACAAAAATGTCACTATGCGTGGCTTAATTATATCACATTATTCACATGCAAGAGTTTCGGGGGTTTAACGTGAGTTTGCATCATTGCAAACTAAACTATATACTTATGTCATTTAGTCTGGAACAATGCTGCAAACTCATTTAAAACAACGTATTGCAGCTACTAGTGAGCTTGCCCGCTGGCTGCAGGAGAGGTGGGCAGGCTCTGCAGCAAAAGGGGATTTTGCCCCTCACCACTTCTGCATCCAGCGGGTACCTGCTGAAATCAGAAGCCATGAGGGGCCCAATCCTTTTTTTTTTTTTGGCAGAGCCTGCCTACCTCTCCTGCAGCTGGGGGCTGAGCTGCTGGCAGGCTGCATGGCTCGTGAGCTACAGGGGGCCCTAAGTCCTTTCCTCTGCACTGGCAGTGCCCCTCATGGCTGCCTGGGCAGACTTCTAGCAGGCTAGGTGTTTCCTCAGCTTGGGGTTGGGGAACAGTTGGATCAGGCTGGGTGCTACCTCTGAGCTGGGGGCAGAACCAGGCCTGCTAGCAGCCTGCCCAGGTGGGCCCTGGAGGGTGCTTCTGCAGCAGAGTAAAGGACCGGGGCCCCCACAGCTCAGGGCTGCTTGGCCCGCTGGCCATGAGCAGGTTCCACCAGACGAAAAAAAAAGGATTGGGCCACCCACCAAAAGAAAGAAAAAATGGATCAAGCCCCTCACCATAACAGTGACAGAAAAATGAAACCCCACCATTTCAATTAAAAATCCACCGTTTCAATTTACGGGGCAGAGAATGCAACCCTAAGAGCTAAACCCCAGTCATGTGTACAAGCACCCACAGCGTTTAGGGAATCCAGTGTGCATGTGAGTGTGATACTACAAATAGATACTGCTTTGCCAGAGTGACACCCACCTACCATCCTGCTGTGAAAGCATTAAATAGTTTTTCTTCTCCCTGGGACAGGTGGCTCACTTGCTCACCCAGACATTAAGGTGCATGTGGAACAGCCCTGAACCAGAAACCTAAGAGCAGTCAAGCCAGGAGTGAAAGAGAGAAGCTGAGCTGAGCTTTATTTCTCTGTTCTTTGGTTGGGTGTTTTTGTTAGTACAGCAAAACCGAGGAAGTGATGTGGGTTTGTGCCATGGCAAAGTATGTAGACTTTGCTTTACACCACAGAGACCCTCAAGTTTTGCGCAGTAGTTAATGCCTGTGACTGGATTTCCTGTAGTAGCCAGACAATTCTGTGACGTACTTGTTGAGGAGTTTCCCCGCGTCCTTCCGGCAGGAGACTAGTCTCTATCTTACCCTATGGGGGACACCAGGGATGCCAAACACAGATGTAGTGGATCCATTTGGCCATCCATACAGAGACCTTTGCAATAGGTCTGGGATTGCCGAGTGCCTGCCCCAGCCACTGCTAGTACTTGCCCTCAGCTGCTTTATTTAGGGGATTTCTCCAGCACAGAGTAGCCTCTGCAGGAATGTTCTCCGTTCGTGTTACCTTCCTTCCATCTGTTCTCTGGAGGCAGAGGCATAAATAATGACTACTCTCCTGCCCTACCGCTAGCCTACTCCCCTGTCCTGGCTTTCCATGTCTCTCTGCATGGCCTGTACAATGCTGCTGAGAAATGCTGCTGCCGAGGGATCTGACTCCCCTTTCCATGCGGGAAGAGGAAGATGCTTTGCATATGAATAAGAAAGTTGTCTCTAGAGCTTTGTAGGTAGGAAAGAAACATGAGCAGCCCTAATCCCAGGAACAGCCTCATTGATTTCAAGTATCTTGACAAATACACTGTTTTGATCAACTAACAATGATCTTTCGATAGCAGTTGCGGCTCATTCCAAGCCCATGCTTTTTCTAACTTATAATTCCCCTGGACAATGATAGTTACTGTATTTCTGCCATAGTGGAAAAATTCAGAAGGGTGACACCACACTTGGCAACCATGTGTGTGACTGGAATGATAACTTCTACCACATCATCCTCCCCTATAGGTTTTACTCTGGAAGGAGGCTCTGAAGGAGGAGACCTCCTCCCAGTCCTCTTGAAGAGATGCCCCTGTTGCTCTGTCAACCCATGCTTGGATGGACTCCCAGAAACCAGAGCCGTCTTTGCAGAGGTTTTGTGCCCCCAATACCACGTGCCAGCTCACTGACAGCACAGCACAGAAACTCCCCTGATTGCTGCTGATCTCCACACGCTGCTTTGCTAGCAAGCTTCCACAAAACCAGCCTAAGAACAATGTGCCTGTGCTCTACCCCCACCCTATCCTTATTTCGAAGTGGGGAAAGTAGGTTCTCTTCCATGCTTAGTTCTTGGATGACACCATGGGCCTGCAGTAGAGGATTGTAGAAAGACCGAGACCAAAAAAAAATCCAAATATTTTTGCAAAATTCTTTCTAAAATAAACCCTCTGATGTTGTCTTTGGTATCTGCAAATCATCAGGGATGGCAGATCAATACACTCACCACATGATGGATAGCCTTTGTTGTAGCAATGCTGAGATCTCTGTCTGGGTTGGTTAGAATAGCCCTGTAACTCTAAAGAATGGCAGTGCAATGACTACATTTCTACTGTGAGTTTTAGTGCTTATGAAAGTGACTTATAGCACTCACTGAAGCCACACCGTACTGTCATCATTTTACCGCAAAAACTGTATATATTTATTCTTCAGTGTTTTTGTTTCACAGCAATGGCTATGTTCCAGCCAATATCCTGTTTCATCTGCTGTCCAACCATTATTCACATGATGGTAGTCATTTTTTTCTTCGATGGCATCTGATTCTCATTAAGGTTTGGCTAAAGTAGACTGTGAAAAAGAACTGTAGGGCCAGTCTTGTAAACCTCGCCTGCTTTTGTAGGAAGTCTGTATGCATGCTTAGTAGGATTATGTGTGTGAGGTAAAGGTTGTAAGAGTTGTCTGTGTATTCTCATAGAGAAGTAAGGCTGGCAGGGACTTGCACGTCTACATGTTAATTAATGCGCCATAATTACAGCATGTTACGTTTAGTACCTGTAATGACAGGTACTAAGTTAATGTGCAGTAATTAGCGCTACTGCACGTTAGTGTAGATGAATGCTATTTTTAGTGATGTTAATACACATTAGAGTAAATCTACTGCACATTAGCATGGGTTTTGCCCGTCACGCTAATGCAGTAGAATTAGTCTTCTCCACATTAAGCGTCTTGTGTAGGCACACTCCAAGAGATCATCTTTACTCCACAAGACTAACCACAACATACATTTGGAGTTGTATTTGTTCACTCGAACAATACATATACAGCTTGATTTTTTGCAATGGGCTCTTCATAGACACAGCTGAATTGATACCAAGTGGTCTATTCGGTATGGGGGTCTGTAAATACCCCTAATTATGTACTCAGGGTTTTATGGCATTTTTACTTCCATTAACTCTTCAGAGCCACTGCACCTAAGAGCATAAATTTATTACATTTTGTGCAGCATCAGCAGAGCTGCTTATTGGTTTCTAGTCACTTAAACCTGTTCAGTTCAACAGGGTTGCCAAGCACGGTTGAGAATAGGATTCGCCTTATAGCGCCATTGTTGCTAGTCATAATTCTAGTATTACAAAAGCCTTAGTCTGTCTCTCTGTCTGTCCGTAACCCTCCAGGCCAACTACACATGCACCGCCGAGAGGGCATGCGCTGATTGGCTGAGAGGGCCCAGTGTGTTACAGACAGAGGGGGTGAGCGAGCAAGGGACCCACTGTGCCTCCCCCTCCCCAACAACAGCTGGCATGGAGGGGGAGAAGATGGGGAAGAGAGGAGAGAGGGAGGAGAGCAAGAAGGGGAAGGGGAGGTTCTGGTGGCCGTGTCCTCCCTCCTCCCAGTGCCACCGCCTGGCCCCAACATCAGCTGGCAGGGCAGGGGAGGTGGCAGGGAGGAAGGGATGAGAGGGGAAGGGGAGGGGAGGCAGAAAGAGGGGAATATTGCCTGCTGCTGGGTCATGGCAGCCACCACCATGTGCAAGCTCCCCTCCCCCTGGTTCCCGGTAGCACAGGGCAGAGTGACAGGGGGTAGGCGGGCGCACGGGGCTGGACACGGGGGATCAGAGGGGATGCGGGGGGGAGATGCATGGGGCTAGAGGTGGAACGGTGGCACCACAGGGTGCAGGGTGGGGTGCTGCATCCCCACCCGTCATTCATTATGGGCAATTTGCTAGTATACTATAAGAATCTGGTTATTTTGTTAAATCCAGGTTGGGTTTGCAGGACTACCAATTAAAACTTACTTGTAAACTGAATATGTGAAATATACAGTCAAGAAAAAGTGAAAATCATATAACCTTACTAGCAGCAGGTGAAAAGTCATCTTTCAGATGAGAGCACTTTAATCAGGTAAGCATTTCTTCCATTTTGGGGGGAATCTGACTGAGTATCTGGAAAGGTGTCTCGCTCTCACTGAAAATCTGCCCCAAAGTGTTTTTCTCCCTCTGCTTTGTAGTTGAGACACGTTGTAAGATATTTACAAAGAAAACTCTCCGTATTGTATGCCAAAGGAGAGCGATGGATGGTTTTAAGGATTCTTTGGATAAACTATTGCCTGTAAGGCCAGGGGACTGGCATCAGTGGTCCAAGAGGCCCCTTCCTGTCTTACATTCCAGGGTATGAAGCAAAACTGCAGCCCTGGCTAGCAAAGTTAAATGTTAATTTTTATGGAGGACACAATAAGGCTTGCAGCTTTGCCACAGCATAGGTTGGGGACAGAAGGAGATGAGAAATCGGATGTAGGCACAGGCGGATCTGTGAAAGGCTTGGAAGGTGATGTCTGAAGAGAGAAGGAAAAGGTAGAGAAGGAAACTGCAGCAGGAAATGACCTGAGAAGAGAATGACCTAATTGGGATATAAGAAACACAATGCAAGCTGCAGTGTATTGAACTGATTTCAATGGAGCAATACAAGAATTGGGGCAAGCTAAAAAAAAAATGCTTGCTGCTCTTCTATTTTGCATCATCTGTATCAGGCTCAGCAAGTTCACTATGGGAAGAACAAATAAGTGTGTTTTTTATGAAAAACGAACGCCCCATTTTGAATCGTAACATTTCAAACATGCTTGATCAGAGTGAATATAAATTCATCTGGTTTCAGGGAAGGGATTGGACAGTTAAGCTTAATGGATTTAAAAGGAAAAAAATGTGTGCCATTTTTATTTCTCAAAAATCTTTCAATCGCATTCTTTAATTAAAAGATGTCTCTCTGTTTATTCAAATTGATACAGCCCATCTCTGTGCAGGAAAAAGACAATCCTTTGAATCCCAAGCAATATCGTATTTTTGTTTCTCTCTGTGCCCCATCTTCAAATACCACCCCACACACAGCACGCGTCTGCCCAAGCACATGTGATTGATAGGTTAAGAATGATCCTAGAGTGGCGGGTGAATAATTCCAAGAGAAATATGCAAAGCCAATGAAAGGCTATTTTACATCCTTATCTTGCAATGAGCTCTGCATAAACAAACCCTTTGGGGACCCGGGATTTTACTCGTTTTTAGGCACATCTTAAAGACGGTGTATTTAGACATCTAGATATGCCATATTAAAAACATTTTGCCTAGTATATGTTTGAGAATATCAAGAATATTTTAAGACTATTCATCCTAGAAACATTATTACCGATATTGGTACAAACTGATATTTCATATGGTGACTGATTGTCTCAGTCTGTGTAACGCCACTGTCACAGTGAAGGAAAAAAATGTAGCCATCCTTATCTGAAAGGATGCAGATATGTTTTTGCCGGGTTTTTTTGCCTGAGAATACTAGAGTATTGGTTTAGCAAATCCTCAGACTAGGAGCAGTGTTGTTACTAGTAACAATAATGCTTCTGTCTCCTTTTGACAGTTTCCATGGAGCTTGCAGCAGCTTGGAGAATTTTTATTCATGTTTTAGAACAGGAGCCAATGGTAATTTTGGCCTATGTGGGTCTGTGGCAAAGGATTTGTATTTTAGCCTGCCGTCTTACACACAGCTGCTTTCCTAGAAATAAATGAGACTAAGGGATGCAGTGAAGGAATACTAGAACACCTCAAGAATGCAACAGTACTAATAACGAGGATTATGAGGATATGTACTAAAGATCTGTATTACCCCATTAATTGAGTAACATGAATATAATACGCAAGCATGCGCAACTTGGCTTGTTCTGGGCATAATCTGCTTTTGTCTAAATTCAGAAATGTGGAACAGACTTGCCAGAAGGTCTGCAAACATTTTGACTGAATCTGGACTTAGTTTGGGGGTGACCCTGTGCTCTGATGTATGGCGTCACATGGACATTATGCAAGATCATGTTCTTATTAATTGCAACCCTTAATCATTTATTGCTCTTTGTTGAGGAAGGTCCAGTTAATGGTTCTTTGTGCCAATGGTCTAACAGACCAGGGGCATGATCTGGCATAAGGTACAGGCCCTTGTGCTTAAATGTAGTTCCTAATATAAAACATAAGTGAAGTGAGATTTGGCATGTTAAAACTGAGTTCTGTAGTTGGTTAATTGATACCTGACAATCATGTTGAAACTCAGGGCATATAGACCAAAAAACCTAAAGCTCATTCTATTGTCTTCATCATGTGTTTTTATCTGAAACAAGAGTTCAGAAAAGAACCTTTTCACTACTCTGGAACATAATGTGCTGGGGCAAGCATTTATTTTCGATGTGTGGGGTCTAAGTCCTAATAAGCGTACAGGTATGAAACTGAAATAAGGTTTATAAATTATTTAGAGCCAAGTTATCTTATGATGCATGGCTTCTAGACATCTGCACTTGGGGTGCACTGATAGACATTTTTGGGGCCAATACAGATAGTCAATATTTAAGGAGGCATATTGGCTAATACCGATCCGATTTCCAAGACAGTTGCATCCAACTGGTAAGTCCGGTGTGGTGGAAGAGGAGGTGGAAGAGGAGTGGCAAAGGGGGGCAGATCAACACCCCCTGCAATGAGGGAGGGGTCGGGGCAGGTGCAGACTTTGCCCAGGTGGGGTGGGGGGAGCCAGAGCCGCAGCTCATGGGAGCAGGGAGGCGGCTCCTGCCACTGCTTGTACCCAAGGAGGGCACTGGGGGGCATGTGCCCCCCTATCTGTGTGGGGCAGGGTAGGCTGCAGCTAGGGCTGCATGGGGCTCTTCTTGGTGGGGGCTGGGCTTGGTGCAGGCACTGGGAGGATGCTGCATCCACCCCTCCCCGTGCTGCCACCAGCCACCCAGCACGGGCCCGGCTCAATGCTCGGCCTCCACCCACGCACCAGGAAGAACCAGGACTGTGCAGCTACCAGTGCACTGGGAGACGAGCGGTGGTGAAATCTGGGGTGGATGCAGCATTCTCCCAGCGCCGCCAACACCCGCTCCAAGCCCAGCCCCCACTGAGAAGAGCCCCATGCAGCCCCAGCTTCAGCCTGTCCCACCCTGTGGAGACCTGGGGGGCACACACACCCCCACACGGGTGCAAGCAGCAGTGGGAGCTACCCTCTGACAAATCAGGGCTTTGGCTCCACCCCATCCCATTCCTGCCCTCTCCTTCACTGTGTGGGGCATTGATCTGCCCCCTCCATGCCCCTTCCCTCCCCCTCTTCCACCACACAGGACTTACCAGCTGAAGGCAGCTCTCCATGCTGCAGGCTCTGCTCCTCATGCCTGAGTGCTACACTGAGGCTGCATGCAGCACAGGCATTTATTCGCCAAATTATTGGCCCCATTGAGCCGTATCCAATACAGCCAGTTTTCTTCATATAGGTACCAACTAATATCAGACCGATGTATCAGCACACCTCTAATCTGCACCAGTTATCACTGTTTAAAAATGTGTTCATTAAACTGTTTATAGATTAATGGACTTTAACCTACATAGCAATGTGTACATCATATGCCGTACACCACCATGCAAACATAGAGATCTGAGAGCATCGGCAGATAGACAATTGTCTATCTAGTCTAGTGGACAATTGGTTGTCTATGGATTACAGGATTTGCCGCAGAGATCTAAGGTTTAACTTTAGTCTGGAATTGGAAACAAACTTTCTCAAAGTTCAAAAGGTGAAAGCATCTGGGCACGTAGTTTGCTGCAGTATAGAAACAAGTCATTTATACAGCTGGTCAAAGAGCTGGGGGTACGTGGTCCCATAATGTTGACTTAGGTGTCTCTTTAGTATGATGGTTGCTTGAGCTGAACCATGACACCTTTGCACAATACTAAATCTGTTGGCTGGAGTTTTGGATTAGTGTTTTAGTGTGGTAGGAGTTAAAATGCTGGCTCAAATTCTAGAGGAAAATACTTTGGGCTCAATACAGTCCCTGCTTGTTCACATTACCAAATCCTGCCTCTCACTAGCAAGAATGTCAGCCTCCACTTCTGAAGGCCCAAGAGGGAAATAGCAGGAGGTACAGATTGGAACTGAAATGCTTCAAGAGAGCCGTGTCTGAGAAACCTTGAACAGGGCTTGCATGCACAATACACGGCTTATGTTGATCTCTGTCAGTCCCCACGTCTCTGATAGCAGGAAATAAAAATGTTACTGAACCAAAGTCTGCTTCTAGTGAACTGTGGTGGAATGAAACCCCTTCTGTGAAAGGGAAAAAAAAAAAAAGGATTTGCCCTTCTTTAATTGCAATTTCAATTATAGTCCATTTGTTCTGGAAATAAGATGGCTGCACCATGAGCAGATTCCCTTGTAATAGAATATAGATCAATGAAATGTCTGATTTCCTATCAACCATAGAATTTTGTAATTCTTTCATTACCATACTGCATAGGGTGCTGAATTTCTAAGGAAATACTCCTCCTGGAAGTTTTTAGACTTTACAGGATTAATCAGAAAAGGGAGTTACCATTCGATATGAATTTTTAGATTTGTTTTTATTACCATTTTTTTTCCTTTTGAAATTCTTTAATTATCATTTAATATGAATTTTAAGAATTTCCCTTTTACTTTTTTGAAACACAAGCAATGGTAAGTTCAAACTCTGTGTAGATTTACTGTTTTTAATATAGAGAAAATGCAATGTACTGCTAAAAATGTTAGCAGTGATCTCGTTTTCGTTAGAAAATAATTTCAAACTGATTTACCCTAATATTTTTTTCGAGCACAGAAACAGAAGAAAGGCTTAAACCTTGAAGGGGAAAAAAGGTCACAGAGTGTTTAATGAGAATATTGATTCTTTAGAGCCCACTGCTTATATTTCTGCTGCTTTATTCCATAATCCAGACACCAATGCAATTACTGAGCTCTGTGTTGCCTTTTTGCACAGAAACTTAGAGGCAGGCCAATAATTTTCTATATAAATGTGTGCACACTTAAAATATACTCATCAGTAATGAAACAGACATTTAAAATTGCATCAAGGACAACAAGAAGTCCTTTTTTAAATACATAGGGAGTATGAAGAAAGCACCAGGTAACATGGGGCTTGTGGGGGATACCCTTGGCAATCTGGTGGTTGCACCAGAGGAAAAGGCAGACCTTTTTAACAATTTCTTTGCCTCCATTTTTTTGTGCAGGGACCAGGACTCCCCCACTGAGATTCAGGATGGACTCAGGAGAGACTCTGACAGGCCTAGAGTCAGGAAGGACCGAGTTAGGGAACTTCTGGAGGGATTGGACTTGTTCAGATCAGCAGCTCCAGATGCTCTCCACCCCAGGGTGCTGAGGGAATTGGCAGGAGTTATCGAGGGGCCTCTGGCACAGTTTTACGAGCGCTCATGGTGCTCTGGCCAGGTGCCAGATGACTGGAAGAAGGCCAATGTGGTCCCCATTTTCAAAAAAAGGGAGCAGGGAGGACCCAGGCAGCAATAGGCCAATTAGTCTTACTTTGATCCTAGGGAAACTCTTTAAGAAGATTATCCAGAAGCACATCTGGGAAGGACCAGCAGGGGTGACGGTGCTCAAGGGCAACCAGCATGGGTTCATTAAGGGCAGGTCCTGTCGGACCAACCTTATTGCCTTCTGCAGTCAGGTCACAAAATCCTTGGACGCAGGTGTTGTGGTGGATGTAGTCTTTCTGGACTTCAGGAAGGCCTTTGACACTGTCTCCCACCATGTTCTCATCAAAAAGCTAGGCAACTGTGGCACTGATGCCTACACAGTCAGATGGGTCACAAATTGAATGAGGGGCTGCACCCAGAGAGTGGTGGTGGACAGGTTGTATTCGACCTGGAGGGATGTGGGCAGTGGGGTCCCCCAGGGCTTGGTCCTTGGGCCCGCACTGTTTAATCTCTTTATTAGTGACTTGAACAAGGAGGTGAAAAGCACCCTGTTCAAATTTGCTGATGACACCAAGATCTGGGGCGAGGTGGGCACGCTAGGCGGGAGGGACAGGATGCAGCTGGACCTGGACAGGTTACAGGAGTGGGCGAATGAGAATAGGATGGGTTTCAATACTGACAAGTGCAGAGTACTACACTTGGGCAGTAAGAAGCAGCAACATGCCTACAGGCTGGGGAACTCCCTTCTTGAAAGCACAGTGGCAGAATGAGATCTTGGAGTCATTATCGATTCCAAAATGAAAATGGACTGCCAATGTGCGGTCATCAAGGCCAACCACATCTTGTCATGCATGCACAGATGCATCACAAGCAGGGCCAAGGAGGTGATCCTCCCTCTCTCTGCGAAAATGGTCAGGCCAAAGCTGGAGTACTGAATCTAGTTCTGGGGACCACATTTCAGGAGGGATGTGGCCAGCATCGAGAGGGTCCAGAGGAGGGCCACTCGCATGATCCGGGGACAGCAAGGCAGGCCCTATGAGAAGAGGCTACGGGACCTGAACCTGTTCAGCCTCCTCAACAGAAGGCTGAGAGAGGACCTGGTGGCAGTCTACAAACTTACTAGGGGGGACCAGCATGGAATGGGAGAGACCCTGTTTACCTGAACACCCCCCAGAGTAATAAGGAATAACGGCCATAAGTTGTTTGAGACTAGGTTCAGGCTGGACATTAGAAGAAACTATTTCACAGTCAGGGCAGCTAGGATCTGGAACCAACTTCTAAGGGAAGTGGTGCTGGCTCCTACCTTGGGGTTTTTAAGAGGCGACTTGTCAGCTACCTAGCTGGGGTCATATGAGCCCAGTATTCTCTCCTGCCCAGGGCAGGGGGTCAGACTTGATGATCTACTTAGGTCCCTTTCGACCCTACATCTGTGAATGTGTTTTGTGGTTAATGATCTCAGTACCCCGAGTATTATTTTCTAAATACTCTTGATTACTGATTACAATAGTGCTAAATTGCAGTTTAGTTTTGTTTTTTGGCCTTCAATACACCAAAGAGCTGCAACTGACCCACTTCATAGCAAATCATTTTTCATTGGTGGTTTATTGTGTTTTTCTTTAAGCCTTATAGTATCAACTATGCTAATCAGAAGCTATTGCAATTGTAGTAAGAACCTAACCCTTGTCCATCACAAGGGCTAAGGAGAGACATTCAGAAAGCCTGAGCCTGAACTGATTCAATTGCAGGATGGCCTAATCTGACTAGGCTAAATCACTTTGTAACTTCCCACACATCCCAGACATGCAGGCACATGCCTACATCCCTCCTTCCGTGTTTACCACCCCATTAAGAAAACAATAGAAGGACATGACCAGCTACCGGTCAGTTCTGCCTGTTGATTCTACTTGTTGACTCAGCAGGGACTGTTGCCAGCATGTCCTCTGCTAGCTAATACACAGACACCTCCCCAGCAAGGCATTGGGTAGTGGGAAATTCCTGCTTAGCAGGGAGTGAGGGGAGCAGCTGCACTCTCTGCTGGAGCTGCAGCCAGGGAGCAGAGGGGAGGGGCCAGCCGTGCTGTGGAGCAAAGAGCCCCGCACAGCCCGGAGAACATGGTGGGATGCTGGGGGAGTCTGGTTCAGCAAGGGGTCTGGAATAGATATTGCATAAACCAGTTTGACCCAAATCAGTTAAGTCTGATACTATTTTGAACCAGGCTTATCTCAAACCAGTTTCAACCATTTTCAAACTAGTTTATGTGCACTGAACATCTGTTCTTACAGGTTTAAACCAGTTTCTGATCACTTAAACTGGTTCATGTGTAATATCTGTCCCTAGCCTACAAGGAAAACATCAGCCTTCACAGACTTAGTTCCATTAGTGCAATTCAGATGCAGCTAGGCATCACCAACTTCCCTGAGAAGAGGAATTTCGATGTAGGGTAGTCATTGGCAAGTTTAGCATGCAAAGATAGCTTTGTTCTTCAGTTTTCCATCATGATATTGGGCATAATAGCTCCTAAAACTTTCAGTTTTTCATAATCCATGAAGGATATAGGTCTGTCTTATTAAGGGCTTGTTGCAGTTTCCCAAGAAAACTCTAAATCTCAGGAAACAAAAGTGTAGATAGAGTATCCATTCCATGTGACACTGCCTCTTTTCCTCTCCGCTCATATTATCAGAGAAGTAACAGTCAGCCCAAATCTGAGAAACAGGCTGACACACTTTCACTGAGGAATCCACTCAGGTGGATTCCTGTTTTTCCTTGAGCCCACATTACTCCATCTAGAATTTGCTATGGGTTACCACCAAAAATGAAACTGCAAAGAAAGCTGAGTCTACAACTTCGAGAAACAAGTGTTTAAAGTAGAGGTGGTCAATATTTTGCTGTTTGTATATGTTTTGTTCTTGCATAGAATGGAAAATGCTGACTTGACAAACTTGAAACATTTTGAGGGAAAGTATAAGTATTGTGAAAATTTCAGAAAAATATATCAATGTTTTATTTTTGAGAAGGCCAAAAGAATTTGGCGTTAAAGGCTAGGGACAGACATTACACATAAACTGGTTTAAGTGATCAGAAACTGGTTTAAACCTGTAACATATGTTCAGTGCACATAAACCAGTTTGAAAATCGCTGAAACCAGTTTGAGAGAAACTTGGTTGAATGTAGTATCAGACTTAATTGATTTGGGTCAAACCAGTCTATGCAATGTCTGTCCCAGACCCTTTGCTGGTTTAAGCTAATCCAGATACCCCCAGCACCCTGGCACAGCATCTGGGCTGGGCAGGGCTCTCTGCTCCACAGCAGGGCTGGCCCCTCCTCTCTGGTCCCTGGCTGGAGCTCCAGCAGAGATTTTCAGGCACAGTAGGGTCTGCTGGCTTCCCCATGCCCCCCTCCCCACCCTCTCACTGCTTGATACTTAAGCAGAGATCCCTTCCTCCTCTCTTCTACAACACAGACTCTAGCCAATATATGGTATGCTACCTCAAGCTGTGTAAGGCAGATAGGCCAGTGTTTGCTTAGGGCTTTTTGGAGGTAATCAACAGCTCAGATAGTAATGTCCCTGCATTCCTTCCTTTGTAAAAGGCAGACAAGTTTCTTTGGGTAAATCTGATATCTTTTATTACAACAACTAAATAGTTGGAAAAAAATTTCTTAGCAAGCTTTTGGGTTTAAAAACCCTTTGTTAAACTGAGGAAACATCTGCAGTTGGTATGTGCTCTTCCTGGATGGAATGAATAGCAAAGAGGCAAGAGGATCATTTGCATTTTCCTTTAGAAAAAGCTGTTTAAGAAGAGCTTGTAATGAGTGAGGCTTCATTTTCTGATGGGGCGTTAAATGCTGATAAATGCTCTCCTATCAAGGGGGAGACCCCTCCCTAATCACAGCATCCTGCCATTGCCTGGCCATGTCCCCCTCAGCTCAGCTCTGTGCAAGGGAAGGGAGGGCTGCTTTAGCGCCCCCCGGCTTCTAGCCTGAGCCACTGCAGGCATGTGCCTGCATTTCTGGGTTGTCTGTCTGGTTACAAAACTGATTTAGCCTAGCTGGGTTAGACTAACCTGCAAAGATTTAATCAGTACTTTTTGAATGTCTGTCCTTAACCAAAGTGTTTCAGTGTTAGCCTTTCGCTATATGCTAACTGAAACAGTGAAGTCAAAATGAAGCATTTGAGCCTTAAGAGATATCAAACCAATTCATCAAAATGTTTTATTTTCAAAACAGAGTATTTTTAAATTTTGACTTTCAACAGTTCGGGGTGAAAGCCAGAATTTTTCAAGGAACGCGAATTCTAGCTCTAGTTTTCAGACTCATATGAAATCTCTATAGGCTTGATTGCCATCCCAGGGAGCTGCTTTATTTTTCATGGAGAGAATTCTAATTCTCATTAGAATTTTTTTTTTATTTTTTGGTCAAGGCTTTAACAGAGAGCACTAACATCAAAGCCTGTCAGAGAGTAGAAAGTGAGGAGAATCGACCGATAATACATGATCTAGACCACATCTGGCACATATACCCAGTGGCTGCAGTGAAGAATTAGGGATTAGTACTAAACTGCTAATATGGTAGTGCCACCTGTTGCTAAGGTAGTAATACTTGGAATATATGCACAAAGCGTTACCTGGGAAGCTAAGTGTACTTCACAAAGGAAAGTAAATAATTTTCCTGCCATATTATTAAGAAAATTGGGGCACAGAGAAGTGAAATAAATTGCCCAGGATCACACAGCAAATAACTAGTAGAGATGGGAATACAAGTTTACTGATTTCCGATCTCCTTGTTTTCTGGTCTCCTAGAGATGCTACCAAATATTAAACCAAGATTCTTTTTGCTCCCTCTCTGATAACTCTCCATATGGCAGCAAACTTATACCATGGCACTTCTGAGAGGTGTTTTTGTTTTCTGGCCTAATTTCTCCAATCCCAAATCTAGCATAAATTATGGCTGGGAGCACACAGACCTCTCTGTTTAATATAGACACTGCACTGCTAGCATCCAACTCATTGCTTTGTGGAGTGCTTCAGGATGTTTTCCATCTAAAGAAGTTACCATAATAAAGAAATGTTCCATTTTATTTTTTTCCAGTGCTTAGGCATACCACAGTACAGAGGCCTTTAACCCTCTGCTTGCCCCCCTGGCCAGTTGGCTGCATTTTCTGGTCAAAAGGGAACACACTTAAGCTCTTCCATGAACAGGCAGCACTCGGGGAGACCCCAGTCGAAGGGCATTTATTTGCATCAAGTCATTTATTCATTAGGTGCATGTCTGAGGCACATTAACCACTGAGAGCTATGCCAAGGAAGAACAGATAATGGCCACTGAAGCCATTTATTTTTGTTTTATGTGTTGGCAGATGTGTTTTTAAACCATCATATGTCACTTAGAAATCCTGGTGGAGGACACATGCTGGCCGAGAGGGACATATATTTTCTTCTGAGCCTTTAAAAAAAAGGGAGACGTGGAGAGGACACTTACTGGCAAATTGAGGCCATCTATCCATTTCATGTCTGTGTAAGCAATACATGCAAGATGCCATTCAGTGCCCTCTGTTGAATACATGGACAGTTTCCTTCACACCGGGCATTTTTATATTTCCAGGTGAAGGTTAGAGTTGCTTAAATGAAATCCAGCAAAGTGTCAGTCACTACGTAGGACTATGGTAGGAATGTGTGTATGTTTAAAAGAAATAGAGTCCAATTCCCTGCCAGCCCCCGTCCCTCACCCCACTTCCTCTCATTGCCCCACACACAAAACAGAGACAAGAATAGAATGAAATGCCCACTGTAAGACCAGACATTAGAGGAGTATCAATGATGGTGTTTAGGTTGAAGCAAATTTGAGAGAGAATTTAAGGAACAGTCCTACTTTGGAAGATACACGCAGTACCAGGTCTTTTTCCATCTGTATCATTCGTAGTTTGGTGAACATATAGTAGGAGCAAAAACAGTGCATCAAAAACACAGGGAAGGGGATGTTGCATACATCCAGATAGTAAACTGTCATTTCCAAGGAGCTAAATAAATGACATGGGGAGGGAGAGAATATTAACTTGGAGGTGTGGGAAAAGACCAACGCAGAGATTAGCAGAAACACTGGGGTGCAAAGGAGCAGAAGACCAAGAAGTTAGAGAGAGTCT
Source organism: Caiman crocodilus (assembly GCA_030014935.1). Taxonomy (NCBI): domain Eukaryota; kingdom Metazoa; phylum Chordata; order Crocodylia; family Alligatoridae; genus Caiman; species Caiman crocodilus. Next base: position 21,435,923 of record JAGPOW010003447.1, read on the forward strand.
GAGCTGACAGCTGGAGGAAGGAACCTATGAGATGAAGGCCAGTATTATCATTTCTATACCCAACAGACAGGAACCCACCACTCAAACACTCGTAGAAAGGCTCAAAGCCCAGAGAAGCATGCTACTATACATTTTCTTTTATTCTTAGTGCTACAACTGTAACATTTTCCAATTGTAGAGAAGAAACATTTTCAGAACCATAGTAGATACCTTTGTAAAGTAGCAGCACGGGATCAAAGCACGGATATATTTATTACCAGACTTTTAATATTAAAAGAAAAAGAGAAAGAACAGCAAGTGTGGAATTGCATTTATGTCTTCATAAACTTCTGAGTTCATGAAAGAATGGACAAATGTATTTTTTTCAATGATTTATTCAACAACACGAGGGGGCAATTACTACCCAGTGGCATTCAACGTCTACAAAACAGAATTAAGAGTAAAAAAAAAAAAAAAAAAAAGGGTATTCAGAAATAATGTACTCAAGTAAAACATACAAACATAAAGAGCTACATTATTTAGAATGGGTAAATCAAGCTTTAATCAATGTCAAGAGTTTTGTCTATTTTTTTATTTATTTGAGTTGAACATCTTGCAGTGAGATGGGTGGTGTGTATATGTTCAGCTGCCCTCTTCTGGATAGATTTGGAATTACTCGTAACGCTTGTTTCAAACCCTTTCTTGTGATCAGATAATAGAAATTCTCCATTGGATCATGGAGCAGAAACATATATATCTTTAGAGATGGAATACTTCTGCCATGAAGATCTGATTGTCAAGGCGGATAGTTCAGTGACAACTGTGGGGATTGGTAATGGGTTTTTTTTACTCAAGGTTGCAGTTCCAGAGCCAGCTCAAATTGGTTATGAGGCTTGCTTAAATCTGTGTCCTTTGGGTGGAATTTTGTAATTATTCTTCACTCTAGTTTATACATCTAATCTCTCCAGCATAATATTGAATGCTGCACTTCAGAAATACACCAAGTTATTAAATTCTTAACAAGACATAGTCAGAAACAAGGGCACATAAGCCAGAAACCTTTCAAAAATAAACCTACGTGGGTGTTGTCAATTGTATGGCAATGGGGTGGTAGTTGTGATAAAATCACAAAGGGATGTCATGGTGGCATACATTGCTCACTGAAAGCAAATAAAGAAATACAGGCACATATTCCAGATAGAAACAAAATGAATAGTTAACATATTAACTCTTGGTTTATCCTGAAGTAATTGAGATCAAGTTCTAGACTAAAATGGTTGCATGCAACACAGTCAGTGTATACAGGCCTACATCTCTTGTCACAGTATCATTAAGGATTCTTCTTAAATGCATTTGTGTAATTGGCTAGTGTGATGGGACCGCTCCCTGTGAAGGGGTAACTCCCTGGGGGCAGGACACTGCTCGCTCGCCCACTGCACCTTAGTTCTTATAATAAAGATTTAGAAGAGTCAATGGTGTCCCATGGGTTACTCATGGTGCAATGTCCCGTTCATCTCGGGCTGTGCCTCCCCTACACCCCATCCACACGCCGGCTGCAATGTTGCCAGGTATATGTAGTCTCCTTGGTTAATGACATCAGGGTCCAATGGCTCAACTGCCCCAAAGTGTCATTGTCTCCCCGGCGTTCAGCACACAAAATCAAATCATCAAAACTGGTACCTGTCCCTATCTAAGAAATGTCCCTGTGGACTGACTGGGTTGTCCCTCTTGGGCTAATGGGACCACCTGCCTTTGCTTCAGGCTGGGTGGACATGGCGAGCTGCAATTACCTGCCTTTGGTTCAGGCTGGTCTGTGTTCCCTTTGCCTTCCCCAGTTTCACTAGGGCCTTCCTGACCTTTTTTTGCCCCAGCTTTTCCACCCAGGGCTCCTCCCAGAAGGTAAGTGTGGGCCTGCTGGGCTCCTACTGGAGTTTTCCATCCCACATTCACCTGCCTGTGCCACCTCTGGCTACGTTTTAAATTTCCCAGCTCATTGCTGGGTTTTGACATCATCCACCGGGCACCTGCCCAGCCAGATGACACAGGAGCTTATAAAGTGCTGTGTCGGTGAAGTCTGATGCAGGTAGGTCTAGTTCAAGCCCAGCCTCAGCTGGGCCCTACTAAACGTCACCCCGACACCAAACTTAGTCGCACTACAGCAGTGAATGGACCCCTTTACTGGGCCACTCCATCACAGCCAGGATCCTGTGGAATTGGGCCTTTCTCTGAACTATATACCTTCTACTTTGATGGGTGGGGGGTGCAGGATGGGGAGGAAGACAGACTATAATTTTCCCAATACTAGATTTACCCTTCATTTTTACTCTAGCAGGAGCAGCTATGTTCACCAGTGAAACAAAAGAGTTCACATGTCTAAAATATCTAGCATTATTGTTTCCAGCGAACAGTGGCTCTGTCTATATGAGATGCTGACTGCACAGTTGTTACTGCGCAGTAGCGCCAATGAATGGGTTTTTCATGATGCTATTGTGCAGTAACCCAAAGACCACTGTGCAGTAGCACTGCACCACCGGTTCTGCCATGCAGCATTAGTGGGCAGTATCTTGGGCTACTGCGTAGTTAGCATCTTGTGTAAAGACGGTCAGTGAATTAATCGGTGCTTGCTGTTTCGGAAAACAAAAATGGGGTATTTGCACATTGTTGTTGTTTTAAAGGCACTTAAACTATCACCGTATGCTCTCTGGATGGCAGGATTCAAAATCGGGTTCTGTTTGCTTGGATGGAAGCCTTCTTTGTAAGGCTTTACCTTACAACCTTTTAATACAACCACTCTGTAGCATTCTGCTGGCTGTTTGTGTGTCGACTTCCACCTCAGAGGGTGGGTGCTATAAATTTTAAAGTAATTTTCTATGAAACAAAATTACAACTAAGAGTAATTATCCACGATGCCATAGCATTTGGGAACATGCTGTTGAACACGATATTTTATATAGATTTATGTAAATGCACATATTCTAGTTAAATGCTAATTCTGATGATTGATGATCAATCGTTGTCCTAAACATGTTTTACAGTGAATAACTTGGGTGAATAAGCAGAGACTTCAGCATCTTTGATAAAGGTCAGGTCTCAAGTGATGGGGTTACAGAATTTCCATCTAAGCTGATGACAACTTAGTAGTGTAATATATCCAAGGGTGAGATTTATGATCCCTCAGTAAGCTGCTTTGGGATGCTTACCATCTGTTTGGTATTGAACACTAATGGGTCACAAAATCAACATGGAATTTTGGGTCTCAGGCCTTTAAATTCACAGTCCACTTGTGTTTTCTCTGGCCCGGCTTCCAGTTCCTTGCAATCCAAATCATGCCTCCGTTCTGGCAACCTTCATAAGCACCGCTGCTCTGCCTGTCATTAGATGAGACCTCGAGGAATAGTGGTCTGCCCTAGGCATTTTTCCTTGCTTGGGATCAGTTTAATTAAAATGGAACTAACGAGCAGACTCTTTCATTACCTTTCCCTTATTGGCAGCAAAGCTAATGCCCTGTTACTGTATAGAAGTTTAAATGGTCCAGGGTAATGACAGAAACTGTGGTCACACTGGACTAATACTGGAATAATTCCAGGTATTTCACCAGGGTAAACAAGATTATAAATCTATCCTATGCTGCAGAAATGTGGGCTAGTATTTGTTTGCTTGCCCCAGATTCAACAGAATAAATTTACTGCAACATAATTACAAATCTATTGGGGAAAAAATGTCCAAAGCTTAAATCATGAATACTGAATGCACTTCCTTCTGTTAAACTGCGTTGTAACCTGAAGGCTGCAGAGACCTTTAGGAATGTTTGTTTTGTTGATCAACTAAGTTGGAATAATAAAATGAGCTTTATAGTTGCTTTTCCAAGGTGGATATTTCACTAGACAGCTTGGATAGAATAACTGAGGGGTCACCTTACATACAGGATAGATCTTTCAGAAGTAGAGAATGCGCTCAGATTTCCAAATATTAACTGCGCCACTCTCTGCATTGTATAAGTTTGCCATTTTGGGGGCTGGCATTTATAGTAAGGTCCAGCAACTGTATAGAAGACCACATCTTTCACTTTACTAAGACAAAAATCCTTTTGATTTGCTAAAGTAATTGCAGGTAGTTTTGTTTCATTCTCTGATGCTTTTGATCCAAGAGATCCTTCTCAGGCCAGTTACCTGAGACTGAGTTCCTTTCCTACCTGCACCTGAGGCAGAATTTGCATTTTGGGAGGAAAATAAGCAGTGTCTACTGGTACTCAATGTCTTACCGGTAACCAGGGATCCAGGTTTCCATTTGCCGTGGAAAAACACGGATTTTTCCTTTGTAAGGAGAAAAACACGGGAAAAGGTGGGTTTCCACTTGCAGGCTGGCAGAGTTCCAGCTTTCAAGGGGCTGCTGGGGCTTGGGGGAGCAGAAGAAGGGTGACTGGAGGCAGGGGGTGCTACATGCATTTACCTGTTCACATATGTATGTCGCAGCTCCTGCAGCATCCTCAAGGTAAGTCAATGAAGGGGGCAGATTGAAGCCCCTATGGTGCATAAGGGAGGGAGTAGGGCAGGCCTGAGGCTAGGGCTGGGGCACTGCTCAGCCAGGGAGGTGCATGGGACCTGGGGCTGGGGCAGGAACGTGCAGCTGTGGGGCCAGGGCAGGAAGTGGGACAGAGCCACGGGCAGCCCATTTGCAGAGTGGTGGGAGGAGGCAGCTCCCTGCTGTGCACACTTCTGGGGAGGGGTACATGGAGAAACATGTGCCCCCTGGATTTGTGCATGGGGCAGAGGCAGATGTGGGCTGCCTGCTGCAGGCTCAGGGCTTCCTGTTCTGATGCTCTTCCCAGGGCCTCCACAGCAGAGCAGGGCAGGGAAGCCCCGTGCCAGTGGTGGGAGCTGCACACTGGCCACACTGCCATGGTGAGGCACCCCCTGCCTGCCTGGCAGTGGCAGCAGCATTGGGTTGTATCCCCTGCTGCTGCCAGGCAGGCAGGGGCAACTTGACATGGTGGCATGGCTGGCATGCAGCTCCCATCAGTGGCAACAAGCCTCCCTGGTCTGCTCTGCTGTGGAGCCCTGGGGGGACGCAACAGGACAGCTTGCATCCACCCCTTAGGGCTTGGGCACTGCTGGTGGGGGCAGGGGGCTGCGGGCCCTGGTCCTTTAGCCCTGGCAGCTGGGGACCAGCATGGGGAGGGGCAGGGCACAGCATATAAGTGCTGCTCAGCACCACAAAGTGGAGCAGAGGTGACAGTCACAGCTGGCCTTGCATCCTGATAAATGAGGTCTGCGAGGGGCAGGGGGAGCTCTGATTTTCTATAATAAAAAAAAAAAAATCAAATGCAAAATTGTATAGGTATTTAGAATTTATTTTATAATGATTGAGGCACTGGTAGTCTTCCAAATTGCTTTAAAATTGTAAATATATCAATGAAACATTGTGTTCAACTGATATCTATATATATATAGTGATGTTTCATTTTAATCACAGGAAAATGTGGATTTGGAGTTTTTTAATTAGAGAATTTGTGATTTTTAAACAGAGCATAACCAGGATCCCTGCTGATAACCCAGGATTAATTAGGGCAATTATGACTAGAATTAGTATAATTCCTTTTTAAAAACTTTGTAAATCCATAGTTAGCAACATAAAAATAACTTTATCATATTCTCTAATGGGTTTTAGTCTTGGTTCCCTTCTCTAATCCTCCGACCCAAATAACAATTTATTCCTATTTGCATTCAAAACTAGTAGACAGAGCATGTTTGCAATTACATTAAGTCTTTTACAACCGATTCTGATCCACTCAAATAGAAATAATCAGAATGCTACTGAATAGATCGCAGAGATGTCACATAGAGAGATGTTTCAGCCGGGTTAGGCCAGGGGCTAGCAGGCGATTATTTCAGGCAGAGGGCCACTTACTGAGTTTTGGCAATCTGTCGAGGGCTGCATACGTAGCCCCACCCCCCTTGCCAGACGCCCTGCCCCCTGGTCACTATCTTGGGACCAGAAGTCCCTCCCCCTACCCCCTGACATTTGCCATCAGATGCCCCTCCTTTGCCCCCGGAAATACTCCTTTCAGCAAGGGGTTTTGCCATATCAGATCCAGAAAAACACCAAGTTATAGTCCAAAAATCAAATATCTACAACATTCATTCATTTTATTTTAAAAAATACATGTAAATCAGGACAAAAGTATTTGTGTAGTGTACATAGAGGTGATCGCACAATAGCTTAAATGAAGTCTTACTCTTGTATACTATGGGTGTGTGAGGGAGGATGTGGGTGTGTCTGTGGGAGTGGATAGGTGTGTGGGTGTGGGAGGAGGGTGGCTGGAGAGTCTGAAGGGGTGTAGGTGTGGGGGTCTGCGTGTATGGCAGTGCAAGAGGGGGTGTGTGCATGTGTATGGTGGGGGGGTGCTTGTGCGACTCACCCTACAAACACATGCACACTCTCCCTCCCTCATTGCATACACGGTGTGCTTTGCTCACTACACACATACACACAGCGTGTGCTTTGCTCATTACACACCAGGGGTGGGCAATTATTTTGGGCAGAGGGCCACTTACTAAGTTTTGGCAGGCACGGCATTGAGGGCCATATGACAGACAGTCAGGGCAGATAAATATTCATTTTCTAAATTTTTAGGGGCCCTGCAGGCTGGATATAATGGCCTGGTGGACCACATCTGGCCCGCGAGCCGCATTTTGCCCAGTCCTGTGTTAGGCGGTCCATGGGTAGCAATGCCCTTCCTGGACAGGCACAGCAGATAAAAAAGAAAAGGTTGCTATGTAATGCAGGGGAGTGGTTTTAGTTTAATTTAAAGTGGAGTTGTGCTCAGTGATGTTTCACAGACCCTCAACAGAGACAAGGAATTAAGCAATGGGTTATTGTGAGTTATTTGAGCATTGGTTGGCTGCTGAAGGGCATAGAATCAATCTGAAGAGAGCTAGAATTTTTCACTCTCTACCTACCAACCTCCCTCTCCCCACCTGGTTCCCGCTCCATCTCCACTCCAAATCACTGTGGTATTTTAGGGATGATCTAGGCATCATTCAAAGACTGAAAAAAATTAACAAATTTCTATCTTCATTCCTCAAGGTGAAATGCAGCATAGCTGATTAATATGGTATTATTAAACACAGTCCTATTTCATTATTATTACCCATATCCTCAGGCTGGTGCTGCATATTCATTTAGTCTAGGAGTATAGTCTTCCTCTAGTTCGTTCCTATTGAAATCAGTGGCAAATTCCTATTCACCTCAATAGTTGATAACCTTTTCTGTGAAGTATTTTTTTTCCCAGTCAGAGGTGCCTTTTCAAGTACTTGACTAGAAATATGAAACACCATATAGCAGCCCATAAGCAAGTACTAGGCTAGACCAACCTGCTACAGACAAGGGAAAATGAACTGTTGAGCCCTGTGTTTTCAGAGTGGCTCCCTGAAAAGTTATTTTACCCAGGTGTTCCTGTGACTTTGATGCATTGGGAATCTTTCATGTGCAGTGGCCCTCAAGTTGGGCAGCTGTTGTGTAATTAGAGACACCTTTTTCTCCTATTACAGAAAGACAGCTGTACCTCTTTTCCCTTGTAATGAGGCCTGCAGGGAAATATGTTAAGGATAGTGACTACAGAATGGGTGCAGTGAAGATGCACATTTTATCCTTAGCAAACTGTAATAAGAAGCCTGGCAGAAGTTGTATAAATGGATTTGGGAGCTTCTAGAACTATCAAGGGTACCTGATTCTATCACCAAGGAAGAATCTTATTTAGATCAGTTGAAACTAGGTGGGCACCAATAAAGATTTTTTTTTTGGCCAATACTGATAGCTGATTATTAACCAGCCGTATCGGCCAATACCAATCCGCTGGCCGATTTACAGGAATGCAGCCTGACAGCTTGGAGAGCAGCATCCTGATGGTAAGTCTGCAGGGGGAAAGAGGTGTGGAGGAGCGAAGGGGCATGCTGGGGGATGGGGGGGCAGATCAAGGCTCCCTGCAGTGAGGGAGGGAGTGGGGCAGGGGCAAGGGCAGGCAGTACCCAGCCAGGCCAATAAATGGGACCTGGGGCCAGGAGTGGGATAGAGTCACAGGTGGCTTATCCACTGGATGCAAGGGAATGGAAAAGGAGGGACAACTCCCCACCACTACACGCCCCCCCAAGGAAGGCATGGGGGGCATGTACCCCCCCCAGATTTGTCTGTAGGGCAGGAATGGGCTGCCAGCTGTGGGCTCAGGGTCACAGGCTACACCAGCCTCTTTCTGGCAGTGGGGCTGGGCTTGGGGTGAGTTCAGCTATTTAGGGCAGGAGGCAGTGCTTGGAGGGGTGGCTATGGGAGAGCTATGGGGAATTTTGGGGTGGCTGTTATGCTGGGGGAGGTTCGGGGGGGGCTATAGCCACCCCAGAATTCCTTGTAGCCTCCCCCTGGTAGCCACTCCTCCCAGTGCCACCACCACCTGCCCCACACAGCTGAGCTTGGCCTGCCCCTGCCCACTCCTGGCCTGCCCCAACCCTGGGAAGGAGCTGGCAGAGCCCTGGCCCTGAGCCCACAATGGGCAGCCTGCCTCCGCCCTGCAAACAAATCCAACGCTCCCTGGATGAGCCATTGTGGCTCCATCCTGCTTCCAGCCCTGGGGTCCCATTTATCACCCTCGCTAAGCAGCACTTGCCCTTGCCCCTGCCCCATTCCCTCCCTCACTATGGGGCCTTGATCAGCCCCCCACGCCCTTTCCCCCCCACAAAATTATCAGCAGGATGCTGCACTCCAAACTGCCTGGCTGCATTCCTGGCTGTGTGCATGCATGCAGCTGCATTTATCAGTGACATTATTGGCTACACTGGCCAAAAAAGCCGATAATGATAATTTTCCTTTTATCAGTGCCAATTTGATATACAACCGATATATCATTGCACCTCTAGTTGAAACAGTTTCCTGGTATAGATTTTGGGAAAGACAGTCTCCTACTCTTTGCCTTTGCCCACACATCTATGAAAGTATGCCTTTAAATATTACACAAATTGACGTGAATGTTAGGGATTTGCTATAACACTGGGTTGGAATTCTAACCTAGGTTGGGATCCAAATTTCACAGCTGAACCAGACTTTTGGTTGTGTTATTTAGGATGTTTGGACTGTGACCGGTGAGCAAGTTGCTCTGTCTGCATGTATTAGGACACATTCACCAGTGCATTTTGTCTACTTTGACTATGTGCTGGTGGCTGTAAAACCAGTTTAACCTGCTGGTTCAGTTGGTGGCTGCTTAGTACCAGAATGACACAAAATAGCAGCAGCATAGTAGGCATTTATTTGGATATGACCTCATTTGATTGACCTACTGAGCTGAGGCTCAGAACTTGGGCTACCAACTCCTGTCAAAACCTCCTGGGTGCCATGGTTGTGCTACTGCAGAGAAAGACCAGGGAGAACTAAGGAACCAAAAAAGTCATGTCTTCAAGGAAATAATTTTGTCAGATCCACTAAAACAATAAAAAAAAAATCCCCTTATATCCTATAGCCAAAAGCAAGAAGAAAAAAAGTTAATGAATATGTATATGTAGGGTGTGGCAAATGGATCTGTGAATTATACAGGTTTTGATCTTCTGAATCCTCTTTATTTTCCTTTTAAGGCATCAGATTATTATTCAGTTTGAATTTCGTTACCAAAGTGGGGTGAAAATGAAAATTATTGTGATGTGTGAAAAATAGTTCAATTAGAGCACCCAGAGGGCCCAGAGGAATAACCCAGGGAAGCTTGTCTGGAATTGGTCTTCACAGTGATTATTATGACTATTAGTGCACCCCCAGCACTTGACCTGATTTCTTGAGCAGCATCCGCTTCCATTTCCCTTTCCTTTTTCTTTCAACTCTTTCCCCATCTCCCAAAGCAGGAACATAGCTAATTCCCCAGTCTAAACTTGTTACCTGTGTTCATAGCCACGAATAGTAATAGTGGTAATACTAGACATGCAGTAGCACAGAGACAATGAAAATTGTGCTTGTCTATGGAGCTTCCTTTATGCAGTCCAGGACAAAAGGCAAAAAACCAAGTGATTGTATTAAAACCTAATCTTGCCATGCCTTGTGCTGAATGTAATCTCAGATTTTACCCTTCTAATGGTGCATAGTGTTCATTTCTAGCCCTGTGGCAAATTGTAAGACATTGCACCTTGAAAATAAATTGTTCTGATTAACATTTTCCTTCAACTGTGCCTTAGATTTAGTGGCTGCTATGCTGGGAGGCCCTGTAGCTAGAAAGCAATAATTTATACTCCCTGGAACCCTATAATCCTGCTTTTAAAGATCCTCAGTTGGAGTAAATTGGAGAATGTTATTGACATGGATGGGGCTACTTCGATTTATCTCAGCTGAGGAACTAGTCCATGATCTGTAATTCTGCAGCTGCAAAAATCATGTCAAAAGGGAACTACTAAGGGAGAGGCAGGATGATAATGAGGGTGATTTTGATTTTCCTGCTGCCTTTGTTGAGGACAGAAGCCAAAACATGCAGCCTTCAAGCAGGAGCAGCTGTAACTGGAGCTAAAGACAGAGGGCCAGATTTGTAATAATATTTAGGCACCTAGTGGCTTAGATGGGTGCCTAGCACTAGTTTCAAAAGTGCCTGCCTGCTACTGAAATCAATGAAAGTTAAAGATAGGTGCTTTCAAAAATACCACTAGGCATAGGTCTGACTCTTTAGATACCTTAAAAGAAATTTGACCTTAAGTCCCCTAGCTGGTAGTTGTAAGAGATTTTTACTCTCTGGGTCAGGCATAGAAGGGAAACCATAATGTGCTTTTAATACAGGGCTATATCGTGTTATAACCTGCCAGAATGAAGAGAGCTTTGATGGATACTAGTATAAATGCATTCACTGTCCCCAGCACTGATAAGAGAAAATATATTTTAAAGGTTGATTTTTTTTTTTTAAAGAGAAAATATGATGTTTGGCATTTTAAAAAGGCTTATGCGAGTCAGGTACCTGAATCTGATTGCATTATTTTGAAGGGGAAGGGGAGGGGATACAATATTTGGCAAATGATGCAATCCTTTTGTTTGTTTAAAAAAAAATCTAAGTGATGAGACAACCATAGGATAACTGACTTGACTGTATATGTATGTGCTATTATAAGCATTCAGTTTGGGCTTTTTTTCTTTTTTGCTCTAAATACCCCTACTTGGGGCTTTTTAAATTTTGTTTGACGCTAATGTGGATGTTCCCATGCTTTTTTCTGTCTGTCTAAAATGGAGCTTGTCTTTTCATTTATTCAGCACTTTTGCCAGTGTTATTTCTGAGCTGGGACTTATTGATTAACTGTGCTGAGTTTAAACAAGCCGACCTAGTAGCATTCAGAGGTGAGTCTCATTTAGCTCATCAGACACCTTGCCCTGCCTTAAGTAAAAATACACATTTTAAAGTGACCATCATTCAGCATTCAATGTTGTAGGCATAAAAGGGTCATTATACATTATAAAAAATGACTGTGCACACCTTCATTTAAATATTGTTGCTAACAGGCCTGTATTAAAGTCAAGCTCTTTTTCCTTTACAGGGAAGAGTGACTTCGCTAGTTGTTGCAGATAGCTCTAGCTGTCAGACTTGAATTCTAAATGCATGGAAGCCAAACCCTGCATTTTTAAATGGTTTCTAATGTTATAATGGGGCAGAATGAAACATTATACCAAGAAACTGCAAAACTTAATGATTTTCTAAATCCAAACTTTGAATCCAGGCTTACACTTATATCCTCTGTGTATCTTATTGGTCAGTTAATAGTTTTAAGACCTAGTCTTTTCTAGTCCCCCCAAAGACCTCGGATTCCTCCTGTAGCTTTTGTACATCAAGCCTTTTCTTGATAATATTCAAATATGCTGACTCAAAGAGCTGAAAAATTTCTTAAGCAAAAAATTACTACCACATCGCCTTACACTGACAAATACCTTGCTCCATGACCAGTGCCATTGAAATCTATTATGTTTGGAGTCTGGCCGTCTATTTGAGTATTTCTATAGCCGTTTATGACTCCACAGTAAGGTTTGGTATTGTCCTTCATCTTTGTTAGCTACCTTCTCTCTGTGTCTCTTAAGATAGAGTTTGGAACCAATGATAGAAATATAATGTTCTGCTTTGTCATCATAAGACCTTGGTTGGGAGCACATCAGAGCTTGCATTGCTTTTTCCAAGCTAACATTTTGGAGAGTCAGTTGCAGCTAATTAGATGTATTGGCCTTAAAAAAAAAAAACTGCCATGCATCCATGTTTTCCTCCAGCCACTTGCTCTAGGTTAAGATATGAGGGTGATGGGATGAAAAAAAATATAGGTATGGCTCTGTGGATAGCTCCCTTTGTTTGTTCCCAAAGCTTAAACTCTCATAGGAAGGCCAGAGCGCTCTAAGGAGATTAATGAGGGACATGATAGCAGTCTTCAAATACACTTCTCAATAAAAGGATGAATAGGCATACCCTCCCATAGAGCAAAATTTCTCAACCCATGGGTCACGACCAAAAAAATCAGTCCCAAAAACATATGAAAAGAGTTGTGAACAAACTTTAAAAATGGATCGATTGACCTTAAAAATGGATTCTCCTTTAAAGGAGAAAAATATGGGAAACTATGGGTTTTCCCTTGCAGGCTGGCAGAGTTCCAGCCTTCAAGGGGCTGCTTCGGGGTCCCCCATGGCCCACCCCCCACCCCCCAAGGACATCAGGGCTGGGAGTGAGGGGCCAGGGGGCTGTTTTCTACTTAAACTATTTACTGGGTTGGGATTGGCCATCAATATTTACAAATGGGTCCTAGTACAAAAAGGTCCAGAACCAGTGCCATAGAGGGTAGTACACCTGGCTATGAGTTTTACCTGCAGCGTCTTAGAACAAATCTCAGGAAAAATCTTCCTAACTGTAAGGAAAGTAGGACAATGGAACAAGTAGTCAGGGGAAGTTTGGGAATCTCCTTCCTTGGAGGTTTTCAAGGACAGATTGGGTAGGCATGGCTATATAGGAGGGTTTAGAAACAGAATTTGCATTTGTGCAGGAGGTCAGAGCTGATAAGCATTGAGGTCCCTTCCCTGTTCTTCTGTGGTGGTGAAGCTTTCTTTCAGCTCACTTTTTCAGGAATTATTGGATTACTGAAATCTATGTCTTTGTACACCCATTCCAGGATAAATTTGTGGTAAGTACTAAATCATCTGTTTCTCACCCACACTTAGCTTAAAATAGCCCTCACAGACTGGGTTTTCTTAATCTGTCTCTAAGGAACTGAACTGGAAAATTTGGCGAGACTTAAGTAGTGGAAAAATTGCAAGGGGAATCAGCATTGGTGGTCCTGATTTCTTTCCATTTTCTATTTAAAGTTGATTCCATATTGGAGAAAAAGATCTCAAAACACTAAAAATAAGTTGTAGTTCACAGTTACAGGCTCCTTACCTGAGCTAGAACAAGAATCCAGATTTCCAGAGGTACGTTCTTGCTATAGCTTCATTTTTTTTATTTCATTCTTTGCATGTAGAAAATTAACATTATGCTGATATTATGGTTTAGAAATGGAAAGCAGCAACCTATTGTTCTGATTCAAACCTCTGCAAGACTGTTAAATGATTATCGTGTCTTCAGGGTGTAGTACAGCAGCTTCTGCCTGCAGCTGAAGATCTGGTTAAGGCTATGAACATGTAAGCAGCTAATTAAATCTTGGCCATTTTTCAAGGGTGTTTGCAGTTTACCCATCTATGATGATTAAGGGGTCTACTGAAGTTGAGGCAGCTGCTGCCTGATTTTGCAACCAGGGGCCTGGCAGCCATTTTCATGGGCAGAGTACACCATGCCTCTGATTGGCTGAGGGCCCCAGTGGCCACGCCCCCTCAACACTGATTGGTTACAAGGGCTGACCATTATGTAGCTGTGCAGTGATGGACAGCCCTTGCAGACAATCAGTGGCAAGGTGTGGAGGTGGCAGCTGTCTTGCTGTGCAGGCAGCCTCCCTTTCCTCTTCTCCCCCCAGCAGATTGCACGGATGGGCAACAGTGGCCACAAGGACTATTGGCTCCCCAGAGGGAACCAGCAGTTTATTTTCAGGGAGTGTGGTTTGTTTGTTTTTTTTAGGGAGTCCGCCAAAAGCATCTTTTTCAGTTTCCACCAAAATTGCAAAATTGTGATTTCAGTAGATCCCTGATGATCGATTTAAAGCAAAAAATTTACAAAAATGAAATAATTTTGAGAAAAATGAAACAAAATAGCTTAGTAAAATCAAAATTAAAATTTTAAAGAATGTCAGCTTACTCCAAAGAGAGAGGTTCGTGTATGCCCTTGAATGCTGGTACAAAACTGGTTACTGTACTCATAACTTCCTGGGTAGGAGGTGATCCATCTGGCGCACAGAGCTATATGCACCACACAAATGCAATGCCTTGTTTGCATTTAATTGCACACTTTACTTTGGAAGTACAAATTAGACATCTGTTTTTTAAAGAGTAGACTTTGCATTTGAGCTGTGCAGAAAGCTAATCTGCTGGGTAAGAGTCAAAATGTAAATGATTTTCTTTGTACTTTTTTAGACAAAAGACCACAGATTGGAGTCTTGTCTTCATCTACAATGCTTCTAGGAATAGGTGGAGTCTGGGAGGGGACTGTTATGGTGCTCTAAGAGAGTGATAGTCAGAAATCCTTTACTGAATAAGGCCCTTAGGAATTTCCATCATATAAATATAGGCTCAGTTGTCACATGTGCCGACCAGAGTGTGCTACCCTAAGGCTGTTTGAATCATGTGTGTTTATGTAGCTTCATGCTCAGCTAGACTTTAGCCACAGAGATTTTACAGTAAGAGCATGTTTCTCTTGGGTATGTATTGTCATCAGAGCTCAGCCAGGAAGGCATTTCCCATAGCCTGTCATCTGCATTACAAACCAAAACAAAAATTTAAAAAAAGAAAAGAAGTCAATTGTGATCCCTGGATCCACCTGGCAAGGACCTTCCTCAGCATAAAAGAATTGCTCCCTAGTATCTTGACCTAGGGTGCTCAATTAATGTGCACAGTTATAAAAGCCACAGCTAAACACTAATAGAAGTTGACACATTGATAACAAGAGCTTTGCTTTTTTGCATGGGTAGTTCACTGGTGGCTGAGAGAAAAGGACCTCTCCACCCTTCAGTGTCTGGATTGGTTCCCCCGAGCTTGACTGGGGTCCCTCTATGTGGTTCTTACTGAGCACTAAGATTAACCCTCTGTAGCCTTACAAACCCATAAACTGTTCACCTGCTGTTATACTACTGCCCTCAAACCAGCCACTGCTAGAAGATGCTCTTGGAAGGGCACTTGGAAGTTGAATTGTCTCTATGCTTGGCTATTCAGAGCCTACACTGAAAAGCAGCATTGCACCCTTAGTTTCAAATTTTCCAAGAGGCCTAAGTACATTAGGTGTGTGACTTGTACTGAACATCAAAAGGATTGAGCATCTTTGAAAACCTCAGCCGAAGTGATTATATTAGCAAAACACCAGATTCTGCTCTCACCTTCTCTTTGCATGCATCACCTTTATCAAATGGCTCATTTAAATGTGAAATCTTGCCTGATATCGCAGCTCACACAAGCAGTAGATCACAGGCCACTAGTAGGGAGAAGGAAGCAGACTAGGAATTTGTGTAGATTCAATAGTGTTTTCAATGCTAGAAGAAATAGGGAACATCTTAAAGAGCTCAGGGCATAGTCACCCTTGTCTCTGGTTGCAAGGGTTTAAACAGCGTCTTCCAGAAGTTCTTGGTGACCTGGTTTGTATAAGGTGGGTCAAACTTTCTTGTCAGTGAATTGATCCTGGATAGCATCTTCAGTTCATTTGACATGCTAATGCTTTTGTTCGGGATCTCAGAATCTGCCTTTCCACTGCAGTCTTCAGGTACTTCTTCTTAATAGTAGAAAAGGTAGAAAAAGGGTTGTATTGGCTGCAGGGTTTAAAATTCACTTCACTCAGTGCACCCTTCTTGCTGTGTCTCAGGGAGGGTCTTGTGCTGCTGTCATGCTGGACCAAGTCCTTATTTTACTGTTGCTGGATTTTCAAATCTTGGGACCTGCTGTACAGGCAGCTTCTGTGACCAGGCATCCCATTTTATCCACATGCCAGAGACTGCAACCTTCCCTCGTTGTACTCCCCGCGGAAGGACCACCTCAGAGATAAAAGGATAGTCAAGGCCCCGTGACTCTTCAGTCCTGGCCTTGCCTGCTGATGCTGCTAACAAGGGAGTCCAATTAATGACATTGGCTGTACTGTTTGATATTGGACTCCTGTCTACCAGAGGAAATGCTCTTAGGCCAACAAATAGAGTTCAGTCAGCCACTAAGAGGGGCTGGATCTGAGCCACTGATGTAGAGGTGAAGATCCTTTTTTGCCATTTATACTGAAGCCATCATTCCACAGCCTAGGGGGCCATGGATAACTGGCCTGGGGGATGTTCAGTTTCCTGCTCACCCAGGTAACTTGTACTGCCTAAGGCCAAGCTACAAACAAACGGGCAACAAACTCAGCACATTTTGCTCTGCAATCTTATGGTCACATTGCCTTGCTGCTCAAAGCATTCTGCATGCACAAGAAAATATTCAGGCACTTGCGCTTTTTGGTTCACCCAGCCAATATTTGGCTCTTAGTCCTACACCACCCTTTTTGTACAACAAACCTTTAAGCTCTGCTTCAATACATACACGCTGAAAGAGCATATGGGACAGTGTTTCATATTAACAAGCCACTACCTTCTCTCTCTTCCTCTCCTCCCTGCCCTGCTCTCTCCCAAATACCATTTAGACAGATTTTCCTGGAAAGCAAACTTCTGCTTACCAGATAGCAATACAAAAATGGTACAGAGATCTCTGAATATGGGTGGAAGAAGCTGGCATAGAAAGGGTTGATCGGTTTATTTGTCAAAAGGGTACATTCAGATTTAACCTGGCTTTAAAAAGTGCTGTATCCTCATGCTGTTTCTCCAAATCAAGTACAAAAATTGTACAAGTTTTAGGGTCCTGTTATCTGTTACACAACCTAGGAGGGCATAGCACAGAGGAATTGAGCTTTCTTTCTTTATATTCTTTCTTTTCAAGGTTATGAATGGCCCCCTCCTCCCATTCCAACCATGCAGAAACTACTGTGAGGTTGACCTTCAAAGCAGCAGGTTCCCCTGAAACCTAAGAGGAGCCCACTGAGGTTTTGTGTCTGCACATGCACTCAGCTCCCTCACAGCCAAAGTCCTGGGATTTCTTTACAGGTTGATTTTCCAGGACAAATCCTTAATGGGAAGGACTTGTAGGAGAGAGCAACTTAAAAGGGCATATAACCAAAAAACACATTCTCTACAAATTGTCACTGGGAACATAACTCAGGACTGCAGCACTGCACCAAAAACCTCTATCACTGAAGACAAGGGTGGGCAAAATGTGGACCACAGACCACATCCGGCCCGCCAGGGCATTCTGTCCGGCTCACACAGCCCCTAAAAAGTTTAGAAACTTAATATTTATTTGCCCCTGGCTGCTTGTCAAAGATAACAGAAGCCAGGGGCAGTAGGACCCAAGGGAAGTCATGGCAGGACCCTGGAACAACAATGCCCCTCCCCGGGCCTGTCCCCCCAGCCAGAAGTACTTGCCTAGCAGAGGCTTCTGGCCTAGTTTCTGTGGGGTTGTTCGTGCCTCCCTGTGCCAGCACAGGAGATTCAGGTAAGAGTGGGAGGGGCAGAGGGGAGGAGCAGGGAGCCAGGGGAGGACTGCAGGCAATTGCCCCAGTCCTCGGGGCTGTGTTTGATCCTGCTGAGTCCCCCAGTCCAGCCATGCAGCTGGGAGCCACATGGTGCTGGAGCAAGTGGCAGGCAAGCAGGAAAGTAGGGAAAGCAGTGACGGGGAGCAGGGGACAGTGGAAGCAAGCAGCATGCAGGAGTGCAGGACCTGTACCAGTGTCCTGGGGCCCTGAGCGGGGCGGCAAGAGTGCAGGGCGTGGGCTGGAAAGGGTCTATGGAGCTGGGCTGGGCTGGGCTGGCCTGTGCCAGCAGAGAGAGAGGGGAGCTGACCCAGCTCCATCAAGCCCATGTGGGCCAGGACCCCACACTCCTGCTGCCCTGCTCTGTGCCCTGCCGGCGCTGGCCTTGGGACACCAGCATGGGCCCTGGGTTCCCACCCAGCTGTCATTGGCTCCCGTGTGCCCACTTGCTCCCAGTCCCCTGCACCCCAGCCCGGTGGTACAGGCAGGGACTAGCACACACAGACCTGACCCCTCACCCTCCCTGTGGCCAGCACTTCCTTGCGCAGCCACCCAGAGGCCACACAGGGCTGTCCTGTGTTTCTGCTGTATCACCACTGTCTCTGGGCTGGCCTGTGGGGCAGCGGTGGCAGCAGAAAGCAGGTACAGGCAGCCCTGTGTGGGCGATGAGTGGCTGCACCAGGGATTGCTGGCAGCAGAAGAGGGAGAGGCTGCTTTTGTCCTGTGCTGAGCACTGCTGCTTGTGACCTGCTCAGCACGGCTGCTCCACGTGGCCACTGCTGCCACGCTGGGCAGCACAGAAGCAGCGGTGTAGGAGCCTCACTGCAGCCTAGCATGACATGGGCTCCAGATGGCCACAGAAAACACTGCCCAGTGGCAATGCGGGCAGGGGGGAATGCTTTCCTCCACCCTGAGCAGCAGTTTGTAGCCAGCTGCTGCAGCCACTGCCACTGCTGCTCAGCCCTGATGGGCAAACCGGAAGCCAGCATGGGGCCCAGGCTGAGCAATGGGGCACAGAACAAACTGCTGCTCAGTACAGGAGACTTCTGGTCCCAAGATGGCAACCAGGGGACAGGACCACTCATGTGGCCCTTGACAGCTTGCCAAAACTCAGTAAGCAGCCCTCCGCCCAAAATAATTGCCCACCTCTGCTGTGAAGGGATTGAATATCACCAAACCTGTCTATTGTTGTCATCCTTCTCTCATGGTCATGATGCAATAGCAATAAATGTTGCTATTGATCCAGCTTGCATTCTAGCTATATCTCAGTATCATCAGCATTATTTACTACAGGAGACTTCTGGAGATGTCCTAACCAAGGGTTCACAAAGAGAGACATGTGCTTCCAAATTAAATGGGGAAAACCCAGTAATTTTTTCAGAAAAAGTTATTTTTCCTAGGGTCGTAATGATGTCAATTTGGACATGATTCAGCGTGGTGAGACTGTAAAGCAAATCCCATATTTGTAGAGAATAACACCCAGGGAAATCTAAATGAATTTTCTGAACCATTTGCCACACGTCTTATGGGAAAAATTAAGACGATGCTACACAGTGGGCATGTCTACAGGTACACCTGACTGTGCAGTTGTTACTGTGCAGTCCTGCCGGCACATGGGTCATTTCCAACCCTACTGCTTAGTATCTTATAGCTACTGTGCAGTAGCATTGATGTCAGGGTTTGTGCCCATTGACACAGTTTCTTGTGTAGATGCGCCCAGTGTGGAGAATTTATCGGTGTGATATCATGGCTTCACTTAAAATTCTTTAGAATTGCTGCTGTATTAAGAATGCTACTTGAGTCTCAGACTTTTTCTGGATCAATTCGTGCTCAGCTGCACGATATAAACAGGCAGGGAAAGTTTATTTATATTCCCACTCCCAGAGGGTTGAGGCAAATATTAATTCTATAGTGTGACAAGCACTGAGTGTGTAGATAAAGCCGTACTGCCTCCCAAGGCAGTGAGCCATAAAAAAAGTAAATGCCTAGAAGAAAGTACATTGTAATCTGCAGCATTAAATGTAAAAGGTAAGTATGACTGGGTGAGCAAATCTACTGAAAGCTCCTTTTTAGCCTCTTGTAATCTTCTCTTCTCCTCCCTTTCCACAAATTTTACCTACCTTTATTATTTTCCTTCTGACTTCTATTCTTCTTTTTCTTTATTGTTTTGGCATTTGTTCCATTCTGTTTTTTTCTTTCTGTGGCTTTCCAAGTTTAGCTTTTTGTTTGTTTCTTTAAGACGATGGCTAGTACATGTGGAAGAAAAACACTTATTGCTGATAACAGTTAATAGAAGTACTCCCTTGTCTTAAAGGGAAACCAGGGTAGAGGTGCACCTTCTAGACCAGGCTTGTCCAACATACAGCCGGCGGACCACCAAGCAGCCCACCAAGCCATTTTACCTGGCCCGCAGTGGCGGCAGTGCTGCCACCACCACTGCTGCCACCGTGGAGGGTGGAACCACAGTGGCGGGGCCACCGTGGAGCGTGGAGCCACAGCGGTGGCAGAGCGCGGAGCTGTGGCAGCGGCAGCAGGATTGCCGTGGACCACGGAGCCACGGCAGTGGCGGCGGAGTGCGGAGCCATGGAAGCAGAGCACGGGCCCGCAGCAGGGCAGCAGTGGTGGGGCAGCAACGAAGTGGGCAGGGCTGGCCCGTGGGCCCCAGATGGCAGCGAGGGGAGGGGAGCTGGTTACCCTCATGGGACCCAGCTCATCAGTGAGCTGGGTCCTGCCGCAGCTGCCCTGATAGCTGAGGGGAGTAGGGCTGCCCCAGCCGCACCTGATTAGACAAGCTGGGGATGGGCTCCACCCCTTGCCCCCGGCACGTGGCTGGGGGAGCTGCAGCATGGCCCACATCCTGTCCGCATGCATGGTGGATGGAGGCACAAGATAAGTTCCCGTGCAGAGCTGGGGGCACCTCGGGGCCGGGCCGGGATGGACAGAGACACAGGATAAGTTCCTGTGCAGAACTGGGGGTGCCTCGGGGCCGGGCCGAGGTGAATGGAGGCATGGAGTAAGTTCCCATGCGGAGCTAGGGGTGCCTCAGAGCTGGGCCGAGGTGGATGGAGGCACGGGGTAAGTTCCCATGTGGAGTAGACCCATTTCATTGTCACTTCCTGCAACTTCATTGGTGTCAAAGGTCACGTGACATCACTTCCTGATGTGATGTCACTTCCGGTGGGGTCTTTGAATTTGGCTCGCTGGCCCACTGGGTGATAAAAAGTTCATGATCCGGCCCCACATTTAAAAAGTTTGGACACCCCTGTTCTAGACTAACTGAACCAGTGATGCATATCCATTCAGGAGCTCTTCATAGCATCTGACAAAATGAGCTGTTGCTCACAGAAGGTTATACATCGCTGATTCCGTTAGTCTGTAAGGTGCACTACTACCCTTCCTTCTGTAAGACTTTAGACTAACACAGCTAATTAGCTCTATCTTATCTTAAGTGAGGGGCAGGCAAGTATTTCGGGTGGAGGACCGCTTACTCATTTTGGCAAGCTGACAAGGTCCACATAAGTAGCCCCACCCCCTGGTCACTATCTTGGGACCAGAAGTCCCACCCCTAAACTATGATCTTTGCCGCTAGAAGTCCCTCCCCTTGTCCCTGGAAGTACATCTTTGGGGAAGAGGGTTTGCCAACTTAGGGGGGGAAAAACCAAATTATATATTCCAAATCAAAGACTCATAATAATATATATTAATTTCATTTAAAAATATATATTTTGTCCTGACTTGTGTGTATTTGTGCTGTATATGTAGAAGTGATGGCATAATAGTTCAAAATGCAGTCTTACTCGTATATTATGTGGGATGTGTAGGGGTGTCAGGAGCATACAGGTGGGTGAGTGTGGGGTTTGTGGGGAGCTGTGGGTGGGTGGCTATGGTGGTTTGTGAGGATGTGTGGATGTGTGGGTATAGTATTGTGGGTACGGATGTGAGTATGGGAGCCACGTGGTGTGGAGTGGCTGGTGGGTGGGCAGGAAAGTGAGGAAAGCAGTGGCAGGGGTAGGGGTGAACAGAAGCGAGCAAGGGTGCAGGGCCAGCACCATTGGGGCCTAGAGTGGGGTGGCAGGAATGTGGGGTGTGGGCTTGCAAGGGTCCGGGGAGCTCAGCCAGTTTGTGCCAGCAGGGAGAGAAGGTAGCTTTCCCAGCTCCATAGAGCCCCTGCTGGCTGGGATCCTGTGCTCCTGTGGCCCTGCACTCCTGTCCCACTCTGTCACTGGCTCCTATGCACCCACTGACTCTCAGTTGCCCCCACCCCAGCCCTGCGGTACAGGCGGTGATGAGTGTACGTAGCCCCAACCCCATGCTCACACTTCTGGTGCCCGCCGCTCTTACCTGAATTTCCTGCGCTGGTACAGGGAGGCATGAACAGCCCCATGGTCCCAGGCCAGAAGCCTCTCCTAGGCAGGGGCTTCCAGTTCACTGGGAGGGGAGCAGGGCCAGGGCTGGCTGAGCCTTGTTTTTCCAGGGTCCTGCCATGGCTTCCCCTTTGTCGCACTGCCCCTGGTTTCTATCATCTTTGACAAGCAGCCAGGGGCAGATAAATATTAATTTTCTAAATTTTTTAGGGGCCCCATGGGCTGGATAGATGGCCTGGCAGTCTGCATCCAGCCCGCGAGCCATATTTTGCCCACCTCTGCATTACAGTGATTTCACAGATACACACCAAACCATTCAGGGAGAGACTGTGTCCACAGCATCTGTGGCAGGCCCCAGTTCAGCTGTGGTGATTGTGGAAGAAGTGGCGGCTGCTATTGATGAATACCTGATGTCCTGATGTCCTGGTTGCTCACCACTTTATTACACTACTGCATTCAGTTACTGGAGATACTCACAAAAGTTAAAATCTGGGGAGTTTCACTTATTCTAGCTTGGGTGTTTGTGAACTCCCTTCTCCTTTTTAATAATAATGACATAGGCTGCTGGGGAGGGATGTGCGAAATGGGCCATATTTGATTTGGATTCAGATTTGGCATGAATTGGATAATAGTGATTCAATTCGTTGATTCAGATCACTGTCCCAATTTGATTCGGCCAAATTCAAATCTGAGGATTCGATACTGATTTGGAGAATCAGCGGTTCGGCCGTAGACACAGCTTTAAATGCTTTTTCTACATAACTCGAGGTACCAGGCACAGCTCATGAATACTGTGATGGTGGGGAGGATGCCGCATCCCACAGGAGCATGGGGGGCCCTCGCATGCTTGGCTGCAAACCTGAAAGTGGACTGGAAGTACTTCTGGTCCACTTCCAGGTCTACCACTGAGTGCACAGGTGACCCCCCCATGCATCCACTCAGCTCAGCAATCAACCATGGGGGGACCCTGGGTGCCTCCCCCCCCCCAGACCCAGGAGACACCAGTTGCTGAGCTGGAGGGCAGGGAGCTATCACCCACACACTCACCAGTGGACCCGGAAGTGCTTCTGGTCCACTTCTAGGTCCACTGCTGAGCACGCTGGGGATTCCCCCATGCTCTCATGTTACGCTCCTTCTCCCCCAGCATCTCAGCTTTCACAATTCACCAGGTTACTTGAGGCCTGGTACCCTGAGATATGTAGAAAAATGTTTAAAGCTTTGTCTATGTCCGAATCATCGAATCTCTCCGAATCGA
Source organism: Caiman crocodilus (assembly GCA_030014935.1). NCBI lineage: Eukaryota > Metazoa > Chordata > Crocodylia > Alligatoridae > Caiman > Caiman crocodilus. The sequence goes on from JAGPOW010003447.1 coordinate 21,459,231, forward strand.
TTCGGAGGGTTCTGATTCGATTCAGCGAGATTAATGGGTCTCCTGATGCTATTTGGATTTGGAGATTCAGCTGTTGAATTGGGCCAAATCTCCACCAAATCAAATCAGCAACTGAAGCTTCGCACAGCCCTAGTGCTGGGTACTTTACAGATGAGTATATAAACTAAGCCCCAAATGCCATGAAATCAGTGGTAGTTATAGAACTAACTACTTGTAATATTTAGGCACTAAGGCCATATGTAGATGAATAGAGGGGCAAGTGTGCTCGACACTTTAAAGCAGGTTAAATGCTTTTGCACTGCTTTAATGCCGTTGGTGTTTGCACATGACGACAGCATATTGCGCAGTAATTCCAGCCACTGTAGCAAATTCAGCAGTCAATGCGCCTTAAATGACTTGAGGTGTGGGGAACTAAAACTCCTCTGAGGAGTTTTAGTTTGCTGCCCTACAGCTGCAGAGTGAAGTACCAGGCTTCTTTCAGCTCGGGCTCTTCAGGAAGCCCTGCAGGCAGCCTGGCAGCAGCCCAAGAAGGCAGGCTCCACTCAACAAAAGTGGTGAGCCTGATCTTTTTAATTTGTTTTCCCTGGAGCCTGCCTGCCTGCCTGAGCTGTGCATGGGCCCAATGCTTCCCTTCGCGGCTGCAGTGCTCCCCAGGTCCACCCGAGCCAGGTGTCTGCGGGCATGTACTACCTGGGGTGGAGGCCGCCACTGCCCCAGGGGGAAGCACCACCCCACCCTGCAGCTCAAGGACCTCTCTACCCACCAGCAGCTCGCCCTCCCTTCCCCACTGCTGGAGAGGCAGGTAAGTTCTGGTTTGTGCATGACACAGGGGTTTAAAGGGCCCCAAATTGAAGAGGTATTTTAAAAAACCCACCGCTTCAATTTAGGGCCCCTGTTTAGTCTACACATGCCTAACATCTCTTTCCTAATCCTGAGCGGTATTGAGGTTCCTCAGTACTCACTGGCTTCATTTGAAGTTGAGAGGATTTAGCTTTTTTGCAAAGGGAACTCAGCAAGAGTTAGGTTAGGCCCCCAAACTTCATTCTCCAATGACAGCTACAGAGAATATGCTTCTCAATAATAATACAGTTAGCACTGTATCACTACCTGACCTATAATTCAGTATAAAGCACTGCAATGCATCAAGAGCTCTATTAAAAATGTTTCTTCATTTGAAGTAGGGGGTCACCATGAAAGCCTGGTAGGAGAAGCTATTTGGAAATCTTTGACAGCTCATTTCAGCTGACTACATTCAGAGTTTTACAATGAGTGATGAAATTCCCACTTCCCTTCCTTCACTCCCAACCAGGAAGAACAGGCCACCTTGATGGGTAAAAAGAATAGCCTCCAAATGAAAGAGTCAGCTTTCCTCTTTAGTTACACCAGGTGCCAGAGAGGTGGATTTAAGGCAGCTATTCATCTCCCCTCCCTCCATGCACTAAATAAATTACACTTCTAATGAACTCTAATCAAACCTTTTCTGCATAGTTATAAATTTGCTCAAGCTAATTCACAAAGTAGGAAATATTGCCTAGGGAAAGCTGTTTGGAATTGCAAATTGCAAGGAAAAGGACTTCAGATTCTAGATGAGACTAGCTACCTTGCTGAGGTAATACATAATGTATTTCCCTCTGATAGTGAAATGCTGCCCCTGTCCAAGTACAAATTCTGCTATAGTATCTAGCTGCAAAGCAACACCAGTTTGCCCTTAAAGTCTGCTAGCAAGGGGTATAAGTTAGAGGAGGAAGAATTGGGTCACATCAAGCAGTGACAGCTTGTATAAAATGCTTTCTCCTCTACAGTAGTTACCTGATTTTGCAACCCTCCTCTGTACTGATCTCATTGCCTAAACTTGACTGGATGAAGGTGAGCTGTAGATTACTCTGGGATTATTTAACATAAACACTGAATAGCAGAGGCCCATATGAAACTGAAGCAATTTAAAATACGTTACATTTTCCCAAATCAGAACAAAAAGTAAAAGATTCCCAACAAATGAAAATTTGGACCCCGCTCCCTCCAGTTGAGAAATCTCCAGACACTTTGTTTCAATTATGTTACTATGTTAATTTTGGTTGGATGAGCATTTTCATGTTGATGATATTACTTACATTGTAATACAATATTGTACACCAGGCAAAAAAGAAATACAACAAGACAATAGAATCAAAACGTAGCATTAGACACTGTCAAAAATGGAATGAAAGTTGAAACTATTTTTAACAAAGGAAAAACATTGTTATAATTGACGAGCTTCCATAAGGTTCTGTCAGAGAAACTGAATTTATTCCAGAAAGCTGTTCAAAAAATATTCCTTCAGGTTTACTATTCATATTATCCTGTCCATCAGCCATTCCAAATGGTGCTGATTAGATATGAGCAAAGAACCAATTTGATTCAAAGTCCACTGAAACCAATGGAGTATTTTCCCCATGAGTTGAGTGGGCCTTATGAATGAAATAGATATGATCGCCCAAATTTTGTACTCAGTTACTGATTAAAATCTGGAATCACCATCAAAGTTACTCTTTACTCTGTATCCTTCAATCTAGAGCCCACCGGGGAAAAAATCTTCCTAGGACACCTGCGAGGTCAACTTCATTGCACCATGAGGTCAGTTTCTTTTTCAGAGGCGATGAAGTCCACAGCTGTCTAAAATAATCTGAGTATACAACTAGTATACAACCAAAAGACAGTTACCCTAATTTTTTATCCCTAGATGATTTACTGAATAACTGTAGACAAGTCACTTAACCACTCAGTTCTTCTGTGTTTCTAGCTGCCTTTTGAGTTGTAGACTTTAGGGATAAAATCTAAAACTAAATAGAACTCATATGGTTTGAGGTTTTATTGCACACTCTACAATCAGCCAAGGATTCACAATACTATTGAGAGAACCAAAGCCCAAGTTTGAACAAAAGAGGGTCTTTTTACAAAGTTTCATGATTCAAGTCTGAAACCTTCTAAACCTCAGCAGTTTCACTGAACTCTCCTTTTAAAGCCCAGCTCAGCAGAATGGGCATTATGACCAGGTTTTGCACAAATCCCCATGCATGATGGGCAAAATTGGCTGAGTTTTGTAGGCCTCTAACAAAACACTTTCCTGCCTTCATGGGACTAACTCACTCTTGCGAACTGTTTTGAGAACCTGGGATAGGAGATGCAATAAAAGTACAGATTGGTAGGCACCTGGATGTTACTTGTGTCACCATGCTACTGTGCACACTAGGGCCACTCAGAATGTCGATGATGGAAGAGCAAGGATTTCTTAGGGTGATAGCTGTTATTGGCTCACCTATGTATCCTTCTGTGCCTAGTAACTGTGATCTGAGACCTAATAAGATGGCATTCATCTTGCATTTGAAAAGCTCATTTAACTTTATCCCAACTGCACAGCTAGTCCAATAAAAGCTATCACCCTAAGAAATCCTTGCCTCTCTCTCTCGATTTCTGGACCATCAGAGCTACAACAGCACTCTTGCACTACTTTAACAGTGATGAAAGGGACAGAACTCTGATCACCTAGTTCAAAGGCACAAGCCAGCTCTGCTTAGGGATATTCTTCTTTACCACAAATGGTCAACAGCTTTTGAAACAGAGTTGGGTAGCTGTGGATATGTTCTGTAAAGGGGAAAGTATATAATTATCAGGCATAGTAAATTCTAAAGATTGGGTCCCAGATTTACTCCCTTGAAGCCAGTGCCAGGATTGTTAAATCCAAATTTACATAACAACACATAAATCTACATAAGAGAGACAAGATTTGTAAGGAAAGGATGAAAGAAGGGTTATTTAGCCTCAAAAAGAGAAGTCTGAGGGGGGATTTGATAACAGTCTTCAAATACCTGAAGGGTGATTATAGAGAAGATGGAGGTTGACTTTTCTCTTTGGCTGCAGGGGATAGGACTAAGAGCAATATCCTCAGGCTGCAGCAGAGGAAAATTAGGCTAAAGATTATAAGGAGCTTTCTGACTATGAGAGCAATCAGGCATTAGAACAGGCTACCTAAAGAAATTGTGGAATCTCCATCCTTGAAATTTTTAAAAAGCAGGTTAGACAGATACTTGGTGGGGATGGTTTAGTCAGGGATGATCCTTCCTTGAGCAAGAGGCTAGATTAGATGATCTTGTGAGATCCTTTCCAGCCCTACTTGTCTATGATCCTATAACAAAACTGCTGTACTCCTTGAAATGGCTGTCTCACCACAGATATTTTTAATAGAATTGAACAATCTAAGCTATTGTGAAACTATTTCATTCTTAAGTAGCACTTTAACTAGCATTATTTTAGCTCAATATTTTGTGTCTCGGTGGTCATGTCTACACGAGACCCTTTACTGCAAAGTAGAGCCAATTACTGTGCCATAAGCATCTGTGTCTACACATGCAAATGCTTACTGCACAGTAATTGGCTGTAATTACAAGTAAATTTGCTACCTGTAAGTGCAAATAGCAAATTTACTCATGATTAGTAACTGTACATGTAAACCTCTGACTGGAGCAAATGTGCTCCTGGTCATCCAGGCAGCAGGACAGAAGACTCCTCCCTGTCCCCAGGAGTTGCCTATTGCCATGGCAGGCTCTTCCACTGGAGCCTAGGCGAGGACAAATGTCTCCCTGTCTTGGCAGCAGGGAGCTCCCAGCCCCTGCTCTGCAAGTGCAAGGCTGGGGCTGGGAAAGCCTTATCTCCCTGCCCAAGTCCTGTGGTCGTGATCCCAGCACCAGCCCCATAATTGTGGAGCAGAGGCTTGGATCTGCCTGTTGCTGGGGCAGAGGACCATTGTCCCCATCTAGGCTGCAGTGGCAGAGCCCGCCCCAGCAACAGGCAGCTCCTGGGGGCAGGGAGTAATGTCCCAGTCCCTGCCAGGAGACACTTGTCTCCTGGCCCCTGGGCTAGTACCCGGGGGGAGCTTAGAGCTCCCCTCGTCTGCTGCAGGGGCCAGTTGCAGGGCGTCAGGGAGCAGCGCTCTGCTCCTACATCCCTACACATGTAGACGCATACCCAGGAGAGTTAACTCTTGAGTTCACTCAAAAGTAAACTGCTCCCAGGTCATTTGCACATGTAGATACACCCAGTATAACTCCTGGAAATGATAAGTTATTTCCTCTAATACAAAAAAATTAAATTTAACTTGGTTGAGTGACACCTTATAACCTGTAATGTTAACACTAAAGATAACAAGAGCTGTATCACCTTTAGTTGTGCTATTAATTATTGCCCTCTACTGAAAAAACTATGCATTGTTCCTTCTTTTAGTTGCAGAAACTTGCATTTATGCCTGTCTACAGGATAGTCTTTTGTGAACATTAGCCAACTCGGTTGCTGAGGTGTGACTCTGCTGATAGTACGTACAAGTAATAACACATTTAAGCTTTTCTGAAAGAGAAAAAAATAATAGACACATGCTTTGTAGGAGTGGGAGAGTACAAAAGTTGATAAGTTTATAAATGTATTCTTCAAGGATTATGACCAATGCAATAGCATGTTTTTATTATGAAGACATGAACATAACAAGTTATATGCCAAACAGCTATGTCCATCTTATACTCTTACACAGCACAGTTCCTTGAATGAACTGTGATGTCATGTTGATCAAACTGATTTCTCCTAACCATACCTTTGCATTGACCTTTTCCAGCGTTTTGTTTACCAAACACGCACCCAAATACAGCTTTTATTTTATTTGCATGAAAATGATGCAGTGAAATAGTGTGAGCCACTCTCTGTTAGATCCTTCTGGCATTGTTCTCACTAACAGATGGGGAAAAACTGCTAACTAGAACTGGCCAGATTTTTTTTCCGGAAAAAAAAATGTTTTTTGGTGAAAAATCAAGCCAATATATATGGACTCTGAAATAACACTGAAGTGCCCCAAGGGAATTATGGTTCAGGTGTCTTTTACTCTGATTCTACTTTATGGATAAAGCTCTTCAGTCAGGCTTTTTCTGCCAAATCTTCTCTTTTGGTCAAGGGAAATGGTATTTTATGGGAAATGAAGGCAACTGAGAAGCCCAGCCCAACAAGTACACTGAGTGTTTAATTCCTTTTGATGTAAGGAATAGTCTGCATCAAAAATTGACCACCAAAATTGTCATGTGATGGAAAACACATGTTTTGACTAAACAAAAAGTGTCTGTGTTCTGGGAAAAGTCTTGACCTTTCATTGGAAAACAAAACACGTCAGTATTGACTCAAATGTGAAATATTCTGATACTGAAAGGTCACTACAGTCTTCATAGGAATCATCTCCCAGCAGGTGTGCCTCAGTAGGGCACTCATTCAATCTATATAAATCAATATTTGCAAGGCTGATCAGCTCTTTGTCTTTATTTTTTTTTTCTTCTGTGGCATCTCCCACCATTATACTGACATTAAAATCAGATACATTATACTACCAAGAAAAGTATCTGATTCACCAGGTTTGAAGGGAAGGGAAAGATCTGTTCCCAGAAGCAAGATCTGAGGTTCATGTCTCAACAGTCAAACTGCTCCTTTCTCCTTCCTTTTACATTAAGATCAGCACTCACCCCTGGATTAGTCATAGAGGTCCCATCCAAGTCGAATCTTTGTTGTAATTTGGAAGAAATACACAATTGACCATCTTTCTAGCTAAAGGAACGTGTAAATGCTGCACCTGGGAGAAGTTTTCTCTGGCATGAACTGTGCCAGAGTTTTTTGCTCCAGGTTAATTGCTCATGAACGTACACCCAGTAGGTTTAATTCTCCACCTGCTTTCTTTGTAGTTTGACTTCAAGAGAGTTACCCTTTATTTAGATCAGGGCAAGGAAGCCCTTAGTTCTCTCATGAGATAAACTTTTACATAAATCTGTCAACTGGATCTAGCAGAGTAAAACCTGGGTTAAGAGTGTGCAAACCTCAATGCTCAGATCATTGCAGTAGTAAGGATGACTTCTCTTGTACCTGTGCTCAGCAAAGTTAACAAGGATGATGTCAGTGGACCCCAACATAAGTGGAGCTGCAACCCCTTATATTAGAACTGAAATCACTTAATACAATTAGCTGTCCTTAGTTACCTACAATAGTTAAGTGCTGCTATGTTTCAAACTCCCCCACCCCTTGCCGCCAGCTCAGACCCATGGCGGAGGGTGTATTATGTCTGTGTGACCTTCTGCTAGTATCTAAGGACGCCTCATTTTTCACCTCCCAAACCTTATGCTGATTGCAATCCTGGAACTGTTACTTTGCAGGTGACACCTGACACTGCCATTTCCTGACTCTACGAGTAAGAAGGGTGAGTAAGAATGAGCAGGACTTCATGGACACTATTAGGAAACAAAGAGGAAAACACCTTCAGAAACTTTCAGCATATCTCTGTTACAACTCCCACAAGAAAATGATTTGTATCCAGTTCCTGCTTAGAAGGCCATAAGGAAAGTGATGTGCCTTGGAGTATTCCACATTCGTGACTGTTTTAGGCCAACTGAGAGATCTGTGGCAGGCATTTCAGAGAAGGCAGATGGTAGCCAGCAGTAGTATCTAAGGATCAGGGCCTTTTTGTGTCCTCTGGTTTCCCTGAGTGATGAAGAACAGTTGTGAATTCATCAGTCAACTTGACATCTGTCTCAGCCTTATGCTGTGTGGTTTGCTCATCTTCAGTGAAATCACACACAACACTGATCTTACATTATTGAAATGTCCTTTCTAGGTTTCCTGCATTCAATCTCTACAGATCAAGGAGAATGTGTCCTTAATCTTGCTATTCACTCTTATCTTGGTCCCATTGACTCAGTATGTTCAATGCCAAACAGAATTAAAATAATAAACAGAGAATTATCACTCACAGACTCGGACATGGATAACACGGGTTGCATCTATGTGAGGCATTTGCTGCAGAGTTGCCTACTTAGTTCTGCAGTAAATGTCTCGACATCTATACATGCAGGGCTATTAGGGTGGAGTAAACTAATAAACTCCACAGCAGGGTATTATTTGTAAATGCAAGTACTATCCTGCTGCAGAGGTTTTTACTCCATGCAGAGCCCCCCATGCAGGGGGCAGTGGGGGCCAGCAGGGATCGCCCTCCCCCCCACCTGGCAGCACTCGCTGATCCGGGGCTTGTTTTTAAAACACCAGGAGCTGGGGGCAGCTATGGGGGAGCTGCGGTAGTGGGCTGGGGTGGGGGAGCTGGGGGCTGATGGGGTCCCCCCACAGTCCCCTCCTCCAGCCTCCCCTTCCCTGCCCCTACTTACCAGCTCTGAGTCCAGCTGCAGCTCCGTGCTGCAGCCACCAGGAACTGCCCGAATCATCAAAGCTCTCCAAATCTTTTCCAAAGATTCAGACAGCTTTGAATCAATTTGAGCCTTTTAATTGGTCCCCTGATTCAAATCAGATTCAGAGATTCGACCACTGAATCGGGCCGAATCTCCTCCGAATCAAATCGCCACATTCAGCTTTGCACAGCCCTACCCCACAGCCCCACATGTACGAATACTGACACGGCTGGCTGGGGCACCTTCCTGCTTCAGCCAAGCCCTCTGCAACGTATTGAGTCAGGTTGGAGCAGCCCCATGCTGGCAAGCTGACCCCTCAGGCCTCCTACCAGCTGCGGCTGCTTTGACCCAGCTCAACATGCGCCTGGGAGCAATCAACTCTGGCTCAATAAGCGCTGGAATTTATGGCTTTGCATTAATATGCACATGCCCACAGTGTATTTGTCCAGAGCAGTTCTTCAAACCTGTATTGATATGCATTACAGGGCAAAAATACCTCCTTATTTACATTATTGAATTAGTAGTCGTAGGAATAATAGTCGTAGAATTAGTCATAACATCATATTTGTAGGTACCTTGGAGCACAGCTACAAAGAGACGGTCTTTGTTCAGAAGAAAAGCGTCTAAAATTACACATGACAGTGCCTATGGTAATAACAGTGACAGGGGGTTGGGTCATGAAGTAGGCATGTTAGGGATAAGATCATGTGGTGATTCAGCTTAGTCTTGTGTATTATGGGTGGTCAGCTGCTGGAGAGGGAATTTTTATAGTAGCTTGAATTATTGACTCATATGTATGTATGCCATAGAAGCAGTAAGATTCAGAGGCTTTGCATGAGGAAATGAAGGGGCAAAAATAACCGGACCTATAATTACTTGAGATGGACTAAAATTGGGGGAAATATGGTTCTGAATTTGATTATCTTGGGTGATGATTTAAATGTAGGAGAGCAGACTGGAAATGGGGGGCATAAAAGGGATGCAATTTTTGCTCCAAGTCCTATGAGCAAGCAAAATGAGCACAGTAATTGAGGCGACTGACAAGGGAACCATCAAACCATACAAAGCAAAGATGCCTTTAAGCTAAGCACTCTAGTACAAGGAACATGGACCAACCCCAACACCCTGGCACCTTGGTTGAGAAGAAGGAGACATCCAGCCAGTCAGTTCAACCAGTGAGAAAAAGCTCCTCCCCACTGTCTCTCTTTTGACCTTTAACTAAGTTCTCTGAAACCCCACCTCCCCAGCACCCACTAGCACCTCCCTGGCCCTCCTGTCCTGCAGTATTTGCCCATGACACAAACCTTGCTTGCTTCACCTCTGCGCTAAGCATCTGTCTGCATTGTTCAAAAGACAGAGATGATAGCAATATCCATAGAAAAAGAAATTTCCCCTTGAGTATACATTTTAAAGATCTTTACATTGTTTTTCAGGTTCACCTTGAGGTCCCTGCTGCAATTTTCATACCTTTCTTGGTTTGTATGTGACTATATTCTTTTTACCGATACCCTCGGTTATTAAACCAACTTGACGGCTGTTGTTTTGTAATGGTAGGCTGGGCTAGCTGTTCTCACACTAATGCAGAAGTTTTCCTCTTTGTCTCCTAATGGAGTTCATGAAGCCCTGCCCATTCTTACTCTCCCTAGTCACTCACAGAGTCAGCAAATGGCAGTGTAAGGTGTCACCTGCAAAGTAACAGTTCCAGGTTTGAAATGAGCCTAGGGATTGGGAGGAGAAAAATTTGTGATTTGGGCTTCTGCCCACAGTTGACAGAAGTGATTTTTATGTGGGTGTGGGCATGAATGCCTAACTAAATAAAATCTTTAAGCAAAGTCATCATTTTCTTTGGGTGGGAGACCAGTTAAAGTTACAGTAAGTTTCTGTGATTGCTGTTTCTATGGTGTATCGCTCCTCTTCAACTATCTCTATGCTTTAAAAGATACATTTACATACATGTTTGTTGCTACAGAGCCCCAGCACTTTTCTGCAAACCATCCCCCATTGCCTGCAATGAAATTTCCTCCCCTGTGATTGCCCCACATAGCTGAATGGCAAACTGTATAATACAGAGAGGCTTCAGTGCTGCTTTGTAGGCTCGAGCGAGTTGGCAGCTAGTCAATCCGGCTTCAGATCCAGCCGCTTCAAATGCCAGGGATTCGATCCAGAGCTCCAGACCAGGTTCCCACTTCAATCCAGCTGAAGTGGCTCCAAAGCTTTGGAGCCACCTCAAAGATCCGCCTAGGAAGCCCCGAATCACTTCAGAAAGCCTAACGAAGCCAGCGCTTTGATCCGGACATGTTGCTTTGGATGCCGAAGCGTCCAGAGCTTCTCCGGACCTGAAGCACAGTCCAAAGCCTTGCACGGCTCTACTGCTTTGATATGAAGTAGAGGAGAAGAAAAGAATAGCCTTTGGACCCGTGGAAAAGCCCAATGAGAATTCAGTGCTCCGGGTCAGGTGACAGTAAGTGAATTAGAGAGATACAGTATGTTCGTATATAGCTGCCTCTTGATACTCATGACCACAGGCTGAAGAAGTTGAAACAGAGGCTCTGCTAAAGTGACATAAAGACTCAGGGCTCAGGTGAGAACAGACCAGGAATAAGAATTTATGGTTTTGAGAGCCGTTTGGCTCATTTCCACAAAGGCTTTGAGGAGTCTTGCCAAGGGCCGCTAATCTGAGAGACATATATTGGAACAGGTCAAAAAAGAAGAATTGGACTGATCAAAATGATTTAATAAAGAAATCGAATGAGATCTTAGGAAACGATCTTGAAAAAACAAACCAGGTATATGACAATAACAGCCTTTGTATCTGGGAGATCATTTGTTTTAAATTGCAGACTGTTAATCCCATAATCTGAGTAACTACCCTCCCGTGGACAGGAGGGGAGAGGAAAATACAGGATTCTCTTATTCTTTCTTCTCTGGGTGTCTATATGTACCTGCCCATTTGCATAGACTGTTCCTATGTACTATAATACTAGGCTGCATTTATGTATTCTGGACCTAATGCTGTTCCCAGTTGGCTGAAATGCTGAGCTGGCATTTTGACAGGTAATTACTTTCTTTCAGTAATTGCAGAAGCATAAAAATTGTAGATGAGGGAGACCAATTAAGTCCCATCCAACCCTCTTCCCAAAGCAGCACTGTTCCTTTCACTACACTCTTAAATACCTTTTTTTCTCCAGTCCTGTTTTAAAGGAGCCCCTCGGTAAAAGCGTTCCCCTGGGAGCAGATGACTTTCTCACTGTTGGGAGATCTTTTCTCGATATCCTTCTTGAAACGATCTATTATGTTGATACAGTAAAAACTGCCAACGGGAATTCCATGCAAATGGAAATATCATGTCCTATTTTTTCTTCATCAGATACTTTTTTCCAGCCTGCCACCATTCAGCTACTAATTCTTCACAGTTGACCCTAAGTAGAATTTCAACACAATAATGATAGAGCAGCGCCTGAACTCTGACCCCTTGATGCCTGGAAATCCCCGAAAACAAGTGCTCCCTGGTGCACAACCCATCACTGCAGACACTTGTTCTCCATCTACACCTCTCTTTCGGCTCCCAGTCCTGAGAATCGCCTCTCACTGGGGCCCCTGTCCCATCAATGTATTTTAGCCTTTGAAGGCATGTTAATCCAGAGCATAATTACTTCAGTGAAAATAAAATCAAGAGACATTTTTGACACACAATACCATTGAAATCACTGAGGAGTAGTGCTATAACTGCGGGAGCCATGCAGCAGTCTCCTTGCATGTTCTCAAAGTATGCTAAAATATTACAAATCTTGGGCTCAGTTCCTTAATCTGTTGCACACGGTTTACCATAGCTTAATGAAGTAATTCCAGTGCAGTTACATGAGGTAAGAACTGGTCTGACAGCAGGGAAAATCAGATGGGGGGGTTTCTAAGGAAGAGTGATTTATGTGTGTGAAAGTGAGTGGTTTTAATATATAGTCTGACTTTAACAAGCTGAAGTGGAAAAAAGGATGCTCAGATCATTCTGAGACTTGGTGCGAGACAGGCTTCCAGAGTCATGAATTTTGTTGCTAACCTTTGGTACATACAGAATGCTCTTGTAAGCATTTTCTCTTATCTTCTGATCTGATGTTGTTTTTTTTTAATGGATCCGTTACCTTTGTACTTGCTGTAGTGTCACCTAGAAGAGGAAAGAACTAAAAACTAATCTGTAGTTATTATAAGGGGGATTCTTAACGGTAGCTGCGAGACACAGACAGACCTTGCTGCATAATGCCACCTGGTGCTCCCTAAGTTCTGGCATGGACAAAGTAGTTGTGGAAAGGGCAGCTGCTGGCTATACTACAGATGCATGTGTATAACTGACATTAAAAGGAATAACATAATAGGCCTTACAGGTACTTAGCCTGAAGTACCGCCTTTCTAGATAGTTTCCCAAGATTCAAATGCAAAAATAATTGCTACTTTTCTCCTAAATTTCAACAGTCAAGTATAAAAGGGGACTTGCATGAAGGCTATTTATGATATTTTTAGCAGGTGTTTTTCCTCAAAGCCCCAGGTGATACTTATTGTCCCAATCTGTTAGAGCGCCTTCTGCCTGTCCCATACAAAAAGAGTGAGTTTTTTGTTTTAAAAGATGTTCAGTTTTATTCAATTTAGGTAATCCTTTAGCTTAAGAAGTCTGCCATTGCTTGGACTGTAGTTTGTGTGCGTGCTTTGAATATATTTCTAATTTCTGCTCTAGTTCTGGTTTAGGTGCGCTGCAGACTTTCAGTTTTCCAGTCTTAGAAATCTCTTCAGATCAGAGTAATGCTTTTGGGGCATTGCCTTTCCTGATATTGCTTATTGAAATTCAACATGCATGCCTTATAAAAGGAATTTTCTCAGAACGAGAGAGCTCCAAATATGCTTCCCTTCTTCCCCAGTGAGAGATTGGCCATCTCACATGTCACAAGCAAAGTAAGATCATACTGAGTAGGCACTTGGCTAGGTCTGGTCCTTGGCATCCTGAGATGCTTCAGTGAGCAACGTTGGTGCAGTGATAATTGGCACTTTTCTGAGTCAACAGTCCACCAGTTTCCAAGACAATGTTGGAAAGATGCTGCCTTGTTGGAGAGCTTGTCTGCATCAGATATAAAACCAAGGTATTAACTAGCCATAACCATTAAATACATGATGGTGTTCATTAGTGAAATCTGGATATGGTATTCTTCTTCTCCACTCCTACATGGTTGTGTGGGATTGAGATACTGCAACTTCTAAATCTCAACACAAAGGTGGCTGCAGGCAAGTGGAAAATGGAGCGCGACTGCTGTGCTTACTTGCTGTGCTTGTAAAGAGTATGTGGGGCAAACGGTATTATATAAATAAGCACAGAGGAGCATATGATGATTGACCATGTATAGATGAAGGTAGTCAAAGGATGAGAAGGTGCTGCACACCTACCCGTAGGATTCCTGAGAAACCTTTGCACTTTGTGGGCCTGGTCATACCAGGAGATACATGCCTGAAAAGCTCATTGACTTCTCAGGGTGATTTACATTTGGGGACTTCAAGGATGCATCGACCTGGGTGTTTCCGTCAGTCTTCACTAGCTAGAAGAGCTGGGTGAGAACAGCAGGCAGCACACACTGCATCCTTTCAGTAATGCAACATCTCCTCGTTTAGAGGTAGAAAAAATTAAAGGCCAGATTCTTTTCCCAGTTACAGCTGACCATAACTCCACTGAGTTCAGCTTAATTATTTGCTATTTACACTGGAATATATAATATAATATAATAGGAATAAATAAATAAGGAGATGCAAGCCTTCCTGTTTTCATGATATAAGGTTGCTATGCCTTTAAGAAAAGGGGGTTATATTTAGAGCTTGTCAGCCTTGACAAAATCCATTTAGAAAGCAAAACATGTCTCTGGCAGCCTCTGAATAATGCGAAGGAGAAAATTTCTGCTTATGTAGCAGAATCCATTCCAGCACTTTGCTCCCTCAGAGTTATGATTGTTTGGCCTTCCACTTCAAGCTGTTTCAGGGAGAGGGAGAAGGAAAACGTGCCTTGTCAAGCTGAAGTGCGCACTCTTTCCCCCGCCTCCTTGAATCTCTGCCGATAGAGCAGCATATTCCAGCGGTTTGTAAGCCGGTGACACTCGCTGCCACTTGCTTGTGTGCAAAAAAATCACAATTGATAACAGGGCAGCAGAGTGAAACATTCGATCCCTCCGTCTTGTAAATGGTCCCTAATGTGCTCATCATTGGGTATTGGCAAGGTGGGATGGCAATAGATCATCCCCTGCAGAAGGAGATAAGAGGATAGGAATCTTACATAGAAAGACACGCTTCTTTTTGCAAGGATATTTTTCTGTTTGGGGTATCTGTTTGAATTTAGGTATTTCTTATATTTATCTTAAAGGGGTCACGGGGAGTCATCAAGGCAGCCGCTCCCACTCCCCCAGTAATTTTATTGTTCGTCGATGTCTGGAAATTCCTGGGTCCTTGAAAAACCAAGTTTGCCATCCAGACCTCAGTCATTTTCTAGTGATATATCATAGAAACCAATTCACTGAAAAACTTATGCAAATATTTTTTTTCTCTTAAGAGTGAGACCTTCCAAATAGGTTCATGAGGACTGATCATCTTTAAGTTTTAATCCTTTCCCCATTTTAATTTTATACATTTAAGATGTATACCAGGCCCTGATTAAATATTTGTTATATTAATATTTAAGAATGCTTTATACAGCACAGCGATTGGTGTCCAGCATGCCTATTGCTCTGCAGTAAGCTAAATTTAAAAGTATGCATGTTACAACAAACCTTCCCTTGTACTAAGTTCAAGAAAATTGACTATAAATCTGACATTTCCCTATTTATGCTCCTGACTTCAGAGTTACAGGAGACAACCTGTTAGGCCCATTTTAGTAGCATCATCAAGACTAGAACCAAAGCAACTGCTATTTGAGAGCCAGATGTAAAAGCTATTCTCGACTGTTTGCTCACTAAAGCACTATGTTAAAGAATATTATTAACGTTGCAAATTCAGTACTAAAAAGTCCTCTGAATGAGCTAATAAGGGGACCAAAAGCCATCTAGTTTTGCATTATGTAGCTCTGTACAGGCTAACTTACTAGGCTGAGAAATCAAGCTGGGGGTACAGTGTCAGGAGTATATCTAAAAAGGCTCCCTATAGATCTGGTTGAAAAAATATTGCTTTAAAATTGGATTAATGCTATTACTGCATTTATATATTAAATATGCAGTATTTAATATTTTGTGTAATAAGTAAATATTTTTATGTCATTAAAATAACATTTCAGGGTTTGAATGATTTTGGGGGAAGTAGGTGGGGAGGGAAATTCCTTTTCCATGGTACTTAAATGCTGACATTTAACATTTATTCTAACTCAGCATAAAGATCAATTTTTAAGTGTCAAAACTTTCTGTGGGTAAAAGTTCCATTTTTCCAATTATTCTTCTTGCAATAATAGATTTTCTTTGCGACTGTAAGGTAACGGGAATACTATTAATTCCTCTATAGATGCAGAAGATGTGGCAAAGAGAGAAGTTAATGCCATCTTTTTAAAGACATTAATGCATCAGCTCCCTCTGAAAATTAAATGTCCTATCAAAGTCCACATGGCAGATTCAAGAACAGAATCAATATCATCTGACAACTGCATTATGCTTTAAGGCCCAAAATCACCCATCTCCCATCTTGAAATAAAGGACAAGTATTTTGACACCAGCTACAGGTAAAAAGCATTCATGTAAATGGAACTGTTACAAGGAACATATACCATAGTCTCAAATGCCCTACGCACACCCAGTGGTCATCAACAGGGCATACGTGTAACTTAAAAGGATCGTAGGGGTATGCGGTACTCTGCATTGGTGCGCACAGCTGCAGTGCAGCACACGGGCGGCCAGGAATGCAGCATGGCCGTGTGGAGAGCAGTCAGGTCCAGCTGGTTAAGTTTGTTGTGCGGAGAGGGAGTGGGGCTGGGGCAGGGCAAGGGCAGGGGCTGCCCAGCTGGCATGGGGCAGAGAATTGAGCCGCACGGGGGGTGGCTTCCACCACTACACGCACCCACGTGAGGAGTGTGTGCCCCCGGATCTGCACGCGGGGAGGGGCAGGCTGGGGCTAGGGCTGCACCTGCCTCTTCCTGGTGGGGGCAGGGCCAGGCTGTGCTTGGAGCAGATGGCAGTGGTGCTGGGAATGGGGTTGGAGAGGCCATGGTGAATTTGGGGGTTGCTGCAGCCCCCCCCATAGCCCCACCCTCGTAGGCCCCCACAGTGAGGGAGGGAGTAGGGCTGGGACTGGGGCTGGGGCTGGGGCTGGAGCAGTGGCAAGGCCAGGACAGAGTGTGGGACACAGCCATGAGCGACTCATCTGGAGGGCATGGAGGGTGACGGCTTCCACTGCTGCACATACCCTGGGAGGGCATGGGGTGGACCGTGCCCCTGGATCTGCGTGCAGGGTGTAGCACGCTGTGGGCCACTGTGGGCTGGGGCCAGGGCAGTGCCTGGCTATTCTTGGCAGGGGTGTTGGGATGGGCTACACTGGGAGCAGAGGTGGGGGGGGCTATGGCAAATTTTGGGGTTGCTGCAGCCCTTCCTGTAGCTCCCTCCTAGTGCTGCCGTCACCCACCCTGAGTGCAACCCAGCTCAGTCCCCACTGGGAACAGGCCAGCATAACCTGCCCCAGCCTGCCCCACCCTCCACAGATCTAGGGGTACGCGCCCTCCATGCCCTCCCAGGGTGCATGCAGCAGCGGGCACCACCACCTCCTGTGCCCCCCAGATGAGCCACTTGCGGCTCTGTCCTGTGCTTCACCCCCGCTGGGCAACACCTGCCACTGCTCCAGCCCCACTCCCTCCCTCATGGGAGCAGGGCTACAGGGGGTGCTGCTACCACCCCAAAATTCACAGTAGTCCCCCCTAATCCTCCTTCCAGCACTACCATTGCCTACCCCAACTATGGCCTGGCCCAGTTCCCACTGGGAAAAGCCCAGTACCCCGCCTTGCAGTGGCAGCTTACCCAGCCCCCCACACACAGATCTGGGGGCACGTGCCACCAGTGCTCTCTCGGGGTGCATGTAGCAGTGGGAGCGCCCACCCTGTGCAGCTCAGTCCTGTGCTCTGGCCAAGCTGGGCAGCCGCTACCCATGCCCCAGCCCTGCTTCCTCTCCAACCGCTGGGCCCTCTATCTGCCCCGCAAGCAGCAGCCTACCCTGCCTCCACCCAGATCTGGGGGCATATGCCCCATGCCCTCGCAGACTGTGCATAATGGTAGGAGCTACCCCTCCCATGCCTGCCGCATGAGCCGCTTGCGGCTCCATCCCCTCCCTGCCGTGCCCAGCCCCAGATGAGCAGAGCCAGCCCCTGCCCCACTCGCTTCCTCACCGCAGGGCCTCTGTCTGCCCCAGCCTTCCCCTTAAAAACAAGGAAAAAATATAAAGGGGTACACGAGCTGAAACTTTGAGACAGAAGGGGTATACTTGTTAAACAACGTTGAAGACCCCCGCCCTGCCTCATTTCCTGCCTATTCTTAAATCTCTTTATGTTTGCTTTTCAAATTCAAAACAGCTGGTTCAGAAGTGTTTTTTTTTCTTTTGAAATGCAACTTTTAACACCAGAATCTTATCCCTCATTGACACCCTTACAATAAATAATCCAGGCTGAGTATACATAAGTAGAGAGAGAATCCTGCTAAGCAAACACTTCTCTTTTAGGCATCTATAGGATAAATGGTAGAATTCAGGGTTATTTTTAGACTGAAAGGGACATCCTTTCCACCATATTGTGATCAATGAAGCATCACAGAAAAGTTTGCCAATTGCGGCGGATTTAGCAGCAGTCTCTCTATTTAGTGCTCATGCCATGTTCTACACTGGCCTGAGAGAGACATGCACAGCTTTGGTTGGATCACATAATGCTTATTCTTCTGGGCAAATTGTCTTTGTCATTCTGGATTGTAAGAGGTGGGCAAATGGTCAGTATATAAGACAATCTGGCAGGCTGGACTGCATGTCCCAGATTATTCCCGCCTCCCCATCCAGGAAGTATTTTCAGACCACTTTATGGGGAGCAGGATGATCAGATAATTTCAGATAATGGTTATCAATGCTAGAGCAGGTGCTTTTATGTCTGCCTAAGGTTAAAGGGGCTTGAGAGAAGGGGGACGCAGCTGGGGTCTATGCAGTCTGGTTATTTCAGTGGTCCAGTTAACAAAGTTAAAGCTTGCCCTGGGCTTTTTGAGGGAACAAAGCCATGAAACAGTATTTTAAGAACTTTCTATTGCCAATGTGAGACAATGCCACTGTCCAATGTGTGCAATGGAGTTCAGCCTGCTCTAACAGGCTGCTCTCTGCGTGGCGTCCAGAGAAGTATAGCACTCAACAAGTCAGTGATGCCTGGAGGTACAACACAATAGCACGGGCAACATGAAGCTCTGTATGAAATATTTTTATCCATGATCCTTTAGATCGTGATTCCTGCAAAGACTTCTGTGTGTCTAAACCTAATTTGCCATTAAAACCCTGTTGAGTAGCAGCGTATTAAATCAGGCAATAAGTCTACATTCCTCATGCATAGCATGAAAATGCAGTCTATCCATACAACACTATTTTTAAATTACAGGAGTGGAAAAAGATTAACACAGATTAGCTCATGTAACAAGCTGTCAAAGGATGTCCTAGATTCTTCTGAAGTCTGAAAATCAAAGCCAGAAACTTTTCTGAAAGTATGAAGTGGCCAAACACAAAGTATAGGGTACAAGAGTGTCTAAATGGAGTTCTTTGGCCTGCGTTGTACAGGAGGTCAGACTAAATGAGCTCATCATCCTAGATTTGGTCACAAAATCTATAAAGCAGCGATACATTGTCTTGTAGTTAATGCATGGAAACAGGAGTCAAGATTCTTGGGGCATGTCTGCACATCATCCTCGTTAGGCTCTTCCCAAGCCTACTGACTCCCATTTGCATGTTCCAACCCTGGAAATATGCCTACCAAAACTGCTCAGGAGTCATTATCAGCAGCTGTTCTCAACCATGCCAGAAACCTTCATCTCAAAAGCGGTGACAGAAAATGACCCCTTGGGGTACATGACTCCTTGCAAGGCATGGAAGCCTCTATTCTTATAATGGTGGTGCAGCTTCTGACTGATCAGTGCCCGGTGAATAATGGCATTGCTGGGCATTGATATTGGAATGAATACATGTGCGGAGGTGCACTGGGTGTAGAGGGTAAGGGCAGTTATAAGTTTCAGGTAAAGAGGTACTCAACCAAAAACCACTGCCCTAGAGCAGCCCCACAGCTTGTTTTCAGTTCTGGAACTGCCGATAGGCTTTTACAGCAGAGGGATTGATTGAGGGATCTGCCACAGCCAGCAGCGATAACAGCAGGCCTTAGATTAAACAATCTGGTACATTAAGTCAATGCGTGAGTGTCCTCTCTGTATCCGTAAATTGAGCTGTTCGGCTGGACAACTGGTTAAGGAGCAGTTAACGTGCAGTCGTGACTTTAGTAAAGCCATGAAGGAGGCCAGTGAAGGAGTGAGGAGGACAAGCCAGCAGAAATGACTGTTATGAACTGAGGAGATCTAGCAAGCTCTCTAATTCTTCACTTCAGTCACTCCCCCACAGGACAGATGAATGGAAACCTGGCTAAAAATTACCTCTGATTTTCAAGGAGCAAGTGGCTGAGAGCAGTGGTTGAAGAGTTTTGACAAAGTAGGTGCCTTGCCTGTAATGAGATCTGCCCTATCACCTCTTCTTTTGACGACATTTTGATGAAGCCTGATTCTTGTTTATCATGAATCCCATTAGTATGGATTGAAAGTTTAACACTACTTCAGAGAGCGAGCCCTCTCCTGAGCACCAGTGCAACCTCTCATCCTCGGCAACTAGTTCGGGACTTCTGTTTTACCCCAGTTAACAAGCTGTAAGACTAACTCAGTGGAACTGCTCCTAGGTTTAAGGGCCTAAATGCCAATGCTTTTTTCGGTGCATTGAGGATTTTTGCTGAAGAATCACAAAGTACTTTGTTATATTAATTATGTAAGATGGAAGATCTTCAGGTGGGGTTCAATCAGTTCACTGATTTACATCAGTTGAGGCTTTGCAATCAATCTGGTAGATTTGTACTCTCAGGGTCTATGCTCTTCACTACTCTGTTATATTAACTATGTCATTATTAATTAGATCGCTGCATAAGTCAGGTAATTATTATACTATCTGTTCCAGAGATGGCTAAAAAGAAGAAAAGAATTATGGATTTGCCAAGGTCACACACCCGGGCACTGAGTGGGAGAGCTAGGTAAAGACCCCAAAAGTTATTTGTCACAAGCCCTACTCTAACTGCAAGCCCATATAGCCTCTTTTCAGAACTGCCTTTGATCTGGAGAGGTCAGTTATAACCAGGATCATATTACTGCAAATTTTCTTAAGTGCTGCTGCAGACAGTCAGTCTAGCCACAAGGTTATCTGAAATATGTATTCAGTGCATATTTTATCCTAGTTTCCTAGATGAGAATTTAGCAGTGTCCTAAATCTGAATCTGTGTTAATCAAGAAGCCTCACTGAAACTCAGCAAGCTACCTCTGTGCTTGTAGCCTCCCGTAGTATGTTAGATGGCTATTACAAATTATTGAGTCAATGTTTCTCAAAACTGGGAAGATCAGGGGTAGAAAAGGGAAGAGGGTGTTACTGGATATGAAGGAATACATACAACCAAAGTGGCAAAGTATGTGAGAGTACATCGCTGATTGGCATGTCCACAGCTAGTCTCCGAGATGCCAGCAATCCACTGGGATTCTGTATGAAAGGTGTAGAAGGAGTCAGTAACGTCTGCAAGGGTTTGGAGCTTGTTGCATCTAGTAGGAAGAGTATGGTAGTGTAAAGGACCTGGGTACCTGCGGAAAACGGGAAGAGCTTGCTGAGTCTCAACCTTACTTCTGAAACTAAAGGTCCATTTTCATGCCCATAATTAAATTCAGGAACAAAACAGCAGATACTGCTACTTGTACCAGTTCGTTGTACATGCTTCATAACCCAGCTTATGGAGGCAGAATGATCAGTGGACGCTCCCTCAGCTTTTCATGATCACCCATAGTTTAAAAAGTCATCAAAGTATGCAGTGGCCAAAACTGCGACAGGCTAGTGATAGAGAGATAGGTTTTGAGTATAGAGAGAAGGTAAATCCATCGAACATATTGTTTGCTTTTAATTATAAGCTCAGATCAATTTAATAGACATAATGTAGATTTCTTCTAGTTTATAATCAGTTGGAGATATGATAAAATAGCAGACCAATGTATGATAGGACTATAATATTTGACTGAATATTTCCATTGCACTTGTGCAAGTAAAAAATAATTAATTTAAAGGTGAAATTTTCTTTTCCATTCGATAATTTGTTATCTTTCAGTGGCTGAAGATCTATACTTACCTCTTCCATGTGGGAGTATCACAGCCCAGCTGGGCACTGTGAGTGTATCAGTTTAGTTGCAGGCTGACTGAGTGCTACAACTGAATCAGCCACTGTGCTGTTTGGTTCAGGAATGAGGAGATGGAGTTGGGAGTGAAGCAAGGACAAGTTTCACTTATAACAGTAAAAATTAGTTTTACTTCTAACAGCCAAAAATATAGTTTACACATATAACAGTTAGTAAAAAAGTTAAGCTAATAGACAACATAATGATAAAAGATAACAATTGACAGTGATAATAAAAACAGACAGACAAATTAACAAAGAGTTCTCACTTGGTTAGCAACTTATCGATAGTCCCTCTGTGTCAGGTGCACGTCAAGTTGATTCAGCGAAGTCAGGCGTCCCCAATCCATGCTGTTGGAGGAAATACCGGGGAAGCTCCCTCGGTCAGGATCTGGTCCTCGCTCACACTGAGAGTAAGGGATCCGGGGGCATGGGACAGCAATGACTTCCTGCTGTCACTTAACGTGCATGTTATTTTATATCCTGTTCTGTGCTAACCTGTTGGCTTTAGAGCCACTCACAATCTTACCCTATAGCTGTTACCCTATGGGGTTAAAAGGTGTTAAAAAGTAATAGTAACCTATTATTATAATAGGTTACTGCCCAAGCTTGGGTTTACCCAATAAGCAAATTACACCACATCACTTTGGGGTCTGAAATTAGCATTTTTTCCCACCCAAATCCATCCTACTTCAAAAAAATTTAAGATGTGTTAATTATGCCTTGTGGTTAGGTTTGTTAATCTTATTGCCCTTTAAACAAAAATGTATTAAATCAGCTAAGTCTGCAGTTTTCTTTTTTTAGTTCTGTTTTTCTTTAAAAACTTATGGCAGTTTTATGATCGGTACAAATGGTTAAATATAACGTTATGTGTTATACTCCAGACGGGCAGGAAGCATCTGCAGAAACCAGTTTCATAAGCCTTATTTGAGCCAATATTTATTATGTGTCTTTATCAGATATTCTCAAAAAGCAGATTTCTTTTTTGCTATAAGTTGCTTATTAACCCTTTTAGTTTGGGCCATTACAGGGGGGCCAACTTTTTTGGCAGGTGCTCCATAAATTAGCCACACACCTTCTCCAAGTGCAGCTATGATTCCCGTCCTCTGCCTGATATGCCCTTCTGCTTTCTGCTTCTTGCCCTGTGCTCCCTGCCTAACCTGCTCTCTGCTCCTTGCTCCCCACCCTATCTGTGGCTGTGCTACCCTGTTTACTCCCCAATCTGCTACATGACATGCACACATACCACAGATTAGCCACCTCTGCCATAGAGAAAGTGTATTAATCCAAAAGAAATGACAGAGCATTTTGCCATCTGGTCATTATTCATTAAGTTATGTATTAAACCAGTAAGGAAACCATTAAACTAGCCAGCTTTAATGCCTATTAATCCCTATTGATTGAGAAGAATCTATAATGCTCTGCTCTTCTTATGAGAGATTATAATTAAGACACAGTACTGCACACACTTGTAGTCTCGGTGCAGAATCAGTAGTGAATAGGTTCATTGAGTTCAGTAGAGACTACTCATAATAAGCTCTGCACGCACTGCTACACTTTGAAGGAGCCTGCCCCAATAGGTAATACCAGGAATAACCCATTGTGAAACTTGGCCCTAGAAACTGTAAGATGTTTTTTAGTGTTTACCATTTTTTGTACTGATGCCAGCTATACGCATGTTCTGTAACAGAGTGACACTGGGTTTGTTCCCAGTCTTGTTTCTTAGTTCTTGCATATTGCTTCATAATCCCTTTGTAAGCCATTTTATAGCAGCATGCTAGCAAGCACACCCAGCCCTGTGGCTGATGGTAATGTTGCATCAGCATTTTTGGGATTGTAAGTGAAGTGGCCCAGTGCATTAGCTAAGTTTCTGTTATCTCAGCAGTTCAAAGTGTCACAGCCACCTCTGCAAATTGCTTGCTATCCAGACACTGAAGCTCACATGTTTCTCTTCACAGAAAAAAAAATATAATGCATATTTGATAAAGCAGCAGGGAATAAATCACCCATTTGGAGAAGGTTGGGAAAGTGTTTGTCATACCTCATTCTAGATTACCTGGTGACCCCTCATTTCTAACCCTGAGTTTATGCTTCTGTTGCAGTTTTTTGCCTGGAATACTGTTATTCCAGCCTGCTCTAGCTTCATGCACAGCAGCTGTCACTGAAACATCCCATCTCTGTAGCACTGATATGTGTAATCGTCACTATTCTTTGTGCTTTCAAGAAAAATCATCCAAGGTATCCAATCCCTGGATGAAAAGCATCAATCTTGTTATGAACTGCTGCCTTTCTATGGGAGCCTGACTTTAAACTAGCGCATCACACTGCAGGCAGTAGGGCTTCATGTGGTGAAGCTCTGTTACTATTGCAGGGCTGCAATCAGTGATGCACGCAATCTCCTGTGCTAGTTGGGTGTTTGAGTCAGGAGATGACCCACAACCAGTTCGACCTACAGCATGCCTATAGCATTTATGTCCGGCTCTCTGCCGAGTGGGGTTCTGTGCCTGTACTTGAAATCTCTGCTTTAAATGTAGAGTAGGAAGTTAAACCACACACCAAACAACCACATCCCTGCAGGAAGCAATCCCCTGTGAATTTTTAGTCTATTTTCTTTCCTGGCTTAACTTATCCCCCTTTTTTATTTTCTCTCTCCCCCCAAATCAATCCCTTGCATGTTTTATCTCGTGGAAGGTTCAACATCTGAACCTGAACAAATCGCAAGGGCATTAGCATTCATATCACATAGGCAGCCAAAGCTTTCCTCATTCTTAAGTATTCCCATGTCCTTCAGCTTTCATTTTGCTAAGCTTGTGCTAGCTGGTCTAATGTAGTTTTTGTGATGCTGCCGTACAATATATATGACAAGAACAGCCTGTGTTTGCTGTAGGGTTTTGAAAGCATATTTTCTTTCCCAATAATAGCTAGTTCACAGACAAGCAGACTACACCAGCCTTACTGCAAATTGTGAGCTCAGTTCTGATGATTATACCATTGCTAGCCCACTGTGTAGAAAAGACCATTTGTCTTCAGTTTTATAAGTGGCTCATAGAGGTAATGCTGGCCAGTCTCGGTACTGTGAATCCAAAGCAACTTCAGTGATTTTGAAGGAGCAACCCCAGTATAGCTGAAAGTAGCATCTGAAATGCCAAGTCAAATGGAGTTACAGGATTACGTATTCAGGAGTCATTTGAAATTATACAGGTTGAAACTATAGTGAATTCAAAGCAACAGGAATGAATGTGGTGCAGTTCATTCACTCCATGACATACAGTAATTGTTAGTGACTGTTTAGTTCCCCCTTGGGAAAGTCTGCAGCATCTTTCTCTCATTCATCATCTACTAGAGAAAGAGCTCTGGAATTACCTGCTCTACAGCACATAAAGCCAACTTTCTCCTTTCTTTTGCACAGGCGATCAGGAAGAAAAGATAAAATGAGCTAGTACAAAGGATGGGAAACCCAGCAAGTACATGTTATTTAGTGCCAGTCTTCAACTTCTTTCAGATTGCCCTATCATGTATAGAGGTATTGTGGTGTGAAGTTTCCATTAACAATGCCAGGGACTGAGTGGCATGGATCTGACACACATACCTTGCATACAGACAGACATACCTTGCCCAGGCAATATGGAGGAACCTAGCTCTATTGCTGCCGTTACTGGACTTATTCTATGGCTAGACAAAAAAAACCTCATCAAAGTCTGTCAATAAATGCCAATCATTGCTACTAAAATGAATTAAAAAATGCATATCTCCATTGCCAGGTACATAAATCCTTATGAAATACCAAAATCATCTCTACTTTTTGAGGGTACTCCCTGTAAGAAGAAGAAAGTGTGGAATACTTTGGAGATGGCTAAGCTCATACACAGCAATTTGATTGTGTTAGAACCTCCCTTGTAAGGCCCTGGACAGAGGTGACAGTGTTTAGAGAAATGACCTGTGATTATTTTGTAACCATGTGAGCCATTGCGCTGCTGCCACCCACTGATCAATGACAGCGTGTCTTATTTCTCACAGGGCTTCCAACACAGCTGAGAAGGGGACCTTAAGGAATGTCACACAGTAGGTGCTGAGACAACTTGCACTGAAACGAATAACAAGAAAATGGCAGTCCCGATTTGAAACGAATTAAACACGCAGACTCTCACTAATCCTAAACCATGTCAAAAAAAGGTCGTAGCAAAGGCGAAAAGCCTGAGGCACTGCTTGTCGCCCTGCAGGCTGCCAATGAAGAACTCAGGACCAAGTTAACAGACATTCAAATTGAGCTACATCAAGAGAAGTCTAAGGTGAGTGAAGAGTCCATGTCAAGGGACAGTCTCTCTATGGTAGTAAAGCATGCAGAAAAACTGCATTGTGGAAAACCAGTGAATGAAATGCATTTTTTTCCTCCAGAACTGAAGCCTCCCCCTGCCCCCACCTTCCATTTTTCCATGTAGGTAATGCTACTGACTTCAGTGGAGCTAGTCTCAATTGACTCAGTTAACGAAGTTAATGAAGCATCACACCCATGAAGAAGAGGTTTGCTGGCTTTAACAATATCCTGGCCATATACCAGCTGGTTTTATGAGTTCTCTGGCTACAATACCCTTTTTTCTATCTGTAACTAATGTGCAGTGTTGTTATGCATTCTCAAATGACTGACTGCATCCAGCCATACCAAAGACGGTTGCACTTCAGTAATGAGTGAAGCCCTCCATAAATATATAGTGTGAAATTCTATACTGTGCTTTTCTGGGGGAAGGCTGTATGGTTGTCGGTGGTGTGACTGCTTGCAGTGTAGACCTTTAGGCTAGCTAGCTCAGGCACTGAGAGCTGTGCAGCCACAATGCCAGAGTTCACTATGAGCAAATTGCCATGTGTATTTAAGTACCTGAGTTGAGCTCTCTGCTGCTGCTGCCCCATTGTTGTCAGTGCCTAAACTAGGTGGTCTAAAACTGCCTTGATATGCCAGTGGCATGGGCTTTGACCCCATCCGAAGGCATTCCTATCCCAAATCCTCAGCACTGACCCAACCTCTCTGTTATACTGAGGTGTGCACACAGTGAATTGTTTCCCTTTCCATCCCCACCCCACCATTTTATGGCATGTTTCCTGTTTGTTGAGAGGTGCTTTAAATTGACAGTGCATTGTATCTGTGTGTTGGAGTGACCAGTGTTAATGCAGATACCATTCAGAGCACTGCTTTTATACCATAAAGCGGCTGTATGAACAGAGCTCAGTGCTCCTTAGACACTGGATAAGCACAATCTCTCTTTAATTTTTACAGTGAGCTCTTCATGGGCAGCAGATGAAACAAATGCTTCATCTTCTAGCTATTGTTGACTTCCTGTCACCCAGTCACATAGGGAGGGACAGTGCTCCCCACATCCCAGCTCCCTGGGCCTGCCGTCCAGCCACCAAAATCATTCCAAAAGGTGTTTCAATCATTTCTTGATTTGTGTTGCCCCCCTCTTCTCCCCCATCCTTGCTCCCCCAGTCAATTGTAATTGAAACCTATGAACCAGACTCTTTGGCTACTTCAGAAATAAGCATGGCCTCAGGCAGACAAACCTAGGCTGGGCTGTTTCTAGCTGCCACAGTTGAACACCACCAAGGGCTCCAGGGTCCATGAGGCCATTCATTGTGAAAGCCTTTCTTGTCCATATATCAGAGTTAATGGGAATCTTCGACCATCAGCTGATTCCATGAAAATCAGTTTCTTTTACTGGGGGGGGGGGGGGGTGAAAGAAATAATTGACATTTCTGTGCTGTCCCATGAGCTGATAATCTCTTGGGGGTTTCTCCCCTCACCCTTCAAAGAGATGTATAGCCATTGACTTGCAAACTGTGAGGGAACTGACACATTCACTTGAATTCATTCCTCATCCTGTGCTTGTACAGCAGGCTGATCTCAGATCCTGGACAGGCAAAGTAGTTTTTCAGGCATTGGCATGGATATTTTGCACATGGGCAGAGACTATCTACTCTGTAGGAAATGTAGGCTAGCTGCCAGAAACTTGATGGAGCAAAGAGCTGCTTGCTGATGCTCTATTTCTACTGTGGCTGTATACTTTTAGTACCCTGAGGTTCATTGCTACTTGTCACTTTAGGGGTGACAAAAAAAAAAGGGAACTTACACGGGCAAGCAAGACTTGTTAAAGACTTCTGAACATGTGAAGCTGTTTTCAAAACATCAGTCCCTAGGAGGGAGATCAGTAGAATATGAACAAACTAAAGAGATTAATTCACATTCAGTAGCTCCCACCAGATATTGAGCATCTCCTGAAAGGTGCTGAATGCCTTGCATTCCCAGTGACATGCATGTGATGTAGAGTGCTCGCAGTATTGCAGGATTAGACCCAAAGAGTTACAGTGGAGATCAAGATTGGCCTACAACAGGGTCGTGGGCCAGGTGAGGACCAGCCCCTTTTGGGGTGCCGGTTCCAACCTGTGCATTGCACATGTGAGCTGCATGCACTGCACACACGGCTTGCTGTTACACGGTCCCTCGGGTCAGTAAAGGGTGCATGCTGCCCATGGCGTGCAGGCTGGACCCAATGGTGCACGTGGCACAGAGGGTCTGGGGCACAGGCTGTATGCAGCACCCCAAACCTGTGCTGCCTGCATGCAGGACTGGGGTCAGCAAATGGGGGCAGGCCATCAATCTATAGCATACAACTCCGCAGGCTGGTTGTGACACACAGGCCAACTGTTTGACATTCCTGGTCTACAACACATGAAAAGGGATCTCAAGTTTGAATGAACATGGAGTTGAAGTACATTTTGATCAAAGCTTTTGGTTGGGCCCGTGCTATGAAAGTGCCCAACTCCCAAATTGGTTCTGGATGTGGTTCAAATCTTATATCTGAAGTTTTAACTTAGCTCAGACTGAGAGTTTTGGTTCAAGTTGAACATCTTGTGGCTGACCAATCGTTTGAGATGCCTGGGAGAGCAAGAAGGGACTGTTCCTCTTCCTCCCACCAAAAAGCTTGGGTAGAAACTTCTGATGCACCTCCCTGTCACAGCCTCACCTTTTCATGGGTGTAACGAGAAGCAAGCACATAGAGTAAAAACCTGAGCCAATGAACAATGAGATCTTTTTTTGCCTAACTTTGTTTCACCAATTTTAACTGAAATTTCTTCCAGCAGAGCACCTTGCTTCACCCTCCCCCATCCACTGAAGGGCACGTCAGCATTGCAGTCGAGTGTGACTGCAGCGCCTGTAGACACACCTGAGTGAACCATAAACTAGAGCACTTGGGTATTGATAACAGGGTAGCCATGGCAACACAGCTCTGTGTGGGCTATCTGTACCAGAGCTGGCTAGTCGAAAGGTATCTCAAGGCAGGCTGAACATCATGTAGAAGTTGAAGCCTGACTGCCATGTAAATACACCCTAAGCAGGACTAAGTGGGCGTCATTTTGTAGCCCATCAAAACTTCTCTTTGATCAATGAGAGAAAGCATGCTGATGTGAGAGGTAAGATATCCTACTCATTTTCCCTAGTCAAGGAGAGGTGCAAAGGGCATGAAACAGAGGGGCAAGGGGAAGAGGTTAAAGAGACCCCAGACCTTCACATCTGGATGATTATAACTAGGCATATTAAGTAAAACTGGCCTTAGTTTCAGCGGTAGTAATTGTAATTAGGGTGCAACATACAGAAGTGATGACAGACACTGAATGTTATTTCCCTAGCCCTACTTACCTGTCTGTATTAGAGAGTAGTCAGCCCTGCCCTGCTTTCTGCCTGTCAGTGCTACAATAGGGTTATTCCTTTTGTACAGAGTGACAGCAGCTAGATGTGATCTCTAGTGCAAGCTGAGTGCCGAGTGCCTCTGGAATCAGCCTGCTTTTATTTCGGCACATACATACTGGGGCGAGTACCTATCTCAGCACACAAGTGTTAAAACTTCTGCCTCAGTTCTTGAACAGCAAAAGCTTTAACACTGATGTTTTAGGGAGGTACCTGTTTTTTTTTCTCAAGGAGACTTTGAAGAAAGACACCGCTTTATTTTCAGTGGTTGTCTAATACTTGTCAGGATGACATTGGGGACCTGAAGCCAAAGTAAAATCACACTATTAGGGCTTTTTTCTAAATAAGAGATTTATTTTGGTTAGCATATATCTGAGACCACTTGGGGACAGAAGACAAGGACAGTACATCTTGCGTATAGCTTTCTCTATCTTTGGCAAATCTCATTCTTCTAATCAATTTTGACCACAAGCAGGCACCACTGGTGTCTCTTGGAGAGCTTTCAACTGATCTAGTCTTTTATTTATTATTATTGATTTTTTTTTCTTTCTCTCTTTAAAAGGTTTGCACACTCTGATTCTTTATAGTATTTATTTTAAAGAGAAATTGTCATGGGAGTTTTAGTCTTTCAAATCCTTCTTTTTCCTTTTCATAAACCTCAGAACAACCCACTGAGTTTGCAGCAAAAATGAAATCTCCTTTTTTCCTTATCAAATCACTTTCCTCCGTTGTACATTCACATGAGTTTGCTATGGTGGTTGCTCCCAAGGTCTGTGTTTGGTTTCTGAAGTGTATTGGGTTGCCTCATTATCGCAGGGTTGTCCTGTAGGTATGGACAAGGGGTGTAAGAAGTTGGGGTTGGTTTTTTTTTAAAGAAAAGCAATGAAGCATTCATCTTAAGGGAAAAAAATCTATATGGGGACAAATACTAAAGAGTTTACTCCATCAAATGTCCTAATGGAACCAATAAGATTTTTGCTGGAATATGAAGAGGTAATTGCTGAGACATTGCTAAACATGCCTGTATTTTTGTCATACTGGGGGTGGAGGAAGATAGGGGCATCTTGGATGTGGTTTATCCCTTGGGTGCAGCACTTTACAGGCATCCTGGGTAGACATGTTTGTGTACCATCTTGCTTGTGGCTGTTGACTTTCGTTTCTTCTCAACATGTAGGTTGCGAAACTTGAGAGGGAGAAGACTCAAGAAACCAAACGGATCCGAGAACTGGAGCAACGCAAGCAGACTGTGCAAATCACTGAACTCAAGGCGAAACTCCACGAGGAGAAGATGAAGGAGCTGCAGGCAGTGCGGGAGAACCTAATCAAACAGCACGAGCAGGAGATGACCCGGATGGTCAAAGTCAGAGACAGTGAAATCCAGCGCCTCAAGTCAGCACTGTGCGCTTTGCGGGACGGGAGTAGTGACAAAGTAAGGACAGCGCTGACCATTGAGGCTCGTGAAGAGGCCAGGAAACAGTTTGACTCTGAGCGCCTTAAGCTTTTGCAGGAAATTACTGAACTAAAATCTGCCAAAAAGCAGGTGGATGAGGCTCTTAATAACATGATCCAGGCAGACAAGATCAAAGCGGGTGATCTTCGGAGTGAGCACCAATCCCACCAGGAAGCCATCTCTAAGATCAAATGGGAGAGTGAGCGGGATATCCGCAGACTGGTTAGTAGCTCCCACCATATACCACAGAGCTTGCGTCACTTTTTCTAGCCTTTCCCTCTTGTCGTGGTACTTAGATCCGCACAGCTCAAAATAGTTTAAAAAACAAATGAGAAATGTCTAGTTATCACCCCTTCCAGGAAATAAGTCTTCAGCAGTCGGTGACAACCGTTCAAGATTAGATGGGCCTTAAATAAATGGCCTTAACGTGGGCCTTAAGTAAATGAGCTAATGCTCTTGTTCTGCAGTGAACTGAGTAGTTGTTAGACATCTACTGCTGTCTCTTTTGCTCTTATTCCCCAACGAATGTGTGTTAAAAGAACCTCTGTAAGCATCGTGGAGCCGAAACGTACATTGTACGGAAGAAGCACTGACACTTTTGGCAAACTTTTGTGGTGTTCAGGGAACACTTTCATTCCCCCCAAAAAGAAAAAAAAAAGTCAGAAAAGTCAAAACAATTCCTTTACATTTCTTTAAACTACACGCTTTTGTTGAGGAGAGCCCCTGACCTAATGTTTGGAGACTTTGCTGGGAAGTTGGAAATGCAAGTTCATACCCACCTCTGGGTTGCCTAAAACCCTGGTCTAGAATCCTAACCTAGCTATTGTGCTAAACGGTGGGGGAGGCACTTCTCTTCTGACGTCAAGTCTTCCTCCAGCTCCTCGTGCAAGTTAGCTACATTTAACTCTGTATCACCCTGTGTATATTCTGTGACTGATCTGGGATGTGAAAGTTTTCAAAAGTTATAATGAACAGAAATTTGTTTCCAGAATATTTTTTTGTATATGTGCATTGCACTAGGCCAGGCTTTGATTTTAATGTACTCCGGTAAAAACTCAGTGGAAAAACTATATCGCCCTGGTGTCAAGAGGGTTGCAGTAGATTGACACCTGGGTAAATGAAATCCAAATCTGGCCCATTCATTTGAAAATATAACTCTAAAGGCATTTCAGTATGCTTGAAAGGTTACCGGTTCAGTAAAGTGTCTTTGATGGCTGTAGACACAATTCAGCACAGATAGTATTTTTGCTTTTGGGAAATGACTCATGCAACTTTCACAGATTGCAGTGCACTTTTTCTGAAAATTTTGCAAATTCTGGTTCACTGAACATCCTTAGGCTCAATGGCATTAGCTGCCTTCTGCCAGTCTCTGTATTCTTTAGGGCTTGTGTGCAGTGATCTTATTCCAAAATTGAGTTAACACTTCCTTTTCTGGTCGTCAAGCTTCATGCATCAAGATTCCAGTGAAGGAAGTAAAGTGTGAGGTGCTTTATTGTGGGCTAGATGAATCTGGAACATTACGCAGCAATGGAGCAATTGATATCCAAAGAAACAAGAATTAGTAGACTAGCCCTTCCAATACAGTCGGCCCCTAGACTGCAAGTCTGTCAGCTTGGGCGCTGAGCCCCAGCTGATGTAAATCAGTGACTCTGTATTGATTAAACAGGGCCATATCTTCAACTGATGTAAATAAATATAACTCCATTTACACTACCAGGGATTGAGCCTACATATCTTCATTTAGCCATGGTATTTTGTATTGTAAATGACTACATGAGGTGCTAGGTGATAGACTGTAATTTGGCTCTGATTTTTGACAGATCTTAATCCTCTGCAGTTCTTGAACATGTCAGTAGGGGCTACAGAAGTGGAACACCATTGAAAAGAGCTTGTGTATAGATTCAGTGATGCCCTTTCTAATCGACAAGCCACAGGCAATAATGATTCATAGTTTGTATTGTTTATGGTAAAAACTTGATCGAGTTCATTATCTAGGAATCTGATACGATGCTCAACAGCAGATACAATAGTAAACGGCAACGTTGAAGTGATCCGAGTTACTCTTGCAATGCTGACCTGCTGTTGGATTTGTGTGTTGATATTGTTCTGCTGTTTCTTAATTTAGATGGATGAGATCAAAGCTAAAGACAGAATAATCTTTTCCTTGGAGAAAGAGCTGGAGACTCAGACGGGCTATGTACAGAAGCTTCAGCTGCAGAAAGAAGCCTTGGATGAACAGCTCTTCTTAGTGAAGGAGGCAGAATGTAACATGAGCAGTCCCAAGAGAGAGATCCCGGGAAGAGCAGGGGATGGCTCAGAGCACTGCAGCAGTCCTGTGAGCAGGTTTCCCTGTCCTCTGAAATGTAGACGCGTGGCTCTTTGGTTTGCATAATAATCTCACCAGCTTTCTGCATCATTTTTTCCTATTTGCTACAGAGAAGATAAGCTTCATTTTCTGAACTCTATGAAGTACCCTCTAGTGGAAATTCTTAGCTATGTCTGCCAAAGGCCCTTGTAGATACTGTAGAAGCACATATGTTTTTGCAGGTGTTTTCTTTCTGCTGAATAGCTGGTTCTTAGCTGGTCCAGTGGGTTCAAACAAAGGGCCAATTTCTGCCCTGCATTGCACTATGTGGTTATGAAACACTTCCAGATGCAGTGAATATGGGACCCTCCCAAAGCAGAATAGCATATCATTTACACCCAT
This sequence comes from Caiman crocodilus, assembly GCA_030014935.1. Lineage (NCBI taxonomy): Eukaryota > Metazoa > Chordata > Crocodylia > Alligatoridae > Caiman > Caiman crocodilus. The sequence goes on from JAGPOW010003447.1 coordinate 21,492,816, forward strand.
GTTACCCAGGAGTAAATGACCATACAAAATGTAAGTGGGATCCAGAAATGAGATCCAAGCTGTTTGAGCTTTTTCCTTGCATACAAGTCCCTTGTGATGGTCTCTATAAATGGTACCAACATGGCCAAGGGGGTTCATTTCACTACCAAATGATGATGTGGTTATATTTTATAGCATTTAACATGACTTGTGCGATGTATCATCCATGCGAACCAGTAACTAAATGATATTTTTCTCCATTTTCAGGATTTACGCAGAAACCAGAAGAGGATGGCAGAGCTGAATGCCACAATCCGGAAACTGGAGGACAGGAACACGCTACTTGTAGATGAACGAAATGAACTGGTGTGTGATCTAGTCCTTGTCAACTGGGGAGGCAAGAAGTGTCAGGGAAAGGAAAGAAGGGTGATTTAGGCAGTCATGATTTATGCTGTGCCTACCTTTTACTCCTAAGGCTGAAAACTTCTCATGTGAAAGGACAGGAAACGACACAGGTCTTGGGTGTGCTCAGCAACCTCAGGGCCCTGTCCAAAGCCCCTTGCAATCATTGGTAATTTTTCTATTGATGTCAGTAGGCTTTGGCTCAGGGCCTTAGCCCTTGTTTCACCACATCTGTTAACACACAACTCTTCCATGCATTATGAGGTGCTTCAGCCCATGCTTCATAAAACATAGCGTGGTGTGGCATTGTATTTAAACATAAGAGGTATATTTTTGCTGCTACCTGAATCTCCATTCCTTCCATCTCCCTCACCAAGGGTAGCCCTGCCCCTGGCCACTATCTTGGGGCAGGTGTCCCTCCCCCAACCCCTGACCATCAGAAGTCCCTCCCCTTGCCCCCAGAAGTACTCTTTTTGGGAGGGGGGCTTGCCGCCTTAGAACCGGAAAAAAGACATATCATATACTAAAAGTCAAAAATCCACTGTAACAGATTTTAATTCTATTTCAAAGAATATTTTTGTCCTGACTTACATGTGTTTGCTTCGTGTATATAGAGAGGATTGCTTAATAGGTCAAAAATAAGGTCTTACTCCTGTATACTGGGTGTGGAGAGTGTGTGGAGGGTGGGTATGTGTATATGCTGGGGTGTGGAGGATGTGGGGGTGGGGGGTGTGGCTGTGGGGGGGGGGTCTAGAGTATCTTGGGTGTAGGTATATGTATATGTGGGGTAGTTGTGGGGAGTGTGGGGTGTGAGGTAGGGTGGGGGTGTGGGGACCCTGCACATGCCCCGCTATGGTGCACAGCCCCTACTGCTGGCAGCAGCAGCAGCAGGCTCGTTGCCTGCTCAGGCATTGCACAGCTCCAGCCGGTTCTGGGCGTTACACATGCCATCAAGGAGCGCAGCCAGGCTACCCACCTCTGTCGCTCCCTGCAGGTCATGTGCAGCTCCCCCCACACCACTGGGGGGGAACCCTGCATGATGAAGCCAGAAGCCTCACCTGGCTCCCTGCCACCAACGCAGCTTCTGTTCGGCAGAGTCCCAGGAGCAGTATGTGGCAGCGGAGAGCAGAGCCAGGCTGCCAGTGCCATTATGCGGGGCTTCCCCTGGTAGTGTGGGAGTCCCAGGAGCTGCATGTGAGCCATGGGGAGCCCCATGTGATACGGGCAGGCCGGCCTGGCTCTGCTCCTTCCACCACATGCAGCTCCTGGAACTGGTCTGAACCACGTGCTGCCAGGCAGCTGCACCTGCATGGGGCATGAGCACCCCTGAGGGTCCGCTGCCTGCTGCTGCCACCAGTGGCGGGGAATGTGCATCGTGTTCCCACACACCCCCACTCGCCATCACATATGTGCACCCACACCCTTCCCACCCGAACGCCACACTCCCACCACCCCCCGGGTGCAGGCCTCAGGCTCCACGTTCCCCACTCCCACCCAGCTGCAGCTTCCCTCTGCCTGCCACCATTTCCCTACCTGCTGCCCGGAGCATGTGCTGCAGCACAGACACGAGGAGGAGCTGCTGGAGGCCGGGGAAGCCAAGCAAGTCCCCTGGTGGCTGCGGCAATAGCAGTAGTGGCCCCACCCAGATGGCCAGGGCCAGAGCTGAGCCCTCCCTGGCATGAGGGTGGGAGCGAAGTGCACTGGCTGGGTGGGTATAATTAACTGGGGGTGCCCGTGGCCCAGGTGAAATAGTCAGATTCTGCCTGTGGGCCATATTTTGCCTGCCCTTGGTTTACAGCGTTTTTGGGAGGTATCGTAGGAAATCTCATAGTAAAAAGGTAGCCCAATCTGATATTAATTTCCTCTTAGAATAATGATGTGTGTTTTTGTACTAGTGTGGTGCATGTAAACTATCTATAATCCCTAAACCCCACATAGACACTGTAACAATTAAATGCAGGGTTGTGATTCTGATCTTACTCACACTGAGTTTACACCAGTTAACCATTGACTTCAAGGTGGTTTTATCATGGGTTCACAATAAAAATTGGTTTGTAGGATTCTGGTTAAATGTTTCTATGTTATCTGACTCAACCTTTTCTTATCAGATACTCCTAAGCACATTGCGGCTTCTGGTCAGATCTATTCTTGAAAAATCAAACAATGACAGTATTTCAGCATCTGGCATATCGACTATGCAGGCTGAGGACAGTATAAATATCAGATCTACAGTAAATTCATTCCTTTGACAGATTTATTTTAGCATGGAATAGGTATGCCTTGCCGTGGACATCTGTGCTTTTTTGACCATCAGCATTTCTGCAATTCCAGTTAAAGATTAAGGTTTTGAAATTCAGAGCAGTTCCATTGTATTCAGTGTGAGGACAGGAATCATAATTGACTCATTTGGCTTCAGTGTAGGTATCTCATTCACATCAATGGTATTAATTAACTAAAGCCTGTAAAATCATGTCTTGTCACCATTGTAATACAGTAAAAGGCATTAACGTGTATTGCTTACATTAGTTACATCTCTCAAAAACTGAGTTCCTACAGCATTTAGCAAATAATAGCCTGAATATTCAGTCTAATTGGTTATAATTTGATGCATACTTTTAAATAGCCAAAGCCTTTTTTTCTTTAATGAGAAAATGTCATTGCTTAGAAGAAAGACTGTAAACATTTCTTAGAGAGCTTGATTGTAATGAGCACATTTATTAAATAATATATTATGATCCAGGGTACTGCTACAGGCAAAGCACAACTTCATATGTAATTATGTGTCTTCCTTCCCATTAAAATAAGGATTTTTTTTAATAGTGTTGTTCAGAGAACCTCATCTTCTAAGGAAAGGGAAAATTCATGTATAGAGGAATTTAGACTTAACAGTAGTAGAACTCAGCACTATGTACTATAATGCTTTTTCACTGCTAAACAATAATTTGATTTTTTTAAAAACCACTCTGTTATAAATAAAACATTTTCCATTGTCCATTGAGGACTTGCACTACGGATGCAGTATTTACAATTAGGGTGTTTGGGACCAGCTGCAGACAAATCCAAATCTTCCTTTTGGTGACGAGGTCTGTATCATTTGTCTGCAAGGCATGGAGCCTGGACTAAAGAAAACGGGTGTCTGTTCCAAACTCTACCAGCGGTCTGTTGGGAGAGCTGGGGCAAGTCATTTCATCCCAGCATATGCCTCAGTTTCCCCATCTGCAGTGTTACTTCCTTGTAAAGTGCTTTGAAATCTGTGGCTGACAACTGCTAAATAACAGCAAGGTATTGTTATTCCTTGTCACTTCCATTTGATAATTTTCCTTTGGGACTTAACTAGATCAGTAATTATTGCCCTAATCTATGCTTTAGCAAGGCCTACAATCCCCCAGGAAAGAGAGCTAAACCAAGAGCTCATAGTGAGGAAAAAGAGAGTATATTTTTTTTAACCAGGCCATTATTCATTATTATTACAGCTGAAACGTGTCCGAGAAGCTGAAAAACAATGCAAACCTCTCCTGGAAAGGAACAAGTGCCTCACCAAGAGAAACGATGAATTGATGTTGTCCTTACAGCGCATGGAAGAAAAACTTAAAGCTGTCACTAAAGAAAACGTAGAAATGGTATTGAATGTAGAATGCTATTGAACACCAGTCTAGGACTCTGTGTGTGCGCGTGTGTCTGTGTGTCTGCATGTGCACATTCATGTGCACGTGTGTGTGTACATAGGTGCCCGCACCCCAGAATTTTGATATGGTCATTCATAAATTCAATTTGGTACTGTTGGACTGATAGTATAGCCATCCTGGTCCAGGAATTATGGGGACTGATAAACCTGATGAAGAATGCCTTGTATTTGAAAGCTTGTCTAACTTCATCCTAGCTATGCAGGTGATTCAAAAGAAGATATCACCCACAAAAATCCTTACCTCTCATATACATTAAATTTGTAATTCAGGCAATTGTGAATATACTTCTATGTGGAAAGGTGGGCAGGCAAACTTGATGGAAGAGGCCATAAATTTCACCTCAAATATTGTTTCTGTTGTACCTGCTATTTCTTTCTTTCCACGTTGGAAAAGCTTTTCTATTTATAGATTTGTTAAATGAAATCCTTCTGGATTTATATGGCTTGTATTTCACTCTCATTCATTTAGGGGTTTCTGGTATTAATACAATGGAGAGCTAATGCCATTTACTACAGTCTCAGTAGATAGGTGCACACATGGCACATTGATAGATATCATCCCTGACCCATGATACCTTTTACACTTGTCTGGAGCAGGCTGACTGCTTTGTCATTTCGGTTCTGTCAGACTACTGATTAAGATGAATCATTATCTATGCAAGCATAATTTGACATGTACCTAATCAGACATTGAAGCCTAGGACTTCGTAACTAACCCATAGTCTTGAAACAAGAGGTGAAATACATGCAGACAACAGCCCAGAGCAGGGGTTTTCAACCTTTTTTAACAAGCGTACCCCTCCTGGTGGTGGCGGCTGGACACGGAGGGCCTCTCTCCCCACATCCGGTCAGCTGGGCAGTGCCTGTGCAGCCCGCAGAGGGGTGCCACTCCCCTCGCCCCCCCAGCTGCTTCGGGGAGGTGGCGGTGTGGGGTGGTGGGCGACCGCGTGCAAGCCCCCCGCCCCACATCTGTCTGTAGAGGGGTGCTTTCTCGCCGTCAGCTATTGGCTGAGGGCAGAGGCCCGGCAGCCAATCAGGAGAGCAAGTTGGGGGGTGGGGTCAGGGAGGTCCATACGGCACATAGGTGCCACAGTGTGCTGTATGGAGCTGGCAGCACCTGGCACACCCTTCCTCTCCCCTGGGTGAGAGACAACATGTGGGAATGTGCCTAGGGGTACATGTACCCCCAGTTGACAACCCCTTCTACACCTATAGAAAAACATGTCTCTATGCCAGTAGGTTGAGGAGCTCCATTAGCTTAAAGAAGTAGTTTCCTTATAGACAGCAATGTCAGTGGAGGGGGTGGGGTGGGAATGAGTGTGATTGTGTGTGTGTGTGTGTGTGTGCGCACATGCACAGAGTTTAACTTCTTGACATTCAGTATAACTCAACAGTTAAGTGGTGCTAATGAGTAGTTAAGTCATGATAGTTTTGCAGTTGTTTTGAAAAAAAATACAGGCATTTTTTTTTTAGGCAGGGGGAAGGAGAGGAGTTATGTCCAAAGTGGAAGATTTCTGCTTGTTTGTTTTTAAGCTCTGAATCTGTTCATTTCCTTTCTTTCTATTATTTTATGTTATTACCACAGAGAGAAAAAATGACATCACACCCCCCTCTAAAGAAATTAAAATCTCTCAATGACCTGGATCAAGCAAATGAAGAGCAAGAAACTGAGTTTTTAAAGCTGCAGGTTATAGAACAACAGAACATAATTGATGAGTTAACAAGGGTATGTTTAGACCATCAAGAATTAAAAGAATTTCCTAGATAAAAGAATATCTTTATTTTATGGCATACAAGATTTGAATGACTACATATGTTTTAATAACAATGTTATTGTATCTTATTATGTTTTTTGAAATTATATTTAGTATTTAATAGTGTGTGTGTGTGTGCGTTTGTAAACACGCATATACATTATATTATATCATTTATGTTTGTTTATATATAGCTATATAAACATTATAAATAAATAAATATATTTATTTATTTATTATAAATATATTATAAGGCATATATTCAAACTTGCTACATATAGTGCTATAAATACATGCATCTCTCTCTCTCTCTCTCTCTCATCTAGATTTTAATATATATTTATATGTTAAAATCCAGACTTGCTTTTTATGGCAAGCTTTTTGTTGTATGGGTAGACAAGTTTCTTTGAGTAAATCTGATATCTTTTAGTAGACTAGCTCAACTAGTTGGAAAAAATTCTTCTTTGCAACTATTTGAGTTGGTCTAATAAAAGACATCAGATTTATCCAAAGAACCTTGTCTGCCTACGTCCTGAGACCAGCACAGCTACAACCTATATACTTGTTGCATGGGTATAATTTGTATCATTTCATAGGTATGCATAATATGTAATTTGATGTCTAAATCTCTCCCTACGCTGCAATCTCACAATCTGAAAACAGCTTTCATAAACATATCCAAGATAACTTTAAACTAGTTTAACTAGCATCAGTACAGACAACGTTGTGACTACAGCAGCACAGAGCTCCACATGGGATACAAAGCCCTCTTTGGAAGCTGGACAAATATTTGGGTGTGTAGCCCACACTGAGCTCTTTGTAGGGTGCAACAGAGCTTTCATTCAATATCAGGCACCTGTAGTGTTTCACAAACCAATCTCATAAGATGAATGGGATCAGTAACATGGTTTCAAGATTCAATAACTTGGAAAAATATAAGCCTAACACATATATAGAAGTGGCAGAATGTCTAGATTTATTCCAGTTAGAATAAAGTTTCAGAGTTCTGTATAGGGAAGGGAGAAAGAAATGAGTTTTGCAGATGGAATTTGAGGCAAAAAGGTGTAAGGAAGACAGAAAAACAAAGAAAACAGTTCCAAATGTTGTAAGCAGGAGATGAAAAGGCTTTGGGTGTCTGGAGACTTGCCGGGAGGCTGCTCCAACACGCTGTAATTACAGCGTGCCGGAGCAGACTCAATTAATCAAGTCTGCTGGAGTGTGCAAGTAGCGTGCTCCAGCAGCCTCCGCGTCTCATGTATCAGCGTCCCCACACTTCAAAATCTAACATCCATGAATCTATGAAAATGGCAGGCGGGGTGCTTTAACTATAGCTCGTTGGATGACCTTTAGGACTCCTGCCACCATTATGAAGTGTGGAGACGCTGGTACACGAGACGCTGGAGGCGCTTTAATTAGAGTGATTGTCAGAGCCACCCTAATTAAATTGTCCCCTCCACTCCCAGAGCACATGTAAACACGGTCTTTGTGCCCACAGTGGCAAGACAGGAGTCCTAGCAAAAGAAAGTGTTCTCCCTTTCTCTGTTCAGCCCTGCCTGTAACACTGTATGTTTGACTCTTGGGTACATTGAGGAGAGCAGATATTATAATCCCCTTAAGAAAAATACAAACGATACTATCCTCCAGTGTGACACAGGAGCCAATGTTGTTCGATAACTTTTCACTAGTAATTTGGTTGCAGCTCTTAATGTGAAATGTACCTTTCAAATATATTTGCATAATAATCTGAAAGAAGCATTCTAAAGAAGTCTTCTAAGACCTCTTTCCTACTTGGGACACAGATGTGAAGGAATCGGTAACATAAACTAATCATTTCAAAAGAAGAGACACGTAAGTAGCACATCTGCAGACAGGGCAAATAGTAAATTACAAACCTGCTGGGCCCCAGCGAACTCCCAAAGCAAAGACTTCCATTTATTTCAGTGGGCGATTGATCAAGCCCTATTGCTTAATAAATACACGTGGCAACGAGACAAGTATCTAGGACCTCTTTTCAGACACCCCCAACTGACCTTAGAGAACAGTTTTCTGCTTGGTGCACATTGATATGGATCATCCATTTTCCCAAATGAACATGAGTTATTTGGAGTACACCGATTCACCTCATGACTGCGCACCTGAGTGTTTATGTCTGCATACAGCTAGAAACTTTGCATCTAACCATTAACCTTATTTCTCAGGACAGGGAAAAGCTTATTCGTCGAAGGAAACATAAAAGAAGTTCAAAGCCCATTAAGGTAAGAGGAATACTAGATTATTGTATAGTGATGCCAGTGTGCTTTTCAGGATAATATATTATAATTATTGCAGCTCAACAACACCTTTGAACACTCTCAGCAGTGGGGCTCGTAAGAGTTTCAGTTTTTTCAGGAAAATGTTTCCAATCCCTATTTCTCCAAGATCTATTTGAAAATGCCCATTTTGTTTTAGTGGAGGTTTTTTTTCCTTTATAGATTATATTAGATTTACTTGCCGCCATCTTTTCCATAAATACCATTATCAACGCCTGTAGAGATTTATCTATGTCCCTAGAGACTAAACTAATCCCAGCATCACTGAACAGTGGGGTCCCCCAGGGCTCAGTCCTGGGGCCCACACTGTTCAACATCTTCATCAGCGGCTTGGACAAGGGGGTGGAAAGCACATTGTCCAATTTGCCGATGACACCAAGATGTGGGGGGAGGTAGGCATGTTCGAAGGGAGAGAGAGGCTGCAATTAGATCTAGACAGACTACAGAAATGGGCAGATGGTAATAGGATGGGCTTCAATGTAGATAAACGCAGGGTGCTGCACCTGGGGAGAAGGAATTCACAGCATATATACAAGCTGGGGATTGTGGGCACAGAGGTGGAAAGGGATCTTGGAGTCATTATTGACTCCAAGATGAACATGAGCCACCGATGCCAGACCGCAGCCAGCAAAGCCAACCGCACCTTGTCGTGCATCCAAAGATGCATCTCAAGCCAGGCCAGAGAAGTAATACTCCCCCTCTACGTGACATTGGTCAGGCCACAACTGGAGAACTGCATCCAGTTCTGGGCACCACACTTTAAGAAGGATGTGGCCTGCCTTGAGAGGGTTCAGAGGAGGGCCACCCACTTGGCTGGAGGGCAACGGGGCAGGCCCTATGAGGAGAGGCTGATGGACCTGAACCTGTTCAGCCTCAGCAAGCAGAGGCTGAGGGGGGATTTGGTGGCTGCCTACAAACTCATTAGGGGAGATCAGCAGCAAATAGGAAGGGT
>JAGPOW010003447.1:21501996-21550064 GCA_030014935.1 Caiman crocodilus
CCTGAACCTGTTCAGCCTCAGCAAGCAGAGGCTGAGGGGGGATTTGGTGGCTGCCTACAAACTCATTAGGGGAGATCAGCAGCAAATAGGAAGGGTCCTATTCCCCTCAGCAGCACCTGGGGCAATGAGAAACAATGGCCAGAAGCTGCTGGAGAATAGGTTCAGGTTAGAGATTAGGAGGCACTATTTCACTGTTAGGGTGGTTAGCATCTGGAACCAACTCCCTAGGGAAGTGGTCCTCACTCCTACCTTGGGTAAATTCAAAAAGAGGTTGGATAAACACCTGTCTGGGGTTGTGTGATCCCAGTGTGTGCTCCTGCCAGTGGCAGGGGGTCAGACTAGATGATCTGTTCAGGTCCCTTCAGACCCCAAACTACTATGAAACTGTCTACCTGTGCGTTTAAGCACAGTCATTTACTACGCTGCCAGATACAGCTTGTATCCGACAGGACTGTCTGGCAGCACAGTAAATTAGTCTGCTGTGCCCTAATTGCCATACATGGGTGGACAGTGATGCTTTACTGCACAGCAATTGATTCTGCTGTGCAGTAAAACATCTTGTGTAGATGCATCCGGTAAGTCCATATTTAACTTGATTTCTACATAAATAAACCAAAAATCATCCCATGCAGGAAGTTACAGCAGTGATCTTCATTTTTGAAAAATATATGTGCACCAAAATTTCTTGGCATCTTCAGTTCATCCTTCTGCATGACTCAAATTCTGGGAATTCATTAAAAGGCTGTAATCTGACAGCATTAGAAGAAAAATGCTGTACCAAAAGAGTGCATTTTAAATACTCATTGATCAGTCTGTCCTTATCACTACCATGCTTTGCGCCAAGACTTAAATGCTGAAATCTGTGTCCTGAAACCCAAACCTGCTGGTTAAGCAGCTCTGCCATCTTAGACCATAACTCAGAATGTTTCTTTGGTGTCATTAATTCAGTGAAACACTGGGATATTAGACACTACACACCCAGAACGCGTATTGTAAAAACATTGTTTGTAAATCAGTCTTTACCGTAGTAATGAAAACTAATAGGAAGTCTAATTCTCCTTTCCTTTATATTAGTTTTGTTAGTGTAAAGCCTTTCCCAAATTTACACAAGTGTCAGGAACAGAAGAATAATGCCCATTGTCTCTTTTTTGCACAACAGGTATTTAATTGAACCGTATCCTCATGGGCCTAAATGTTGAAGGTCTTGTTCTGAGCATTGTTATGTGATAGCAATGCACGAATTTATATCCTTCTAATGGGTGAAGAAGGAAATGCTGTTCTCATTAATTTTCTGATATGAGTCAGATCCTCAAATTGTGTGGTCAGTACAGCTCTATTGACTTCACGAGAGTAAAGTGATGTATACCAGCTAATAATTTGGACCTGTGCTTGAATCCTTCCAAGCACATTTCCTGTTGGGGATATAAGCCTGTTGTCATTCTTTCATGTCTTGTGGCTCTTTACATTTTTAAAGTGCTTCCTGATGTGTGTTGGAACTGACTTATATTTTCCCGTTATGCAAACCCATGCTATTTGCCTCCAGAAGGCATTCAGAGCTCCCTGTGTTTTTTTCCTCCTTTAGAGACATGTAGTGGATACAGTTTTCGGGTATGATGATGATTCTATGGACTCAGAAACCTCATCCATGGCCTCATTTAGAACAGACAGAACACCAGCAACGCCAGATGATGACCTGGATGAAGTAAGATTTCCTTTCCTCTCCACAATTTGAGCCAAACTTTCAAGAGAATAGGTGATTAGAATCCCCAAATATTTCAGATGTTTAGATTCACAAGCAGTACCGAGCCCTTCTGTAAATGCTGCCTCAGGTGTACGCTGAGATCTTGAAACCCAAACCCTGAAGAATTTTGAAAATCTGGCCTCTAGAATTTGTAATCTAGGATTACTAATTTTGGATATGATTAAAAATAAATGAATATACAAATAGCCTGTAATTGCTAAGTTCAGATGCTTTTCTAAACAGTACTTTTAATTGATACTAGTCTGGTCAACAAGCTCATCAGTCACTTCCATCAGGCAGGAAATAGAGCCCTGAGTCTGTTCCTTTGGGTATTTCCTCAGGTCCTGATTTACGGTTCTCCTTGAATGTCCAAAACACTATCCACTCCCATTTGATTTTGAGTCCAGGGGTTCTCAAGCTTGTCACTAGGCTCTTTTCATTAATTGACTTCACAGAAGCATGTTTCCCTTTGTAATGAGCCACAGCTGCATTTGCATACAAATACCTCGAATGTCATCAAAGATAGTACATGAGAGCCTTCAGCACTGAAAGCAGAAACCTTACCACCTGAGCTAAAAAGACAAGTACTTTAGTAGTGAGATGCTAGAGGACTGTCCAGTTGCTGGGAAAATCCACGTTTCAATCTCATGAACAAGTCTTTGTATCAAAAAATTAAAGATGCCAGTCATTGTAGAAGACACCAGTTTCCCACAGTGTGGCAAGGAGTAGTGGAATTGTTTTTGTTTAGTAGGGCTTATCTATTTGTGACCAAAGTAGCTAAATGTGAAGCAAAATTAACCCAAGGCCAGATTGACTATAATCTATGAAAATATAAAACTACATGTTTCATTTAGGTTTCTAAACTCAACACCCTTATTACCACTGCAACACACGCATAAAGAAGCCATTTTAAATCAACGTTGGTTGTCAAGACATGGTGAAATTATAGACAGGAGTAACCATGAGAGCCCAATTTTGGCATTCCTTCCCTTTCCAGTGCTCCTATGTTTTCTTCTTACAAAGCATCTTCATTCTGTTTCTTCAGAGTTTAGCAGTGGAAGAATCAGAGTTGCGATTTCGACAGCTAACAAAGGAATACCAGGCTCTGCAAAGGGCATACGCATTGCTCCAGGAGCAGACAGGGGGCATCATAGATGCTGAAAGGGAAGCCAAGGTCAGTATGTGTCTGGGGGAGGGAAAGTATTTAGCAGAAGCTAGAAAGCAGAGCATACAAGCGTCCCAAAGGGAAGAGTGAAGTAACATCTAAGGAATCAGAGCCGCATATTTGTGCAGTCTGATAGATGGCAGCATCACTTATTTGGCTGAGCCCATGTAAAAAGGGAGATTATTAAAGATGAACACAATGGATCAACTTCCCCCCACTGAGTCAGAAAACCCTAAATTGATGTAGACGTGTTGAAGTAGAAGATCCTGTATAATGGCATGTGCAATTCCTCATGTTGTGCAGGTGGCCACACACAGGTTTTTGCAAGCACAGTGAACGTCTATAGGTTTCTGGAAGATCGAGCATTGCGCCCGTCTTTGAAAATACGTTTGAGAGTCTTTCAAATGGGGACATACTTTAGACAAAGCTGCAAATTATCTATTACACTAAATCTTCCAATCCTGAAAGAGTCTCTATCTGTAATGTGGGGGCTTATAAATTTCTTTCTCTTAACTTTTGCCTGGCTCATCTGTTCAGAATGTATTCTCTTCAGAGCAGGGGCTACTTTTCCTAGTGTCCAATGCAGCTGTAATCTGGGTGGGCATTACTATAATACAAAAAATAAATAGCAACTGGGGCCTCATTCTCAATAGTATATGCTCTTGTGACATCATTCATGGCAATGCCAAACAAATGCAAAAAGGGCATAACATGCAAATAAGTTAACACAGCTTATATATGTCTTATGGGTGTAAATAATGACATAGAACTAGGCTATCTCCTGTGTCCAGTTTCTCAGCATTGAAAATCCCCTAAGTACATTTCTTCTTTCTACTGTGTAATGATGTCACTGATTTTAATAGGCACAGGAGCAGCTCCAAGCAGAAGTCCAGAGGTATAAAGCTAAAATTGAAGATCTGGAAAAAACATTGGCACAGAAAGGACAGGTATATATTTTGCACTGGGCATGAACTTCTGCTATTGTTGTAGCTAATCTCTGCTGCTGCACATTCATGAAGCTGGGCCATCAGTGTTTCTCTTAGGATATCACATTTGCATCAAGAATTTTATAGCTATTCTGGACACTAACATAACCAGTGATCGTTGAATTGTACTGAGGCAGAATGGGTAGGTCTAGAGTTTCTGATACATACAGTGGGATTCGAGCACAGTTGTCCATTCAAGAGAGACTATAGAAGTTTTAGTAGCAGTAGTTAGTAGTAGTCACTCAGGACTTGCACCCTTTTCTTGTCGCACACACAGAGGGGACACATTGTAGTAACAATACGTTGCATTTCTACAGTTTTAAGCCTGGTTTTATGCTGGTAGTATCTCATTTCATTGCTGTCAGTGGCATTATGCTGAGTGTACACTGATGTAACAGATCAGAATCTGGCCCTTAATTTTCAGATCTTTACAAAGCTCAGTTACAGTTTAGCTAAAAATTCTTGTAGAGTGCAGGTATGGGGATGCATCACTTCCGCCACGTTATAAAGGAGTCTAGTATGTCACACATTAAATGCTTCCTAGTTTTCAGTATGGAACAATTTAGGACAGGGCATGAAGAACATTGAAAAAAATTGAAACTGCAATGAAAATTTGGACAGAGAGTAAGGTTAATACCTATATCCCTGTGAACTGTATCAGAGCAAACACAAGAAATCAGAATCCCACTAAGAGGGAGCACAGTCACTAAAAACACTGGTCCTGCTTTCATAACGGACATTATTTCAATATAGACTTTCAGGGAGGTATCAGCTTCTAAAGAAAAAGCCCAGTGGATTCAACAGTGTTGCTGCTAAATAATAGACTACCATATTGCTATGAAATACAACTGCTATAGAACATTTTACTACAGTATCTAAACGAAGTACTTGTGGCTTGTTTTAACAATCATGCTGAACGACGTCATTCTTAGGCTAAGTATTGAAATAGTCACATGATTCTTATTTATCAGTGTTACTTTATCAAACAGGACTCTCACTGGGTAGAAGATAAACAACTTTTCATTAAGAGGAACCAAGAACTTTTAGAAAAGGTATGCTCGAAATCCGCAAGAGTTGGTTTTTAAAGAGGTGACACATGAAATACCTTCACATTCAGGACGTGCAATCTGGATTTGTGAATTTAATGAATGAACAGTGAGCAGGTTCTGCTTTAACTCTTTCATCTTCATTAATGAACTGTGGTTCTGTTTTTGTGGTACCTACATCTGGGACAGAAACAGCCTGTTGTGTTGCATTAAGCTAAGCCTTTACCATTGCTACATCAGGCAGGATATTTTGACCTCATGCTTCTAAAGGTGAAAAGCCAATGCTTCTTAAAATGAAAAGCACTGGCAGGCCAATACTATTCAGAACAGATTTATGTATAGGGAAAAGTTTACAAACCTGAGCTAGAAGTACATAGTAACTTACTCTACTTTTAGAGTGGTGTCCTCAAGCAGCTGCCTTATTCCAGGCAGGCTATTTCCTAAACCAGAAGTTGCATATCCATATTAAGAGACCACTGCAGGTGAGTTAATTAGCATCACTGATTGGCAGAAATCAGCTCACCATAGCACTGCTTAGATATGGCTGTAATGCTTCCAGTTTAGAAGCAGACCCACCCAGAGAGGTACAGCAGGCTCTAGAGCATAGTAAGCTTGCTGTACAGATGTGGCTTTAAAAGCTTATTTCCGTTTGACTTGCAATGGATCTTAAGCCTTTTCAGTTAGTTTATCCATAATCTTCACGGATGAGATTTTCAAAAGAACCTGAGTGAAGTGCCCACCCTCCGTTGAATTACGGAGGGTTTAGTGTTCCTGATTTCTTTAGTTCCCTTTGCAAATCCCAGCCTACTCATTTTATGACCTATATAGCGCATGTGTGTATGGAGTTCATCCATAAAATAAAGGCCCGTCAAGGTAAAACAGCAGCCATGGAGGAGACATCTTGCTCTTTTGGCTTTTTCACTACTTTAATCCTCTCTATTCTGTGAGATGCTGCTTCCTCTCTGTTTCAGAAAAAGATTCAGTGTTGTTATAATGACGGCACAAATCATGAATTCAAATATTTCTACCAGATAGAAAAGCTGGAAGCAGAAAACAGCCGCTTACAACAGGAGCTTCAGGATGCACGAGACCAGAATGAGCTGCTGGAGTTCCGGAACCTCGAGCTTGAAGTAATGACCAGTCACTCCTCGCGGTGGGACCGGGGGTGCCAACGGACACCCAAAATGCCTGTGAATTGGACTTTGAATTTAAGCAAGGGATTGCTCCAGTTTAAAATGAGTGTAACAGAGTGGTGAATCCAGTGCAATATTTCTAACGGGCTGAAACCTGCAAAACATTTGCAAACTAAATTTTGATTGCAGAAGTGACCCTAGAGGGCACCACCGCCATGAAGGAAAGCACCAACTTTTCCCCCCACATTCCCCCATGCAGCTCAGGGGCTGCACTACGCAGTGGCAGCTTGTGTGGGAAAAAAAGCAGTGAGGGGCCTGATCTTTTTTTTCCTCCTGGAGGCTGCCTGCATCTCTCGCAGCCGGGAAGTGAGCTGCCAACAAGGTGCGCTGCCCCTGAGCTGCAGGGCACCCTGGTGCTTCCCTCCACGGTGGCGGCACCCTCTGGGCAGTACCCACCTGCTGGTACCCTGCCTGGGCAGTCCCAGGGGGCACCACCACCATGGAGGGAAGCACCAGGGACCCCAGCAGCTTGCGCCCTGGCCACAGGAGAAGTGGGCAGGCTCTGGGGAAAAAATAAAAAGGATCAGGCCCCTCACCGCTTTTATTTTTTCCTTTGGTAGAGCCTGCCAGCTCCACGGCGGCGGGGCCCAGTGCTTCATTCTAGCTCTGACTTAAATACAGATATGTCTGAAATGCTTCAGGCTCTTCTGTAATAACAACACACTTATGCTATCTGTTCAGAGCACTCTGATTGGTTGTTTCAGTAAGCACTGTGATTGGCTGCCAAGGCAACCAATCAGAGTGCCCCAGACAAACAGAAGAAGCCTATTATTATTATTATAGATTAGAGACAGAAGTGGCCAAAATTCCAAATCTCATAATATCTCCTGTATTTTATGAATGGTCAGGCCTAGGTTATCCAGCATGCTTCCCCTGAGCCTCACATGTTGTCAAAAGCAAAAGCTAATTGACTTGAATGGCATCCAATGGGCCTGTGCGAAGCAGCAAGTATTTAATTCAGCTTTGGAACTGGCCAATTGAGAGGGACAGTTATTTGATTTGGTGATCCAAATCACTGTCCCAATTCGATTCGGCCCATTCAGATTCAGAGATTCGGCCACCAAATTGGGCCAAATCTCCTCTGAATCAAACAGGAGATGGCAGCAGTGTCAGTGGCAGGGTGTGGTGGCAGCGAGTGGGGCCCCAGCCTCCACCCACCCCTGCTGCCCCACGCGGCCCCAGCATCCCAGTACTTTAAAAAAAAAGCCCCACACTCACCAGCTGCCACAGTGGCAATTGGAGCCTCTGGGGGCTCATGGCAGAGCCTTCCCATGCAGCGGGGGGCAGCAAGGATCAGCCCCCACACCTGGCACCCACACGGCAGCTATCGCATCACACAGGTGCAGCACAGCTCAGCAGGGCACTGTGCACTGTCCCGGACCTGGAGCAGTGCCAGCAGTCATCCAAAACCCAGCAGTGCTCAGCCCGAGCGGCCCCAGCTTCCAGATAATGCGCGGAACCCTGCAGCACCCTGCCCAGCTGCACTGCACCCATGATGCAACAGCTGCCTCACGAGTGCCAGGTGGGGAGGCGGGGCCATCCCCACTGCCCCACCCTGCATGGGGAGGCTCTGCCACAAGCCCCCAGAGGTCCTGATTGCTGCTGCAACCAGTGAGTGCAGGGCTTTTTTTTTTAAGTGCTGAGATGGCAAGGCAGCCATGGGGTGGGGAAGAGGGTGGTGGTTGGGGTGAGGAGAGCTCTCAGTGGGGCTTGGGGGGCCAGCAGGGGATGGGACTGGGTGGAGGTCCCCCCATGCCCCCCTCCCCCCTCCTCCAGCCCTCCTGCCCCCTACTTATCAGCATGGAGCCCCCTCTGGTGGCGAGCAGGGACTGCCTGAAACTCCAAATCAATTCGGAGGCTTCTAATTAGACCTTTTAATGGGTCTTCCAATTCAATTCGGATTTGGAGATTCAGCCCCCAAATCAGGCCGAAACTCCTCTGAATCAAATCGGCTACCAAAGCTTTGCAAAGCTTTGGTATCCAGGTTGTAGTCATATTGATCTAGAGGCAAAAGGAATCAAAACTTATGGAAAAGAGGTGATATCTTTTATTAGACCAACTAGATATTTGCAACCAAGTTATATGTATCTGAAAGCTTTCAGGCACAGTCACCCTTCATCGGGCATAGGAGAGAGCAGAGAGTGTATAAATTGACTTGAACGTTGCTTTGCTAGTTCACTTTAGTGGAGGATGTAGGTTTCTGATATTTTGAAGCAAAGTGCTGTTGACAAGATAGCCTTGCTTTTACTGCAGGTTTGAAGTAAAGATGCCAAACATAGGTCCTGAGCTATAAAGCAATACAACTGAACAGCTCTGCATATAGCAGTCTATTGAGATATCAATACTAAAATTGCCATATGATACATGCTCAGTGGCTGACACTGTCACATCATGCCATGAGTAAGTTCTCATGGCATATAAAGAACTTACTCGTAGCATGATGTGACAGTGCCAGCCAATAAGCACTTGTCGTATGCTGTAGACCATTTGTGCAACAGAGCCATGTAATTAGAGCAAGGGTCTAAGGGTGTAAACAGACATTGCCAAATGAAGCAGATCTGCTGTGCCCGGATGTGCCATCACTGTTGGGCAAAACGCGTTGCCCATTGTCCCACATATTGATCCTACGGGACAACAGAACAGTGTCCTACACAGCAACCTGTAGATTTTCCTGGTTAAAAATGCTCTTGTCTGATCTGCTATGCCTCTGAGCAGAAACTAAGTGAACAAGTGTTGGGCGAGAGAGGGAAAAACACAAGAGGGAACATGATCTAACTTAGGGGTATCATACTTTCCAGGAAGAGGGGAACTGTTGCTCCAAGTCCTTGTTCACTGGTCCAGTATACATATCTTAAATCAAGCAGTCAGTGGATAAAATGCATAAACAGGACAGGGAGTAGGGACCAGAATCCAGAGCTCCCAGGTGTGCTCTGATCATGAGGCTACAAAGTGCCACACACAGGGCACATCTACATGTGCATTCAGTGCATTCAGGCACTTTTTGCTAATGAGAATTATATTTAGTACCTCCAGAAGTACTAAAGAATTGTGCATTAGGCTGCCTTAATGCGCAGTTATGAATGCATATGGTTTTTAAGTGGCACTTAATGTACAGTAGCCTATTTTACTATGCATTAGCCTAATTGCACTTTTTTATGTGATGCTTTAATGTGGAGTAAAATAGGTTACTGTGCATTAAAATGCCTGTGTAGACACATCCACAGGATGCATCTACATATGAGCTTTGCTGCAGAGTTGACTAATTAGGTCCACTGTAAAGCATCAGCATCCACACATGTTCTGGTATTAGGGTATTAGGGTACAGTAAATTTACTGACTTAAATTTAAATACCCTCCATCAACTGCTTTGTGGGGCTGAGGAGCCCTAATATGCCCTAATATGCCCTACCCACACCACTGCCTCTCATTCCCAAGCCACAGCCTCTGGCATTGCAGGTGCCCCGCACTCCAAACCCACAGCCCCCTGGCCCTGCCAGTGCCCTGCCTCTAAACCCACAGCCCCCTGGGCCCTGCTGGTGCCCCTCACTCACCACCCACAGGTCCCTGCTCCCCCTTGCCCTATTGGAGGGGTCCCCCAGCTGCCAGAGCTGCAGGGCCAGGGACCTGGATCCACAGCGCATGAACCCCAGTTGCTGCCCATGGGAAGTGATGGATGCTGCAACAGAGTAGAGCTTGGAGCCTGGATTCCCCTTCCCCCATGGGCCACATGGCTGTGGGAGAAGGAGTGGATGCAGGCTGGTGTCTGTGGGCTTGGGGCTCCCTGCCCTGATGCCCTCCCCAGGGGGCCTCTGCGGCTTAGTGGGCAGGGCAGAGCAGGGTAAGGAGGCTCAGTGCCACTGCCGGGAGCCCAAGACTGCCATGGCAAGGCACCCCCTACCCACCTGGAAGCAGTAGGGCAGGCGGTGCATAGTTGTGCCCCCTGCTGCTGCTGGGCAAGAGGGGGTGCCTTGCCCTTGCGCAGGGCTCCTGGCAGCGGCATCATGCCTCTCCACCCCACTCTTCTCTGTCCTGCCACACCTGGTCCTGCCCACTGGGCTGTAGAGGCTCTTGGGGGGGAGGGCAACAGGGCGGGTACCCCTGAGCCTGCAGTGGGCATCCTGCATCCACCTCCACCTCATGCACAAACAGGAAGCTGCAGGAGCTGCTCTCATGCTGCGTGGCTGCGGTGTACATGTGTGCACACACATGTAGGTGGAGCCTCCTGCCTGATCGCCCTCCTCCCACACCCCTCAGCCCCTTGCAGGTTGGAACTCTGCTAGCCCACAAGAGGAAAACTGCCCTTTCCACATTTTTCTCCTTAAAATGAGAAAATCCATGTTTTACTGCATTTTACCAAGGTGAACAGAAAACCTGGATCTCTGGTCATGACCTAGGCACTCAGCTACTCAGCCTTGATAAAGCTGGGGGAGTTTGGACATGCATTGAGGAATGGCTCTGAGTATGGGGGAACTGTAAAGTGAGAAAAATAAGGTAGCTCTGATGGTTAGGTGCCTTCAGGGATAGAGAACAGCTGAGCAGAGGTTTTCTTCATCATTTCAGACTTCAGTTTCAGATTCCCATTTTTGGCACCTTTTCTTTGCGTTTTACTCATACTGGTAGTTTATTTTCATGATTCTTAATTCATGACTCCTAGCATCTAATGATGTGCGTTGTCATCTTTGTGATTTGGCCCACAAAAATCTTAATTTGTCTCTCTGATTTAGCTAGTCTACAAGGTCTTTACCCTGCATTTTGCCTAACATTGCTGGCTAACTACCTCTCTCTACCCAAATTTACATAGTTCTTTAAGGGTCTGCTTTGAAGATGGGTAACAAGTATTAAAAGGTGCTTGAAGTTGCAAAATGTCAGGTTCGTTGTCATGTGTAGCAAGGTGAGCTTATATTTCCCTTTATACTAGTGAATCTGCAGTTATATTTAGCTGAGCTGACATTGCTTATTGAGTCAAAGCCCTTCTTTGTTTTGGATTTTCAGCAGTATCTTTGTTTTATTGTTCTGCTGCAGATTTCAGTTAATGCTTAGGGCTTCATTTGCTCATAATTCAGAGCTTGGTGATAACTCACCTCCTTCTCTAATTCAGAGTTGTGACAGTTCCTTGATTATGAATCTTTCCTAGAGCTTTAGCTGACAGCTGTGTTTCTGTTTGGTTTAGAAGTAAATTGAAAAATCACTCAATTAAGTGGCCCAAACCCTAAAATATGTTTTCAAGCAAAAACAGGCCCCACTCCATTCCCTTCTAAGCATAGGAACATCTATTTACAGACTTTCTTCTCTTGGATTAAGTCCTTCAGAGCTGAGCAAGTATTGCAAAATATTCATATAAATGGATAAAGGCCAATTTTGAATTTGTTGCTCTCAATGGGTATAATAACTAATAAGTTTTTAAGAATGAATATTCCCAGGAACAACAATTTTTAACAAAATAAGAGAACTGTAAATATAAGTATTTTCATCAGAAACCTTGGCTGCCTGTACATGTGCTGGTTCATGCTCTAATTACAACACATCAGAGCAGACTCGATTAATCAAGCGTGCTCTGTGTTCTAATTAGAACGCTCCAGCATGGCCTCATCCTCATCCTCACATGTATAAGCTCCTGCAGGTTTAAAAATGGCCGCTGGGGTGCTTTATCTAAATCTTATCAAATGAGGTTTAGATAAAGCATTCCATGGCCATTTTTAAACCTATGATGGCGAGGTGTTTTAATTAAAGTGACTCTCTGGGAACTCCTCTGAAATACCCCCACCCCATCCCCAATGCATATATAGGCTGCTCTAATTAAAACACCTATCTTAGGGTTATGCTCATCCAATCAAGGGATAGAAACATAGCATATAACCAGTGCATGCAATTACATTCAATCAACACAGCTTGAATTTTGAATATTAAATGCTGCTTAGCACATTGGGGCTTTTTTTCCATCGTAATTAAATTACAGTGGAATTGGGTTTTTTATGAGATAAAGAACATATAGCCTGCAAGCATGAACATTTAGGGTATAGAATTGTCTAGTCAGTACATGTTCACCTACAAAGTCCATTATTCCAACACATTTTCATGTGTGTTTCCACTTTAATTAAAGGAGAGAGAAAGACGGTCCCCACCATTTAATCTCCAAATCCACCCATTCTCAGATGGTGTAAGCGCTCTCCAGATCTACTGTATGAAAGAAGGTGTGAAGGTATGTTAACCTTATTCTAAACAGAGCATTTAGCCCCACCTCTGTTTAAAGTTGTCCAGCAAAACTCATTTTGTAAGACTCCGTATTTCATTTCTCATACCTTTAACTATTCAGGTTCTGTATTAAGTAAGAATTTGAGGTGTCACAGAAAACTGAGGATACGGTCTATAGTTACAACCATAATGGTAGTCCTTGATTCAAAATGTGGTGATGTCAGCAAAGTCTGCAAACCATTGACATTGGATGGCTGTCCTTCAGGATAATGTTAAATGTTCTGTTGCTCTGAGCCATGTTCGTGGCACCAATCACCACCACCCTAATGAAGTGTGCAGGTCACACCTTTATGTTCTTTTTGTAGGACGTCAGCATTCCAGACCTCATAAAGCAATTAGACATCTTGGGGGACAATGGGGTAAGTCAAAGTATAAAGTATTTTTCCCGATATTCTCATATTTTGCTAGTAAAACAGGAGAAAATGTTGATAATGCATTTCCCACAGCACAGTTGTTAGTCATGTAATGTAAGGATTGTGCTATTAAAGAGACTTGTTATTCTGCAAACCACTAGGTTACCAAATTGGATATAGCTTTGGTTTAAAACTCATTGGTGTTTGGAGGCCATAAATTGCCTTTATTAATAGAATTGGTTTGTCTGAGTTGGCTACATTTGCTACCCTGGTAATATTTGCTGGCAAATTCAGGTGAGAGATGTAGGATTAAAATTATGAGAATGTGTCTTACCACATGGACTCATGGTCCTACCAAAACTGGGTTTAGGAATTTGTCTTTGTAAGGAATCACTGCAATGCTACTGCTTATTTGGTCTTGCCAAAAAAAATAAGTAAAAAATACCTATCTCCAGGACTGTCTTATAACATAGTTTACTTTAAGAAATTGTATAAGAAAAAAATGAAGAACATGTTAATCAGTAATCGAGTGTCAACCTGAGTTTCTTCTTACATATGCTGATGGAATAACTACACCAAAGCTAATGAAGTTACATCAGTATAAAACCAGTGTTTCTGAAGCAGAGCTATCTATCCTATTTACTCTGAATCTAGTTCTATCCCATGTTTCATATAACATACCATTTTATTGAAGTGTCCAGTCAATCTGATTATCATTATTTCAAGAGAAGACTTCCTTTAATGGTATAGGTTGGGATTTGCAAAGGGTCTCCAGAGAATTAGGCACTTGCTTTACTCTGAATTTTACTGAAATTTGGATATCTGCCTCTACTCAGTTCCTTTGAGGATCCTAGACATAGTCTGTAGTCTATGTACTCAATAACCATGTCTACACGAGATGCTGACTGTGCAGTAGCCTGATACTACTGCGCAGTAGTGTTGCGTGGCAAAAACTGTGACGTGATGCTGCTGCACAGTAGTATTAGGTTACTGCACATTAGCATCACAAAAACCGCATTCGTTGGCACTGCTGCATAGTAACTCAGGTTACTATGCAGTCAGCATTTCATATAGATGCAGCCAGTTTCTACTACTACTGTTAATTTGCTCTGTTAATTTTATGTTAAATGCAGAGTGAGAATGGAGCTTAGGAAGATTTTCTTCTAAAATACCAAATATATTTGAAAAAAGAGTGTCACTTACCTGATTTGCCTTTTTTTCTTCCATTTCCAGAATTTAAGAAATGAAGAGCAAGTGGCCATAATTCAAGCGAGTACTGTACTATCTCTGGCAGAAAAGGTATAATTTGTGTTACTTGCCTCTCAAGAATTAATAAGGACTGCACTGTACTAGTTCAGCTATATCATCAGACTGCATTTTGTAGACTCATCTCACACCATCAAGAGATTGCCTTCCCTGACATAATTAATACCATTTCCCAAAATGAATTATGCTGTATTTTCAATAGTAGATTTTGCTGGTATTACTGCATGTACCTTAGGGCTTAAGCTGCTACAGAAATTGGAAAAAAAATCACCTCACTAACTGTCATTACTCTGCAAGAAGTGTAGACATGGCCTATGGTATACATTTAGAAGAACTGTAGTAGACACAAAACTAGTTAACCATACAAGATGAAGCCAGCAGTGGACACGAGGCTTTCAAAGCCCGTTAAGAAATGTAATTCCCATTGAAATAGGTACTGTGCGTCTAGATCTCCTACCTTGTTTTGCAAATCTCAGCCAATTTGCGTTTTGAACATGATTCATTTTCATAATTTAAGTGAGGATCGAGGGAAATATGGCAGAGACAATAGTCAGCTCTATGGCACTCAGGGTAGTCAGCCAAGCCAGCTTTCAAATTCTTCTCTAGTAATGGAGCACAGGCTTAGTGAGGACCAGGATTTGGTGTTCAGGTTACTGAATTCACATAAACTGTCTGATGGGGCCCCTGTGCCGACTTTGGAATTAGACATTTTAGCTGAACATGTTGTGGGTCACATCTCTGTGTTGTGTGCCCTCTAGTGGATCCAGCAAATTGAAGGAGCTGAAGCGGCTCTGCACCAGAAGATGATCGAACTGGAAAGTGACATGGTAAGCACATGTCTTAACATAACAATTCACTGGAAATGGCAAATTATTTGATGCCTCTGTGGGTTAGGAAAAAAAAGATGTCTTGCTAAGTAAAGAGAATTAAATCTGCCTGATCTCTGTGAACCCTTAAAATGGTTGCTGCTACAGCTTTGTTTTGTGGCAGGGTGAAATGGGTTGGGAGGGGGTTGTTTTGTTATTCAATGATATAAATGAATTTGACTGCCATCGCTGATCCTGTTTGCAAATTCTTGCCCTTTGTGGTGTTGCTTGTTTGTTGCTGTTGCATATATGGAGTCCAAAAGTTGCTGGGTGCTTTTCTGACATTTTAAACATGCATTCATTGCCACATAACAGTCACAGTCTAAATATTGTGAAGGCATTTATTGCATGCATGAATAAGAGGAAAAAAACATTAATGATAACATTATTTTCTTGCAACATGATTTAAGCCCTCAACGTTCTAAGGACATTCCTAGCCAAATTGAGTTTAATAAGGTGAAGTTACTTTCTGATCTCATTTTCCTCCTCCTCAACTGGAAGTAATGTGCCTGAAAATGAACAAGTTTTAATGTAATACAGAATAATCAAAGTGGTTCAGAATCTGCACCTCGGGTTTGTATACACTCAGAATTAATTCAAACTAAGGTACGGTGTGATTTAAAACTCAATGGCTATTCCAGAATAACTCTCCAATGTAGACACACTTGAGTCTTGTTACTGTTTTAAGTTTAATTCACTTTCTCACTTATTCTGGAAAATGAATGTCCAAACCTGGAGTTGTTCAGGATTATTTATTCCAGACAAGGTATCTGAGAATAACTCCATATGAAGATGAGGCTTAAATTATGCGGCTGTAATTCCAATCAGATCCACTGAGGACACCCAAGACACCTAGGAGTTGCTAAAGAGTACATTATAGCACATTTTAGGTGTACCATAATAACAAAGGAGCCACACTTGTTTTTCTTTCATGCTTTGTTAGGTAGGATTCAAGTATTTACAACCCTGCAAAGACTCCATTACTGATGGATTTCATGTATTCCTGTCCCCATTAGACATCTGCACTTGATCAACAAATATTTCCCACAGCCTTTGGAGTAACTAATTCATTTTTTTTCTGTCAAAATGATCCTGCCCTATAGGAGCAGTTTTGCAAAATAAAAGGTTATTTGGAGGAAGAATTAGACTACAGGAAGCAAGCTCTTGACCAAGCATATATGGTATGTACAAAGAAAATAGCTACAGCACATGTTGGCTAATACCAAAAGAGGACACAGATTTCTATTGGCACAGCAGGATAGGAGGTCTTGCTCATTCTTCCTAACATGTTAAAGTTGCTTTTCTCCACTCTGCCAAACCCCAAAGTGCATTCTGTGCAGCCACAATATAGCTTTGGCCTCTTCACATCTGAAAAAAGGCAAGATACCCCATAAAAGAAAATCTTCTTTGAGTTCAAAATACTTATTCAGCGGTATCATCCTTCCTAATGGAGTCAGTATTAACCACTGAAACCAGTCACATGCCACAATCTTAAAATAGCCAGTTTAGCAAGACAATAACATTGCATAGTTTGATCAATTTTATTGGTGAAGTTCTGGCACAGCAAAGCCCATACTACTTAGTTGTCATACCTGTAGTATGCAAATTTGAATTGTTGATGTTTAGAAAGTCACGAGCAAGCAGTGCAGAGCTACCCAACCCTTTACCAATGATCACACAAGTTGATTAGCATAATTAAGGTTTGCAAGAAAAATGTGGATCGTGATGTGCTGGTCTTTGACTTGGGAGCACAGTTTAAAAGTGGGTAAAAAAATTTACCTTTTGGAAAGTTGGAGTTTTCATCAATATTTCCGGCTGTAATTAAAACAGCCAAATATTTAGGTCAAAATATGCATTACCATTTCATCCCAGCTTTGCTTGAAACATACCAAGATTGGAAATTTCAGTGAAAGTTGTCACTGAAATTCCATTGAAGCAAAGCCTGGATATTTTTCAGGGTCACTTGTCCTGTTCTGCTTTTCTGTCTGGCATCCACTTCACAGCCTTCTTTTGTAGAGGTGTTGTTAGCTCTGGCCAAAAAGAAGAATTCCCGCCTGCATTTTATAAGATAGCATGTCTCTAATCAACTTTTGATGTTACATCGACTAGAGAATCCAGGAGCTTGAAGCCACCTTATACAATGCTTTACAGCAAGAAACGGTGATAAAGTTTGGGGAACTACTAACAGAAAAACAACAGGAAGAGCTGAGGACAGCTGTGGAGAAGTTAAGACGGCAGATGCTGAGAAAAAGCAGAGAATATGACTGTCAGATTCTTCAGGAGAGGATGGAGCTTCTGCAACAAGCCCATCAGGTAGGACACAACGACTCAAGTCATAGATAAAAATTAAATCCATATGTTTTTTCCGTATCAGAAGACATTATGTCCTTGTCTGAAACTTTGCATGAGAGATCTCAGTTATTCAGCCAGATACATTTTTTTAGCTCTTGGCTGGGTCTCTTCTGTGTCTGCAATTCCATACGAACTCATTTGTGAAAGCAGTTGGCATATTTTGGTGCTCTGTTTCCAAGAACCTAGACTTGTAACACAAATTTTAAAAAACAGTTATTGGTCTCAGTACAGGAGAAAGCGGGTGTGTCTACAGGTTCATTATTCAAGTATTCACATGATTACAGGTACTAACTTAATATGCTATAAGTATCACTACTGTGCATTAGCGCTTACACACGCTTTTTTTGGTGATGCTAATGCGCAGTAGACTAATTTATACTGCGCGTTAGCATGGGTTTTGCCTGTCACACTGATGCATAGTTAAATTAGTCTACTGTGCTTGTGGAGTCTCATGTAGACGCTCCCACTGGATACAGTTCTCTGGCTGGTGTTATAGAGAAGATCAGACTAGAAGATCCAGTCTTAAAAATCAATGAAGTTGCCTCGCAGTCAAAAGACCAACATATGCTGTGTAACAGTATCTGAGTTTGATACGAACAGAGCACAGTTCTAGTCCTGACCCTCAAAATATTAGATTGAATTCATTATAAAAAAAATCTCATTCTAGCATTGCTCCCAGTCCCCTGCACCCATTTATTTTCTTTCTGGTTGGGAGCTAAGCTACAGTGGTGGACTGATGGGGTGGGCGGTGTGGCAGAGAGCCATGACCCCTGGGCACTGGCCGGGGAAGGTGGGGTTCGGCTGGGCCCTTCAGAGTTCTTATTGCACGACATGACCGAGGCCAGCCCGTCCTATCTGCAAAACCTGCCCATCCGCTCCGTGGGTTGGATGATTAGTTACCTGTTCCAGCCGGAAAATCCTGCTGCCACCCCTCTTACCCCCCACTCCCATCCCCCACGTCCAGTGTGCCAGAACTTTAATTTCCTTTCCGGCCAAAACAAGTAACCAAAGAGGGCCAGGGTAGGAAAGTTTAAGTATTGCTATAAGAAGGAAGGGGGGGGCACAATTGCAATCATTGCCCCCCAGGCACTGGGGACCCGCAGTATGTCACTGCCAAGCTGTTCAGCATGCCAGCACATTTAAACCATACAGAGGAGGCTCATAGTTGAGAGGGGGATAGAAAATGATTTTCTTGTCCCATGAAAATGTTTGGTCTTTTTAAAATGCTTCTCATTCCTTATCAGGATAAAACTGAAACTTTTCAAACTATTTTCACCAAGCTAGAGGGAGGTAAGGTCCAGGGGTCAGGGCACTTGGCTGAGATTTAAGAGATCCGGGTTCAAAGTACAGCTCTTCCTGATTGAGACTGGGGGTTTGAAGCCAAGTCCCCAAATCTCAGTTAACTAACCTAACCACCCGTCTAGGGGAAGAGCTGATGATAGGTGCAAGTTATTAGAGTCCTTGTACAACTGGCTAGATATCTTAGCTCTTCATTTCCAGGCTCTCTAAAATGTTGTGCCCAAGACAAGTGGCATGTTCAGTTGAGCAAAACTCTTAATATTTCTCTCCTTTTGAAATATATATATTTTTTTAATGTCTAGAGGATCCGAGATTTAGAAGATAAAACTGACATCCAAAAGAGACAGATCAAGGACCTGGAGGAAAAGGTTGGTTGTGCTGCTTTCTGAAAGAATCTGATCTGCTTCCTTTTGTTTGCACGCATATTTTAGACTGAATTTAACACCTGATGTGCTTGACTGGACTGTATTAGTGTGTCTCTTTCTACTTCACTTTCTTTCCATTTAGTGTCTTTCCAGATTATAATGCCAAGATTTTTTCCTTTCTCCAAACTCTCCATTCACTTTAGGAAATAGCTAGTTTCTATTAAATTATGACTACCTTGTTCTAAATCTGACTCAGGTAGCCAACGATTCTGAGCTAAGTGCTGAGGCCCTTATTCTGTTACCCTGCAGTTATTATTCTGTTATCATGCAGGCAAAAATGACATTTAACACCACAGTTTTGCCAGGACTGAATGAAATGGGTAAAAATTTCAAGCTTGTGCCCTTTTTCCTTGCAAGTTCAGTGGAAAGATCCTAATACTATTTCCCCTAATGAAGTCAACCAGGATTGCAGGATGGACGTTGGCCTTATGTGAATAGTAACATCAAAAGAAATGGCAGATATTATGCTTTTATACAGTAATGTAATATAATTTTGTCTCTGAACCAGAGAAGTGCTCCAGTACAAAGTTTTGCAGGCAGAGCTGGGTCAGGGAAGTAAAAAATAAGTAAATCAGGCTCTAACCAAGATAGCTATGCTGGCAATATCCACTGTGTTGATACAAGAGTCCTGTAGCTCATTCAGGAAAGTGGTTTAACTGCACCAGCAACAGAATTCCTCGTACTGGTGTATTTTCACTTGGAAGTTTTAGTGCTACTGACAATGTAAAATAGCTACACATGTAAAAGGTCTTCACCGCATAGACTAGCTCTCAGAATTTGGGTTAGATTCATGTCAGAAACGTCTATGCAAAGTTGCTGTAAAGAACAGAAAGACTTCCCAAACAGCAGCCAAATAATTCAAAGGTTTCTGAGTATCAATAGCCCCATGTAGTGTGCTTGATGACAAAACTAACCCAGCTATTGCTCTAAATGATTACTCTTGTTTTAACAACTTCCTTCAAGCTACCTCTAAAAAGCGTATAGCAGTCTATAAGACAAAAGCAGAGTAAAGAACAATCTCTGAGGCATTGAAACTTGGATAGCTTCCAACTTTTTGCCAAAGAAAATCTATAGTCTGTCAGAACCCTTATAAAGGAATGAAGATATCTATTAACTCCCCAGTAGCACATTTGTCTCCTTTTTGTCCCTTTGCTGCACATTTCTCATGAACGTTAATAGAAATCAAAGGTACGTCAGAGATTAGATAAAATATTCCAGAGCAGAAAAGGGATCTAATGTCAGGGCTGTAGTACACCATCATCCACAACAGCAAAACAAAGCACAATTTATGATGTGGTCCAATGGAGAACTAAGATGTTGGATATTTTATGTTTACATTTCAAAAAGGAAATCAACCCACAGAAATTGCCATCTTGGAACATGAAACATAAATACCGTATTTACTCAAATACAAGACAAGATGTTTTCCCTTCAAATGACATGGGTGCAGGGGAAGCTCCCCATCTTATAGTTGCATACAAGGAAAATCTCAAATGCATTGTCTATTATTAAACTTCTGTCAAAAGCAACACATAGTCATGGAAACCAACTATGAAGTTGATTTAAATGCAGTCAACACAGAACATGGCTATAAAATACTTAGCCAATATGGCACAAATGAGCTGATGGGAACCTACCACAAGGATAAATTAGTGCAGTTTATCTAAATAAGATATGGAAGTGCCCAGTAGACTCAGTAATCCCCATCAGTGCTGACTCTTTTTAAAGTCATGGTGAGCTACTATATTGCATACATTTTTACTCTGTCTTCTTTCTCACAGCTAAGCTGTGCCTTTCTTTCCCATTTCCAATCATTCCTTTTCTTCACCAGCCTTAAATATCTGGCAAACATCACCAAATGGGGCCCCAACCAGTTTACCTAGAATTTTTCTGTTGCCCCTTTCTCAGCCTGTTACTATTAGTGTTACTATTAGTGTGGCCCCACCATCCATAAGGTGTGTTGCTCTGCACCTCACCGGCACAGAAATTTTTGGAGGATCCCAGGACTCATGACAAGAACCCCCAAATCCAGTCATGAGTAGGGGGGCTAATGTATCTGGAGTACACACACATACTGGGCAGTGCTGAGCTGCGAGGTCACCATGACTTGAAATGCTGTTGGTTGTGCTGGGGCCCAGCCCAAAGAACTATATGACTTTGGACTAATATCAAGTAGAATTTGCATTATACTTAAGTAAGTACAAAAGTACTGCTTAAAGGTACGTTTACGGAGTACCTGCGCTAAAACTTGCAGCAGTTTCAAGAAGGTAACATGTCTCAATTCTGGATTTTCTAAGTCTATGGGTACTATATGAAAATGTCTACAGGCTAGAGGATATTGCTGCTCAGCTCAGGGTCAGACCAACTGCCATATTTGAGGTCAGGAAAAAATTTTAGCCCATGTTCAGATTAGTATAGACTGTGGAGGGTTTTGCATCCCTATGTAGTGCAGGGTGTGGCCTTCTACCCAGGACCTTGTGTGTGTACATTGACAACATTTTATAGAGGCAAGACATTGGCTGCCACGGTTCCCCTGCGTTACTTGTGGCAGGTTAAGGTGTTAGGTCTCTTTTGTGTCAGGGTTGAGGGTAATCCTATGTAGACTTTAGATTGTGGTTGTATAGGATGGCTTGGAGAGAAATGTTCCAGCCAAAGGCAGGGGGTTGGGTTAGATGACTTCTGGAGGTTGCTTGCAGCCCTTCTTCTCTATGACTCTATGTTTATTGCAAGGTCAGCATTTTCAGATGCGCCTCTCATTTCCATGTACTCAGGGAGAGCAGGGGCTGACAGTAAGAAGCAGGGGAATGGGCTGCAGGGGAGAAAGTTGGGAGGAAGGGGCCACCTGACCCCCCAAGATTTATTTTCCCTCGTATAGCAGTGGGAAGGGGGAAAATTCAAGGCCAACTTCCAATCATTAGATTCTATATCTCAAATAAATAACAAATGTATACATTTTCCATATATAAAATCTTATTCGTGTGGGGGTTGTCTTATATTCAGGATTGTCTTATATTTGAGTAAATGTGGTAGATAACAAAGGGTATCTAAGGAACAATAATTCAAAGGACCTGTTCTGGTAAAGATCACTTTTATAGATCTTTTAAAGATCACTTTTCAAGATCACCACAAATTCATAATCCTGGTACATTTGCCAGTATGGACTGGAAGCATCATTTTCAAAACCATGTGGCAGATGTGCCTAAATCAGCATAGTGTTTGATTTCAGTGAAGCTGCATTGATTCCTATCATGGTAGATCTACCATTACGCTTCTGAATGGTGGGTCTTTCTAGACTGGGAGAAGGGGTAATATGTGCAGGAGTAACTAGGGGGGGAAATGTTTTCTGTACACAGAATAACGTCAGGTCTTATGTTAATCTGAGTATAGCATTGTTGCTTGATTTGCTCATTGCTAACTCTGATCCATAAAACCCTACAACAACTTTTATATCTTATTGTTATTTTTCTTCTGCAGTTTCTGTTTCTATTCTTGTTCTTCTCTCTTGCCTTTATTCTTTGGCCTTGATGTCAATGTGCCTCTTGGAAAGGTAAGGCTGTTTGATTTATTGTCATGAAGCTAGCATTTG
This sequence comes from Caiman crocodilus, assembly GCA_030014935.1. Classification (NCBI taxonomy): domain Eukaryota; kingdom Metazoa; phylum Chordata; order Crocodylia; family Alligatoridae; genus Caiman; species Caiman crocodilus. The sequence goes on from JAGPOW010003447.1 coordinate 21,524,527, forward strand.
TTGCACAGATTCTTATGAACTGAGGGGCAAAACCTGTAAATAATCCTGGGTTCAGTGACTTCAGTAAAGCTATGCCAGTTTACAGTAGCTAGGGAGCTAGCTCCAAGTCTCTAAGCTTATGTACGTTATAAAATGAAGAATAAGAGTCCTGTGGTTAAGACATAACTATCCAACAGAGGGCAAATTTAGTGGGTCTCCAAGTTTTATTGCCTCCAAACTGAGGTACTGCAAAGGGGAAGACACTTCACTGTTTTCCATAGTTTACACTGGTTCGCAATTCATTTCCAGGTGCAATTCCAGGGGGTGGATGTAGCCACATCAACTGAACTTTATTCCTTTCTTGGCTAGAAAAAGGCTAAATTGGGTACGATTAAACAGGGAGTGAAACAAATAAACCCAGAGGGAAAGTTAGGTTCTGACTTGTTAAAACAACCTTTGTCTCTTTCAAGTAGTTTGCAGTCCCATTACAGAGTTGCCACCACTTAAATATGATGTTCTGCTACAACAAGCAGTATTTACGGAGCATAATTCAGTACTATGCTATCATCTTAATTGACCAGAAGTCCCTAAGCACGACTTCTGGAACAGCGACTTAGTGCAGGAGTAGAAAGATGTGCTGAGGTAGCCCATAACTACCACATATTTGGATTTTACAATTTTTGTGTGTGTTCTGTGCAGAAATTAATAGGAAGTTGGACATTTCAAAAGAACTTTTGTTTTAAGGGCCAGCAAATAATATCAGGAAGAAATAATGTTGTCTGAATGGCTGAGTGCTTGACTGTGTCCAAAATAACAAAAATCAAGTTTCGGGGCTGTTAGACATCAGGACTCTTGGACAGATATGAACCAAGAATTCACAGAGTAGTCAAGATAACAGACATTTTTGCAAATACCATTTTCAATTCATCCAGGTTTTCCTTCTGAGCAGCGTAATCTATATGCACTTACCCTATTTCCAAATCCAGATGCACTTACCCTATTTCTACTTGCAAGAATCTGTGTCAAATGGAGAGATGGAAACAAAGCAGGTATATGCACAGAATCAGGAGTTACCCCCGTCCCTATCAAACCTTTTATTTTTTTCTGGTGCAATTTGCTTCCACAAAACTTGCATATGCATTTCTGGGCAAAATTCAGTTCCATTATGGAATGTGAATATTCCCACCTCCAGACAGGATGGTGGGAGCAGGAAGGGATAACATTGGAGAGCTTATATCTATCCAAAAGCAGGTTTAGACCTAACACTAAAATTGTACCTTATGAACTGTCAGGGGCTTATTTTGATTATGTTTAAAAATGCATACCTAAAAGCATATTGCTACCATCTGTTTTCTTGCTTTTTCTAATGTGTTCCGCATTTAGGGCCTGCCCTGACGTTGCAGAACCTTGTTGCATAGCGTGCATAGCACATCAACACTACAGCTGATCAGGAAAGGGCTTTTCTTCCCGGCCCTTTTTTGGTGGACATGTTTTCATTGTCATCGACATTTGTCTTTATGGTTGTCAATTAAAAAGAAAATTCCAAAATACAAACAAAAATCCGCCTTTTTTTTTTTTTTAGTCAAAGCTCCAAAATGTAAAAAACGCATCCAGAAATTTTTCATTTTAACAGATGAGCCATTTTCGTCAAAAAAACAGTTTCAAATGAAAAATGTCAACCCTCCTCTAATCAGCACTTAGCATAGAGAAATTCCAACTCCCGGTGTGAGGAGATTCATGAATATTTCATGAGACTGTCCATATGTTGTTTGTGCACCACAAGGAAGCAAGGAAGGGAGGGGAACATTAGTGGGTATAGAAATACGATAGCGGACTGAACAGAATTGATGTTTCAGAGACTGGTTTTCAGAAGCCGTGGATGTAAGCTCACATTCTTAGGAACACACGTTCCCTAAAATAGAAAAGTGCCCACAGTTTTCAAATGAGCCTCCCACTATCTCTTTGTTGTCTCAGGGTGGAAATACCGGTAATCTAAAACACCCTCTAAAATGCAATGGCTGCTTGCCAAAAGAAACTCTTCAGAGGGTATTTGTATGCATAGATTACACAGTGACTTTCAAATTAGTCTCCTAATTATTTCCACAACATATTCAAAGTCATTCTGAATTCCTGCTCGCAGTTGCATCACCTCCTCCCTCTGCTCAGACGAGGCGGCGAAAACGCAGATATATGGGAAGTAAAGCAAAGATAAATGCTTTGTAACCACTCGGTACAGGAGTCGTGTTTATGCCATAGTGACCTATGTGTACAGCATGTCTACCATAATAGGCAGTGACTGGCTAGAGAAAGCTGATGAGGGTATTTAAGCTTACTAGTCTAGTAAAGATCAATCAAAAGACTATAATTTCAGTTCACCTGAACACACACATAGAAGCCCTGTAACCTACTAGTGGCCCATCCCTGCTACCCAGGCCGTTCAGACAATCACAAGATATTTGCTGCAATCAGATGCAATGGTTTGGCGTTCCATCTGCCGTATTTCATGGTATAAGTCGAGTTTTGAAGCGCAGGTTTTAACTCTTAAACTTCAATCTTGACTTATACACCGTATTGATACTTTTGATCCCAGCCCCAGCCAAATCCTGGCCCAGCTTCAACCCAACCTTTTTCACCTTCCAAAAGAATCCCTGTCACAGGAGGGCATGGGGCTTGGGCCCAACCCAAGCACAGCTGGAGGGCCTTGCCGTCACTATGAAGATGCTGCTCGGCTGGGCACTGAGCCTGGCCCCGGCCCCTGCGAGCAGCACTGCCTGGGCCATGCCAGCTGAGAGCCAAGCCCAGCCCCGTCCCCTGCAAGCAATGCCGGGTTCAGCGCTCTGCTGGCACAGCCCAGGCAGCTCCACTCACAGGACATGGGGCTGGGCTCAGGTCACAGCCGAGCAGCATCTCCATAGTGTGCTTGCAGGGGATAGGGCCGTGCCAGCCGAGCGCTGAGCCTGGCGCTGCTCGCAGGGGATGGAGCCGGGCTCAGCGCTTGGCTGAGCAGCTCAGGCAGCACCGCTCACAAGGGGTGGGGACGGGCTCGCTGCTCAGCTGGCGCAGCCCCATTCCCTGCAAGTGGCACTGCCTGGACCATGCCAACCAAGCCCAGCCCCTGTGAGCATGTGTCCAACCCCCAGGTGTCTGGACCACAGTGAGGGTATGCAGGGACTGGTATAAGTCAACTCCATTTTTCTGATCCAAAAAGTTAGGCATGTCATAGATCTGGTGTACAAGTCAACCTAACTTTTTGGATCAGAAAAATGGAGTTGACTGATATACCATGTCAACCTGTACACTGTGAAATACAGTCTGTAAAGCTCAGATCTACCTCAGTGCTGGGATTGGCTGGAATTATGATCCTAGTGAAAATCAAAGCAGTTTCAAGATTGACTTTTAACTCCTTACCTAAAGCAGTATCTTTGGTACCACACACTTCACCCTCCTTTATTTTAACATATTTCCCATATCCTCAGATTTTACAATAGGATCAAATTTACCTGCCATAAATCAGTAGAAACTTCATTGAGGTAACCAGAGCTATTCTATATATTGCACCAGAGTAGCAGCAGAATTTGACTAAATGAAGTTATTCTGCATGGATTTCCATTACCTGTTAGGGGACTGTACAAATCTAGGTAATTACCTGAAGTTGCAATCTAGACAATCTAATTTAATTAGATGTTATTTGGGCTTTCTTTTTATCCCCCTTTTCTTCATGTTTGGGTAGTTATGGCAGTATCTGTCATTGCTAGGATTTCCCATCAAATGAATGAATCCCCATTCAAAGTGTCAGCCAGCCAGACAGTCCCAAGGCCACACCAACCGTTGGGGCACCTTTGATGTAGCATTCAAAGTGTGGACTTGTTAATTTTTCCTAAATAATATTCCACACCTGTCTTCCTTCACATGAAGGGGATTTAGCTGAACTGGAAAGAAGCAAAGGAGATTTTCCAGTTTGGATTTTCCAATCCTAGGGAAAAGGAAAAATGACATAGTGAGGGGACTCAGGGCTTTCCGAAAGGGTTTCCCCTAGCTTGTTTTCTTAAAAATCTCAGACTCTGAAAGTCACTATTGAGGTGCTCATCTGACAGCCACCTCAAGTCCTTTCAGCTGGTTTGGCTGTTTAGGATTGAAGAGATGGCAACCTTCCTAAAATTAAATAAGAAGAAACAAATCCTAATGTTATGCTGGGCCCTTCTCTCACCAAGCCTTGACTTTTTAAAAGGCTTGGCAGCATCTCCCACTACAGCCAGCATCTCAGAAAGCTTGTTTCCCCCTGAAATCTAAGAGAAGTGGTCAGATTTTCACCAAAAAAAAAAAAAATTGCTCCAAACAGTGAAGATCCCAGGGTCCTTGGTGATGGGTCATGAGGAAACAGGGGAGAATTCTCCACCAACAGGAGTTGCCAGGTGCGGCAGAGTGCATGTCCCTGCCTTAGTTTCCCCACCTGTAAAATGGAACAATACCTTCCGCTCAGGAGCTGAGTTGATTAACAAGCTTACAGCCAGAAGGAACACAAATCTACAGCAGCAAAGTGTTACACCCAAGGGAGATTCCCCTTTCTATTGTTTACAGTGCTACCTTCTTGCACAGGAAAGGCAGCTGCACATGGCATTTGGGGATGCAGAAATCTCACATTGATGAACACACTGCATTAGCACTTGCCCTGTGTACCTTAGATACACCATTTTTCTAGCCAAAATTTCCCAGCTTTGGGTCAGCCCTGGCCAGCTGCAGGCCTCCTGATTGGAGAGAAAACTCCCTTTAGCTGGGTTTTCCACTCCTAATTGCCTGGTATCAGGGGAGCTGCTGTAAATGTTAGACTGCAACACAAGCCCAGTGCCTGTAGAAAGCTCAGACACTCACAATTGCTCTACAGGTGCAAAGCATCAATAATCAGCAAGGAGAGCAACCCCTTGAAATCAAATAAAGCTAGAGACATTGGTAGGGACTAGTGTTTATCTGCTGTTACTAGTACTGGCCTACACTCCACCTACTTCCTCTAGGATGGGCTCTCTCATTACACGTAGGAGAGAGCACATAAGCATATTGGAAAAAGCTATAAAAAAGGCTTAGTGACATATTAGCAGATATTTGTCCTGCCATGGGATAGGAGCATTGTTATCATTGAGATTAACTTATTTGTTAACACCTGACTTTTCTAAGTGCTGTCAGCTGTACGTATATATCCAAGTTGCCTTGAAACTTGTAGTGCCTTCTCAGGACTCACTGGGACGAGTGGTGCATGTTTTGAGGTAGCTTGAGCAAAGGCTTTCCACAGCACAGTGCTCTGGGAGCCAGGAGACAACAATGTTATGGATCTTGTAGTTTTGGGAGGCCCATGCACTGAGAGGATCTGTACCTTTTTTGCAGATTGCCCTAGCTTTCTTGGACAGGAGGGGGTGTATGGAATCAGTTTGCTTCTATCCTGTACAACCTCCTTGAAATGTACTTGGAAACTTGTTTTATGATCAAAAAAAATCTGTGCTTCTCCAGACCTTTCTCCAGTTTCATCATCTGACTCTTTAAGCAGCTGAAGGGAAATAGAGCAGTACTCTCAGATGAAGGCTTATGGCCTCCTACTCAGGATCAGTGCAGCAGAGCTGTGGCTCTTGAAAGAAGAGAAAACAGGATATTGGATAGGGGAAAAATGTGCTGGAATGAAATAATGGGAGGAAACCCTGTTGAATCCAGTCTATATACATCTCTATATTCTGTTCCTATAGGCTTCCTGCAGTGCAGAAAGGTTGGGGGGGGTGTGCATCATAGGTATTTGTTTGCATGGATCTTTCGCCCTGTGAATTGCACTCTGCTTATAACTTAAATGAACCTGAAAACTGAAAGCAGTATTCAAAAGACAAATGCCAAGGTTTTCCTAGTTTCTAACCAAAACTCTAATGCTTTCTCAAAAGTAGTAAACAGGAAGAGTTCATTTGAAACTCCACCCAAAATTGGTCTCAGTTCATTCAATCCACAGTCCAAGTTCACTTCAGGGTTTCACAAACAGATCTTGAGGCAGTCTGGAGAGCTTCACCTACTTTCCTGCTTTTCTCATTGTGGAAGTTGCAGAACTCATAGCTGAGATTTCCCTACCGAGGCTTTATATGTGCCCTGTTCCTAGCGAGGAAATCAAATGCAGAGTTTCCTAGTGTAGAATTTGGGTTTTAAAATCCTGGCCTTGGGTTGCAGAGGAAGGCAAAGTACAAAAAGGGAGATGAAGTGCTCGTGTTTAGATTCTCGCCTAGTCCCTGGCCAACAATATCTACAAATATCTGTGAGATAAATGGACCCCTCCAATGACCTGATATGGGTGTTTCTCTTTTCTATTTTTTAGAGTGCCAGACTCCATACATAAGTCCTTAGAAAGGCAAATGCTTCCAATCCCACGAAGAAGAGAACATTGTTTACACCTATTTAAAAAACAAACCACCTGTAGCCAAGACTACAACCACCTTGTATTTTAAAGCCATCATTCAAGATTTGTTACTTGACAGTCCCTGTCTAACGCTACAATATATGCTGCATTTATTGAAGTTCTATATGTCAAACTAAAAAACAAAAAAAAGAAGGGGAAGGAAAAAAAAAAACCCTATGAACGGATAGCATTTAAAAAACTGAAGTAGAATCAGCAAGGAATCACTTTCAGCAGATCGAGTAAAATCGTGTCTTGGGCATGGAACCAAAGTTACAACAGGACAAGCTATCCCTGCCATGCAGGGGGGTCATGTTAAGTGTAACAACGACATCCCATGAAAGGATCGCTAATAAAGGGACAGAGCAGGAGAAACGCATTCAAAACTTTGAGGGGATACTGACAGTAAAACGTTCAGTTTGAAACATCTGGCTTTCTAACTACAGGGAATCTCTCTCTCTCTTTTTGGTTTAACTCAGGAACAATGACAGCTGCAATGTGAACAAAAGGAAAAAAATATGCACTCCGTTTTGTTTCATGAAGGGGCAAAACCTGGGCATCAGATAGGTGGTGGGAACATAACCATACCACCGCCAAGAGTGGCAAGGGAAGGGAAGGATGTAGGTGATGACTGACATCGTGAAGATTTCTAACCATGCTGTAGCCTTACCTTTCTTTACGATCCCTCTACAAAGAACAGCACGTTAACTGGTAGCTACTTTTTGAATGTTTTATGGCTGGCCCAAGAAGAAAATGACCCAGCTTGGTTTTTATTAATGTTTCTAATACTGCATGTAGAAACATAGAAATGAGGCTCAAAAATGGCTCCTGAGAAAGTGTGTCAGAGGGGGAAACTTGTGTTACCCCCTCCTGCAAAAAGCTGACTTCCCAGTTTGTCTAAATTTGTATGCTGATTCACATTTGAAACTGTTGCAGATATCTCGGTTTGGTTTGTCAAAATAACATTTTGTTAGCTGGCTTCCTGACCAACAGTACATAAACCAAAAACAGGTGAAAGATGGGCCAATGCATGCCACGTGTAGGACTTTGAGGCTGGTTCTATTTTCATGATTAAGGAAGGGTGAAAGAAACAGTTTGCCTTTCCACGTCTGACCTACTTCCCTAGTTGCAAAGCATGGGATCCCATCTTCCCACCCTAACTCGTGTCACACGTATCATCCTAGTAAATCAATGCAACTAAACCTTGAGAAGCACCAATGCACATCAAGGATTAAATCTACAATTTGGGAGGGGGCAGAGGCCACACATCTAACAAATCAGGAGGGAAGCAGGAGAGGTGACTTCTGCCTGTCTCTTGCTACCTTGCTGTTTGACACACACAAGCCACGTCACCTCAGCTAGCCTGTTCTACTTCCCACCTTGATAGCTTTTTAGGGGAACAAATAGGATTTTGCCCAACACAATAGGATTTTGATTTTGGCTGGGACCTCCATGTGCTGTGATAATACCAAAAAATAATAAGGGCCAGCAAACAGCCTGTATGTTATTTCCATCCTCAGCATTGGGTGTATGTTGGGTTTAAACACAGCATTTCATCAGATCTCAAAGCGCTTTCTAAAGGAGGTCCTCATCATTTTACAGATGAGAAAACTGAGGCACAGAGGTGAAATGACTTGCTGAAGTTTACCCCAGCAGGTCCTTTGTAAACTCTGGTTCTCCTGAGCCCCAACCATTAGTCCATGTTGCTCAGGTCTTGCACCTGACCCTTTGCAAGGAGCCTATGTCATACCAAGTTTGAGATGCCCAGACCCTCCCACATTTGCATATGGGACTTTTCACGTATGTAAGGATGATTCATCTATGTGGATTGCAATACCAGATCTCCTTCTACAGGAAGCCCAGTCATCATCATTTACTGCATGCCACATGCTGGTGCTGGGCCTCGCATCCAGTTTGGAAGCTTGTTGTGCATGATTGCTTTTTTTTCCTCCTCAAAATAATTTAAAAAATAAAAGAACCTCAACTTCATAAGCAACCAGTTTAGCAAAAAGGGCGCACTGAATTCTGCATTTGGCTTTGCATTCATTGTTTCTTCTTAAACCGGACCAGAAGACTGACATGCTGAATTAATGCAATTTCACTACAACCTCTCTGTTCAGAGGAGACTCCCTCTCTGCCTCCCCTTCTCCTCCCCTCGTGTAGAAGAGTCTATGCATCAGGTTAGCTTAAACCTACCATATGTGCTTTCCGTGGGTGCTGGTAGCAATAGAGAGTTGTAACTTCGAATCCAGGACCATGACATTTTCCCACATTCATGTGCTGTTATAGCACTGAGCAGCCTTTGCCCCTATTTATTAGTTGCAAAGATGCTTTGCAAAGCATATTTATCAGTTGCAAAGATGAGTTCCTTCTCTTCTGTTTTGCCTGTGCCACTAATTTTTTTTTCTATGTGTCTTTCGGTGTCCTGTGAAACCTCAGGCCAAGCATAGAAATCAAATGAGCTGAGGGTTAAATGTGGCATATTACTGGCTGTTACTTGCCATCTTCATGCAAGTGAGTAGTCACAGCAAAGCCACAGGCAAGACATAAGCAAGAGTGGTACCCTGCGTTCTGTGATGTTGCATTACCTCATTAGAGCCTGTGACCTCACTTCTGCTACAAGACAACTTTGGTCTCACCCCGGATCACTTGGTTTCAGTCAATAAAAGCAAGAATTTGTAAGGCATATACAAATGCCAGGTATCAGAATTAACTTTTGAATCCATTTGGGACAGCTTTTCTCTTTAAACCCTCTGAAATGCATTATACATCCTGATGAATCTTTGGCTCCTTCCTGCACCCTATAATGCATCTGCTTTCAGTGCCTTGTCTCTGATTTGTATGTCTCGGTCCTGACTTCTCCACTGGCAGAGTTGATGGGTACCTCATTCTTCAATCATTTTTTTTTCTTCTGTATAGTAATTAACTGCTTGGCCCTTGGGAGAGGGGTTGGAAAAAATTGAAGTTCACTAAACAAAACATTTAAACATTTTCAATGGCACTTACACACCCAAATCAAGTACATGGATATTTAAGAGTAAAAGCTGAGCTGGGCTTTCTTACTGCAGAATTTTACAATAATAGAAATACTGCAGTACCACCCATGGATGATGGAGCATTTGGACCATTACTGCAGCATGCTTTTTTGTACTTTCTTTTTATAAGGGCCTGTCACAGGATTGAGCTCTAAACACCTAATTCTCCATATGTAATTGCCATGTGCAAGTTTGACTCATGGTAAATGCAAGTTGTTGAAATTGGAGATTCGAACTCGGAAGCTGGAGTTGGGATGCTTTTGAAAATATGGGACAGTGAATATACCTATGTGCAGTACAGATCATCCAAACCCCATCTAGGCAAACTCGTTGGAAGCTCACATGTCCCCCACCTGTGGTATATCACAATCAATGCACATAACATTTATTTATTTACAGCGTATGCGTTGTCTGGTTTTGGTCTGACATCAGATCTAGCCGTTAATTTGTTACCTGTGTGTGGGTGTGGCTTTGGTTTAATGCATTATTTCTGCCTGCGATGCTCTTCACTAAATGGATTATATTCTGTCCTCTCTTAAATATGTGCCACCCCACTAACCGCAGTGGGACCAAGGAAGTTATTAACCTGAGGTCAGCATGTGGCCCACCGTGTTTTAAAGGCAATGTTACAAAGAGTTTTCACAGACCAGACCTGCTGTCTGGTTCAGTGGCTAAACCCTCCTTGGATTCAGTGGAAGTGAGCTGAGGCCTAATGATGGCAACAGACAGTGTTGGGATCAGTCTAGGAAAAAATTACCATTGCTTGGAGCCCCCTGTAACAGCTAATGTATTCCAACACTGTCATGGTAATTACATGGTGTATGTGTGTGCGTGCTCATCCTCTCTCTCGCTCTCTCTCTCGCTGTCTCAAACACACACACACACACACACACACACCATCCTTTTGATAGGCCTCTGGATGAGATAAACAATCCATCATCATCTCTTTGTGGATTGTAAACGTCCTGGGAAAGACCCCCTTGGAATGGACTGCTAGATTTCCTCCAGCAGCCTGAAAAACAGCAGCTGTTTCACACCTCTGTAACAAACTGTGCCTAATACCCACCCATTGACATCAGCTATACAAACTTTCTACAGTCAGCCAGATCAAAATGAGTTCAGCTTTTTAATACACACACACACACATACACCCCCTCCTATATATATGTATGTTGTGCATATATATATATATATATATATGGCCCTGATGTATATAGTAGTTTGTTGTTATAGCTTATAAAAGTGTACTTCCAATCCTAGAAATGATGACTTGGGCCAAGGGTTGTTCAAATGACACAACTGATAAACCCCTCGCGGTTTAGTTTTTCATTCCACTGCCTATGTGATGCTTTTCCTTTCTTTGATCACTGTCCTGCAGCGTTTTTCCTGCTTTATCTGTGTTGTTCCTGAAGTCCACTGAAGCAGAGTATTGAGACTCCTCCCTCAAATTAGCCTTGTAGAACAGCCACACAAAAAAATAGTCGTGACTATTTGCTAGCCTTTTTGGCATGGCAAACACAGGGTTTCCAAAGGGCAATAAGCTATTGTGCACAGGTCAGCAGTATTAATGTCAGCAGGGGTCACAGTTCTGAGATCTCATTTTGAAATGCCTAGAGATGTATGTGCTAAACCTTCCACCATAATCATAGTGGGAAGATCCTCTGAACCACCAAAGTTTTCAGTTCAACTGATTCTCTTGTGAACTGAACTGGCCAAGCCTTCATTCTCACTGAGGCTGGGTTCAATAAAGAGCCTCCTAGCCTTTGGCGACCCAGCAGGGTTTCCTTTTCTCCTTTGCATCAGCACCTGTACATATTTTGCTCCCATTTTTGTGTCTCTTCCCTAAAAGAACTGTAAATGAATTGGCAGAATGACCCTTTGATAAACACTGAACATGTATATGTATTATATGTATTAACGTGTAGATGAGAATCCTTACTGTATGTAAAGTTTTATGAATGGTTATTTTTTAATTTATGTATTTAATATAGGATTCAATGACCTCTGGTGTTTTAGTTTGTATAAAAAAAATAAAACAGGAGCATTTTTAAAAACCTCACTTTACATTCACTGACATGTTCAGAATCTGGTTGGCACATGGTGGCGATGAGCGGGCAAAACACTCTGCTCCTCTCCCTGCTCATTCCCCCATGCTAAGAGGAAGGCCTGGCTATTGCAGAGGGGCAGTCAGGTACTGTGATCTGGTGACATAACACAGGCTCAGTCCCAACCTTATGCAGCATAACTTATCATTTCGGCACCCTGGGCAATGGGGTGAGGCAGCGAGGTGGGGGAAGGAGTGATGAGCACTTCTTCACATATATGAGCTGCTGCTTCCTCAACACAAGCTCCACAAACACAAGCTACAGCAGTGGTGGCATCAGCTCCCTGGGGCTGCCATTCAGGTGCCCCCTCTAAGTTGGTGCCTAGGGCTGATACCCTGCTTGCTGCCCACCCCCCCAAGTTACACCGCTGGGCTTTGCCAGGTTTTGTGCTTTAGTAGAGACACTGGGGCTAACTGTTTCGAAAGACAGTTGGGTTTTCTCCCCAGCGTATGTGTAGGCCAAACCTGCTAATATTTTCTCTGCAAGTGGAAATGGTCTCTCCTCCTGGGCTTGTACTGACAAGACAGACAGGAGCGGGCAAGCAGTCTGTCTGTCTTTGGAGAACCAAAATCCAGTTCTCCAAGGGGGTTTCCCCAGAGCCTTTCCGCACGGTCATGGCTACCCAGAGCTCCTGCCAGGAACGCGTGCCTGCATACCTCTTGTTACCAGTCTGTGCTGGTGTGTGCCACGGAAACATCACACAAGCATGAAGATAAGCAGCTGTTGGAAAATTGGTGCCATAATACTTTTTCTTTTTAATACTGAACACACAGCTTCTGGCAATACCTAGACCTATAGCATAAATAACTCAATTGCATGGTAGCCATGGGGGTGCCGTGACCAGCTGTGTTGCTGGGAGGAACATCCAGTAGTCCCACTCATACACTCCTGCTTCTCCCTCATGCTGCAGGGTTGTTGGTTCTAGCCATGTTGATCTAAGGACATCGGCAGGCAAAGCTCTTTGGGTAGACGTGATATCTTTTATTAGACCAACTGAGTAGTTGGCAAAAGTTCTTGGCAAGCTTTCGGGAGCAGTCGCCCTTCTTCCTATGCCAACAGAGACTCCCTATGCCTGAAGAAGGGTGACTGCGCCCAAAAGCTTGCCAAGAACTTTTTTCCAGTTAGTCTAATAAAAGATATCATATCTACTCAAAGAGCCTTGCCTGCTTCTCCCTCAGACATTTCCCTTGGCAGGATTTCAGTATCTATAGCTATGATCTAACTACCTTCTTGCCTTGAGTGAATCGGCCGCAGGCTTCCCGAGGCTCCAATGGCTTTCTAATAGGCCCATGACATTTTTATGGAGGTTTGAAAATAAAACTTTCCTTTTGAAGAGTAAATTCCATTGTGGTCAAGGTTACTGGCTCGGCTGTGTTTCTGCAGCACCCTCGACACTAGCATTACTGCTGCATAGTAATGAGCTCCGTGACTGTACTCTGAAGTGACTGCAAAAAAAAAAGAGCTTAAAACATCTTGGAGCAATACTCTCTCATTACGGCTGCAGGCAGTGACATCTATAACCCCCACACAAGCAAATAAATCCTGGGCAGTTTTATATGCCCAGGGAGTCTGATTTGAGTTGCAACGGACAACTTTTAATAGCAACACAAATTATCTGATAAATACTGTAGGCTTGCTGTGGTATCTCAAAACATCTAGCATTGTATGTGGTGAGAAACAAATGGAACAAGGGTGCTACGTCTTAAATGGCTAATAAAAACCATAAAAGATAAACGTGTTTATACTAAATATGCTGTACTCTCATTCTCTCTGGCTCTGTGTTTCTAGTCTACCTGATCCCCAAGAGAGCAAAATCAGCAATTAGCTGCTAGCTCCCTTAAATTCTTAGCAGGTTTCTGGTTTAAAAGGAGATCATTAAGTTGAGATGTACTTTTACATGGTATTTGACCACTGAAATCTGGAGTTTTGTTGTGACACATCATCATAAAACTGGGCCTATTTGAAAAATCGGGTATTGGTTTGGTTCAGGGCTTCAATTATCTCAGCATTCAGGGGTCTTGGTTTTGAGTATTTCTTCTAAACACCTTTATAGCAAGGCACCATCCCCATATATGTACGCTCATCTTTTCTGTTGCAGTGTTCCCAATCAGTGTTGGCTTTCTCATACACCCAGGCTCTGCCATGCAAAGATTCAGCACCCAAATAATAGTATAGAGCCCTTCTTCTTGTCTCAGAGTTATATCCTATGTATATGCAATCCCAAACATGACTACTGGAAACAGCAAGCTAGCATTAAAATAGGCCATGAATATGGCTACTTCAGTGCTTTGATGAAGTTCCTAAGTCTCATCACACGATGGCAGCATTCTTCTTCCAGCTTTTTCCTCCCTCTCCCCAGATATGGGCTGGGTCACTGGCCTAAAGAAGTCTGCGCAGCTTTTCTTTGTGAGTTGCAAAACCCAATTTCACCCCTCAATTTCCTCTGTATATCTGTTCCTCCTTTAAGTGTACATGCAAAAGAGATGTTAATCGCAGAACAAGTCTTGGCTTATTCTGCTGCTATATTTGGTCACAACTTGGAGGGAAAAAAAAGTCTACTCAATAGACTCATTTTTGCAAGGAACTACTATGTCTCATGTCAGGGACTGGGCTGGCTCAGCAAGGGCAGATGCAGTAAATTAACATCCAGATCTAACAGACTCAGCATTCAGAGCGAGCCTTGGAACTAATTAATTAGACACACAACAATTCAGTCTCGCTCTTGTGCCAGACGAAAAAAAAGCGGGGGAAAGGTCAATCTGAATCACTCCCTAATTTTTAGAACGTGAAAACATATGATTTCTTTTGCCTCTGCTTGTAGACATAAAAGAATAATTTGGAGTCTTTAGCATTTTTTTCCCCATGGGATGTTCTTTGTAGCAGTGTCCTCCCTATGATTTTTCTCAGACTCATCTGCTTGAGCCATTAATGCACTTTGGGCCAGGTTATAATCTCAGTTACACTTAGGGGGTAAACACAGAATGATACCTTTAGCCACATCCAGACAAGTGCAGACTTTTGGTTCCCCAGGGAATGCCTGTGGCACACGGCAAGTTACCCCAGGGGCAGTAGGGGACCCCAGCAGCCTTACCTGGGGTCCTGGAGGCCTCCTGGGGCTGCAGCAGCAGCGATCCTGCTGGGTGGAGCCGAGGTGGCTGCAGCAATGTACCTCCAGGTGGCCTGGCTCCAGTTTTCAGCAGCCTACTGCCCAGGAATGCATTGCTCCGAGTTTTTTTTCCACCCTTTTTTTACCCCTGGATATTCAAGGGTCAAAAAAATCTGCAGAAAAAAAATGGACCAGCTCACACACAGGCAGCACACCCTTGCGGGACAAAGAACACCTGACCGTGCAGGATGTGGCGCTACAGACATGCTTGTGGCACCACATACCGCACGACTGTACTCGTCTGGATGTGCCCTTTGATTCTAAATACTCTGGATCTCAACTAATGCAAATGAGACCACTGTCTGGCTTACTGACCTTCCAATTGTGTGAAGCTGAGTAAATAACCCAATGAGTCAACTGATCCATTAATTCAGACTCTTTGTGTTTGTCGACTCTATGCACAGATCACACCTTCCTTAGGTATCTTTGCTGTTTAAAATGATAAGCCAAATAGCTTCTGCAATTAATTGTTGGTGCTCCGGAGCTTGTTTCTAGTCAGTGCATGTGAATATTTAACAATCAGAATCCTAGATCTTTTGAATGAATCCTTGTGTCTTGTTTCCTATTGGATAAGCCTGACTTGGAAACACATTCCCAAATTAAGACTTTGAAATACCTCTTTTGTGACTCTTACAGTGTTCTCCAGTATCCAAACTTGTATGGTTGCACGCTAGAACACTGGTGGATGATAAACACAGATATGCAAAAGTGCAGATGAAGCAAATTTACATACTTTTAAATAACCATTGTTGAAAAAATGTTTAGCAGTAACTTATCTTGTTCTGGAAACATATTAATGAAACCAGTGATAACAGTGATAGAAAAGAGGAGCATTTTCTCCCACTGTTGCTAGGGACTCATAAGTCTGAGATATAGACAGTAATTTCCACTATCATTCCCAAACAGTGCACAAGTACCTTTCATTTGAATAATGTTCCAAAAGGGCCACAGACTTATAATTTAGATACTGTAATATCTTCTCCTTCCTCGCTGCAGAGAAAAGCCTATAAAAGTGATATATGGCATAGCTGAAAATGGGTCTTAGAGCAGGTAGTACTAATCAGATGAATCTGTCTGCATGTTACTTCTGTGTATGAAGGGGAATAAAGAATGGACATCTGTTACTGCTGGGGACTGTACTGTTTATGATAAAGTCATGCCATTGGGTAAACACAGTCTCTGAAAGAACTGAACCAGGTTTGTTGGGAGCAAATGGAAAGAAACAGAGTTTCAGACTTGGATTCTTTGTCGATACTGTACAACGTACCAGACAGACCCAGGAACTAACCCTGTTATTTAAAATGCATATTACACTGTCTTATACCATCAGCTGGCATACTGCTGCAAAACCACCTTATTTGGCAATCCAGAGGCCATAATAAGAGAGATTTACATAGCCCACAGACTCCTGGCAGCTTCCTGATGGCCCTTCTGAAACACTCACATGCTTATAGAGTTGAATAGAGATGACTAAAGGCAGGATTTGGGGAGCACTTAACTACCATTGAAAGTCAAAGAGCTGGACACTGAACTCTCATAGGTGGTTTTAAAAAAAATCTTACTTTACATCTATATACATTCACATCCAATGTTTCCAAAGCAATCAAGGAGAACAGGAAAAGTTGTCTTGGCCTTTTCTGGGAGGCTAAGAATTCAGTCTGGTAGGATGAAGTCATGTTTTCCTCCCACAGAACAGATTTGCTGTGACTTAGGCTGCCAATTTAACCTGGGCTATTCAGCAGCAAGAAACCTTTTCCAAAGGGAACTCTGCTTCTCACATTAGCAAACAAAAGATAAAATGTTCTTGCTCAAATTACAATAAGCTGTAAAAGAAAGCTTAGCCTACTTTAGAACTGCTACATTGAGTTTCATCCCTGCTAACAGGAGTAATTCCCCCGGTTGCTTGCCAAGGAGCCGTTCTACCAGAGCTTTCACGTAGAACAGTAACTTCTCAACTTCGTTAGAATCAAAGCAGCCTTCAGACAATGCCAGCTCATAGTTTTCACTTGTTTTTTGACGACAGAAAAATAACTGATGTAAAAAAGGACCTCAGAAAGACGACAGCAGGTCAGAATGTTTCTTAACACTATCTTATTTGAAATGTCTGGGTTTATTTTAGGAAACATGTTTGCACACCTACCAGCGCTAACATTGTGTGGCACTCTACAGCACCCTTCAAAGGATCTTGGAGTACCCTATGGTATCACAGCCCCCTGGTTGAGAATCACTGGGCTGGAACCTTAGCCACAAACTGTGTCCCATTGCTCTGGCCTCCAAATGGGATTACAGGTACGCAGGGGGATTCCTCGTCAAACAAAGCAAAGCCTCTGTCCCACAGTAAAGCCAATACTTTGTAAAGTCAGCTTGAAATGGAGTTTGCTAAGAATAATTGTCATATGTGCTAGTTTCACGAACATTGGGCACATCTGCATGTGCAATTAGTGAGCCTCAATAAATTCTGGTGCAATTCTCGCCAGAGTCAGCTGCTTCCTAGTAGTGTCTTCACATGCATCCAGGACCACAGCAGTTTGAGCTGAGGCAAAGCAGCTCCAGGCTGGCAGCAGGCTAGGGGGTCAGCCCCGGGCTCTGGGTCCTGGCATCAGGCAGTGAATGATCTGGCTGGGGCATGAAAGTGCCCAAAGAGTAGAGCTAGGTAGCAGGCAGGGGTCTGGCCCCCTCCTGCCTGGATTGACTGGGCACAGTTTATAGCCAGGTCAGCATTTATACATTCATTTGTGTGCAGTTATTTTTGCTGCCATAAGTACTACCTTATGGCAGTGAAAATTAGCCTGTTGCAGTCTAATTGCATCATGTGTATACATTGTAATGCTTTGTACCACAGCAAATTAGTCTATTGTGTAAAGTGCACATGTAGATGCACCCATTAGGACTTAGATGGCAAATAACCTGATATTAATAAGGACTTTCACTCTGAGGCAAACGTTCACCTACATGATGAGAAACAGCTCGCTGATTTGTCAGCATTAACTCTACAAGGGCTACTCAAATGAGCTGATGTGCTGTACACTGTGATTTAAACCTCCACTGCAATTCCCTCACAGGCATGTATATTTTGCAGCACTGGGAATTTATTAAAGGACTTTACTAGCTAAGACCCTGAACTGGAACTATGGGACAAACCACCCCACTCTTGTTTCCTGCCCCAACTGGTGGAAAAGTTCAGATTCATGCTTTGCAACCAGTGCCTACTGAATGGGTACAATAAGACCAGCATGTGTCTGATCAAAGCCTGCATGGGAGGTGGTGGATGTGTTGAGTCCTTGCATGACTTGTGTCATAAGTAAGTCCTTCCACCAACACAGAAGCTTGGAAATGCTGATGTGACAGTCCTCCACTTCAAACATGCAGTGGACAGTTCATACATGGCAAGAAATGCCTTTCCTCCCACAAAATCCTTGGCTGTAACATTCTCCTGACACTTCCCGGCCTTCCTCTGCCCATGAAAACACATTGGGCCTGTCACACTTTTGCTGAGTTTCATTCTGCAGAGAAGAATCAGTGCCTTCATGCTCCTACTCGGGGCGGCAGCACAGCAATGCTTTTATTGCAGTTGTTGTCAGAGAGACAAAATATTATTTTGCCTTTCTGGGGAAGCCCATAAGCCCATAGGCAGAAGGAAAGCACAAACAGTAGAGGCACTGTGGACCACAATAGAGACCTCGTAGAGGGGAGCTGCCAACAACAGTCTTAGAGGACAAATGGAAACCACATTTTTGAAGTTCAAAGTAGTAGCTGGGTGGTGTCTTTTACAATCTTTCATGCTGAAGTCCATTGCAACCCTAAACGAAGCATGTTTTATAGCCCAGTCTGAGGATGCCTTGTTTACTTTAAAGAGCCATTCATTATTCTTCTCTTTGATTCCCTGGGATCTGGATCTGGAAAGTGAAATGGCAGCCTTCTGCCAGACTAAGATAATACAATACATTAAAGGCTACACGTTCATATATGGATTCAGATCCATACTTCCTAAGTGTTCAAAAGTACCCAAGCCCTCTTAAAATAAGGAATGAAGCAAAGAGGTCCTGCCACACACGCTCTTACTTGCCTTTGGTTATTTTACCAAACCAAAAGGGCCCTTCACATGAAAAGGCAACAGAGTTACAGTCGAATCAAAGGGAAATGTTGTGCACCTAAGGCAATCTAGGGGCTGTGAAACAAGCATGATTGGTTTAGTTTACCAATAGGAAGGCAGAGAGGGGGAATCTATTTTCTGTCTATAAATACCTCCATGTCAGGTGGAGAGGGAGAAGAAGAGCTATTTAAGCTGAAGAATAGTGGTGGCCCAAAAACAAATGGGTATAAGCTGTCCATCCACAGGTTTAGGCTGCAAGAAAGCTGCTTATCAGAGCAACATGGGTTTAGGGTCAACATAGGGATATTTTAACCCTCTTCCAAAGCCTCTATTATTGATTATTCAGGAATGGACACTGATTGGGATGGATTACTATCCAGTTTCAATTTGGATGGATGGGCCATCTAAATTAGGTAGGCCATTTCTGCCTTCCGGCTTGTTAGGGGCTGAACTACTTTGCAGTATTTTATTTGCACAGCAGCACTGCTCTATCCATGTCTGTTGAAGCCATTTCCATGTAACGAATGTAAAGACTTTGAGCAATGAGGAGCTGGACTGCAATGAGGAGCTAAGCACCAATGATCCTGCACCAATTTTACACTGAGATAACTCCACTGAGTTATTCCTGTTTACTCTAAAGTGAGAGGACCACGGGACCAAAAGTAATTTAATGGCATACAGTGTCCTCCCTCTCTCCAGCTCCAAGTGGACAGGCATCCATTTAAAGGAAGGCTCATCATGATCATTGTCATCTTACAACAGTTTTGGTAAGTAGGCCAAGAACTGAATATACATGGAAAATAAATTGCTTGTAATCCCCCCAATTTACCACCCCAGGTCACAGTAGAAATAGTTTGGTGGTATAACGGGAGCAGACTAAACGAGGAACAGGAGAACTTGCACTGCTCTTGTTCATAGTACATGCATCTTTTGAAACAAAAAGCATCTCAGCCCCTGAGGCTACAGATGTGGGCTTTTTCCAAAGCACTAAATCTATTTCAAAGCATCTGAATATGCAAACAGAAGAGAGGGATCAGGACCTCTGACTTCCCAGAAATACTGCCTCATACATCAACATGAGGGAGAGAAACGGCCCTGATGATAAGGGACTATTCCGCTTTGCCAGACTTGTTCACTTAAAATACCAGCCGTGCACTAGACTGATAAAAAGCACCAGCTCTGGAGCCTTGCCATTGATTCTGAAGACTTACAGCAAGACGCATTCCTCCCCAAAGGCTGTCAGCAAGCTGTCTGCCATCATATTAGCATAGTAGTATGGCCCACACAGAAGAACTTAGCAGTTTCTTCCTGGAAAAGGCAGCTTCCATGCCAACATTTCGAGTGGGAAGGAACAGCCACGCTACCACTCAAGCCAGGGGCTGGGCTGTGCCAGCTATCAACATACAGGATCAATCTAATTCATTGCATCCTTGATTGGTATTGTAAAACCAGAAATTATGGGGCAGACGTCATCAGACTGTATTTCAGAGTAAGGAAGTAGGCAGTATTTTGACTAAGCTCCTGATATTGATGTTTTCACCAGTGTCAAGCAGGAGTACTTCTACTCAGGTACTGGTGGTGATACCAAACCAGAAACATAGGGTGCCTATACACAAGCAGCGAGGTTGCTCTGACACGCTGTAATTATGGAGCATCAGAGCAGACTCGATTGATCAAGTCTACTGGAGCTTGGTAGTTACTGCGCTCCAGCAGACTCCTGCACTTGTGTATCAGCCCCTGCACTTAAAAGCTCATTCGATGAGCTTTAGTTAAAGTGTTCCTACCGCCATTTTTAAGCATGGGGATGCTGATACACAAGACACTCCAGGCACTTTAATTAGAGCGACTCTCGGAGCCACTCTAATTAAGATGCACCTCTCCCTCCCCCTCCACTCCCAGAGCACGTGTATGTGCCCAGGTCGAAAACAGATTCTGAAGATTGGTCTGAGCCCCAGCTTTGGTTTTAGACACTAATTTTGTATTTTTGAAAGCAGGAGCTGATCCGATCCAAAAGTATGTTTTTGCAAAGAATAAGAACAAATCTGAAATTCAGGTGTGGAGTCAGAGTCAAATTCTTTATCTTCTACCCAGATAGATCTAGCCATTGAGGGATGTCCAGGCGAGCCACATAGAAGCAACCATTCATTTCTGGGGCTAGTTCTGCTACAGCAAGTTATGAAGACAAAGAAACATGTAGGAAGCGTGCAGTATTCCTACATGACTCAAGTCTTACCCAGGCTACTGCAATTAAACAGGGTCTGTTGAGTGAAGGACTGAGTCATCAGTGTCTGGCTGTGTCTGTCTTGGGCAGAAAGATGCCAAACAAAGAGCTTGTGTAAAAGGAAATATCATTCTGTCTGCATATTAAAAGGTTTCTCTATGCCACTTTGCCAGCCAATTTGGACAGCAGTAGTTTTCCATTGTTTGGACATTTATCTAAACACAATAAAAGCCCTAAGGATTGGCAATGGGCCATTTGCAGTGCAGCAAGACTGGGCTGGGAAAGCCCCATGCCACTGAGAAGAAATGTGCTTCCTGGCCTTGGTAGGCAGCTTATGTTCAAGCTTGTGTCTCTCTCAAGTGGAAAGATTGACTGCCACATGAAAAAGTGAGAAAGAAAGAGGACACTATGAAAGAGAGGAGGTAGGACCCATAACCCTTATGCTACATTGTGTTCAGCCATGATAGAAGCAACTCACAGAGACTTCACTTCCAGTCCTAGATGGGGCTAAAGACATCCTAGACATCATGCCCTCACTTCCAGGAGTAGGTTTCACATGACCCTTTGTCCGCGTGTTTAAGCCTAATGTTCAATGGAGCAGTATCAGTCTCAAAAACACATGCTAGATCCTCATTTCCAGCTAGGAACATACGGGCAGGAAGATGCGGTGCACGTCACTGAAGGTCTCAGATGGGTGACTTACAGAAACGTATCGGCACTTTAGGAAACTGTAAAGCTCCCCCAGTTACCTGCATTCAGCAGCTGATTCAAAGAGAGAGATGATCATCATAGTAAAGTATTACTGGTAGAGACAGTTGGAAAAATGCAGAAAAATACTTCATACCCAATTTTTGAAGATTTCTTTAAAAATTTCTAATTTCCACTTCAAAATTATAATCGCTGTTATTATTACTGGCGATGAGAACACAGTTAAATAGATAAGCTGGTAGATTGATTAATTGGTGTTTAAAATACATATTAGGATACAGGGAAACAAATATATATTATAGGCATCAGTTAACAGGCTCACTGTAGCTATTTCCTAGCAGTTCTGGACTGAATAGTGTTTTGATGCCATTAAAAGTTCAGTGAAAAATATTTAAATTATTAGCTTTATGAATCTGTTGCTTGACACTGGGTCCAATTTCATGATCCAGACATCAGTTGGCACAAGCTGGCAACAGGTTTGAGGTCTCATGGTACAGAAGACAAGATCTCAATTTTAGTTCTTCCATTGAGGCTCAACATGGTCTTCACATAGACATGGACTTCTTCCTGGAAGCATGACACACAGCCACCCTGGTATGGATGCAGGGAGTCCCAGATCTGTAGGTTAATGCCACACAGACACTGTAGCAGCACTGAAGCATGGCAGCGGGCATTAAAGGAGTGCTGGATCCTTAGGATCTTCCACTCTGAAGGTGGTATATCACTGAAACAACAGGGGCTGGCATGGTTTTGAAGTGTCAGTGTGTAATTAGGGAGTCTTTAATCCACAGATTATCAGCTCCTCATTCTAAAGCCCCCATCTGTTGTGCACATTGAAAGCATTTTATCTCTGGGCCTGCTCACGCTCAGGCTCACAGGATTTCAGCTTCTCATAAGGCTTTTATTGTTCATGCAAAGTGGCCTGTGTGAATCTGCCAGTTGGTGGCAAGGCATTGGAGCAGATTTGGGCTATCATTTTCACACTTGGGTGCTTAATGTTAGGCACTTAGAGTTGTATTTAGGCATATAATTAGTTAGTCTGATTTGCAGAACC
This sequence comes from Caiman crocodilus, assembly GCA_030014935.1. Taxonomy (NCBI): domain Eukaryota; kingdom Metazoa; phylum Chordata; order Crocodylia; family Alligatoridae; genus Caiman; species Caiman crocodilus. The sequence continues at coordinate 21,547,303 of JAGPOW010003447.1, forward strand.
TCCCATGGAAAGTCTAAAACATTTGCACTCAAAATAATTCAGATAGTTATCATCCACAGGTACTTCTTATCCATGAATCCCTGTTTCTGGATTACACTGATTTTCCCTCTGCTGACTGGCATTACTGTGTATGTGATTACATGCGCAGGTGCTCACACATACATTTGTAAACTGCATCTCTTCTAATCAACAGGGATTTATTTCTTCCTGGGGAAACAAAGAAGACAGGCAGTGTTTCCTTACCATGTAGCTATCCTCAGAGATTCTCCCCAGGGAGGCAAGTAAGATTGCATTTAAGGGCTTTACCAGAATCCCACAAAGTTTTTCCCAAGGACCCTGCAAATCAGCAAATTCCTCAGCACCTTCAAGACATGCTCCCCAACTTACTGTGTGAGCCGTGAACTAGACCAGTGCATCTCAACTTTTTTCGTACCAGGACTCATTTGCTAAGATTGATGTCTTGTCTTGATCCACGCCCCATGGGCCATGCTGGGTCCCCTCACTCCCAACCTACAGTCCGCTGCCCCCACCCCTCCAGCCCTGCCAGAGGGGGCCCCAGCTGCCCCCATCCCACCCCTGAGCAGCGAGTGTGGACCCCTGCATGTATGGGCACTAGCCCTGTACCGCTGGCCCAGGCACGCAGCTCCTCTCTGCAAAGGACTATCCCCCACCCCCTACCGCCTCCCACACACACCAGCCCTCCAGACAGTCCTCTGGACCTCCAACCCCCATTCCCGATGCACTTATCTGCATCCAGCAGCTGGGGCTGCTGCCACACGTGCAGATGCCTGCAGCCTCCAATTGTCCCAGGCAGCCTCTTGCAGCCTGGAAGGCTGCCAGCCTGCTCTTTCACACCTTTTTCTGAGACTTGCTTGCAACTCTTTCATATATTCTTTCAACCCACTTTTGGGTCTCGAGGCACCAACTGAGAAACACTGAGCTAGACCACTCCTGCAGGGGAAGTTGAAATTGCTTTTCCATCTCCTTTGACTGTTTCAACAAAGCTCAGCACACTGGATTCTGCCTTCATAAAATGATGTAATCAGGGCTTATATCCAGCCATATGGCTATACTTACATTTCCAATACAGCCAGTTAACCAGGAAAAGAAAGAGGTCAAATTCTAAATGAATAGAATCAGAGACATTTCCTTCATGCAACCTCAAATACTCAGAGAAATTTCCCTTTTCAATTTACAAGTACCCAAAAGACTCTAGGGACATCTATTTTTTTTCCTCTGATCAACATCTATTTTTTTACCTCCAATCAAAAGTTCAAGCCTTACACCTTTTTCAGGAGTAATATAATGTTGTTATCACTTGATCCATGTGCACTAAGGGTAGAAAAATAATTTATAAATAATAGTTTGGTTGACACATTTTATTACTGTTGCAGGTAATAAGCTTTCCAAACACAGATGTCTTCATTATTCAAAATTACCATGACTTTCTCCAGCAAATGTCTCTTGGTTGGAAGATCATTCATCAACCATTCATTATAAATATTCGAAAACCACAATTTGTGTGACATGTAAGTTACCTACATATGTTTCATGGATTTATTTCCGTTTTATGATTGAAAATATATCAATGAACCAACAACAGCACAAGGTTCACAGCGTGTATCAGAGGGTTGCATTAAACAATGTGCAGCTAAAAATTCACACCAATATCAGCTCTAAACTATAGTTGGGTTTTTTTGTATTTGAGCAGATATGGTTATAATTCACTGAATATCTACACTGGTAAAGCTTGTTCTCCTGAATACTTAGGGAAACACAAAATGAGCAGGAATAAAATCCAAACAAATGTCTTCAACGTAGGAATAAATATTTATAATAAAAAAATGAGCAGCGTTTAGCAAGCTCTAGTGAATATGAGGTGGATTTGGTAGATTCTGGCCACTGCCCAATGGACTGGCATCAATTTAAGAAGTAATCATCAATTGTTGCACCTGACAGCCAGGGACTGAACGAATAATGCATGTGTCCCTGGCCTATAGGCAGCTTTGAGATGTTAAGGGTAAAGTACATTGCTGGGATAGCGTGCAGAGGAAGCTTACTCTACAAGTGCCTATGCTGTATTCATTCTGAGGACTGGAACCTACCCGGAGCTCTTGCACCCAACATGAACATTAAATCCACAAGCACGTACGTGATTTGCCAGTGTTCGATACTCAAAGTACTCTAAGAGCTCTGTACAGCAAAACAAGGTGACTTGCAGAAGAAATCTGTGTGGCTGCAAAAATGATTGCCTTGCTTCATCCGGTTTCCTTTGGACCCACAAAGCAGAGTTGCTGAGTTATTGCATTCTTTTATGATGTCTTACACAAAATCACATTATTAAGTCCAGAGACACAGCTGACTGTTCTCTGCTCCCGGGTTTGCATTTCATGGTCACCACAGCAACTGCCACAAACAGTCTTGTTAACCTCTGAGAGCACCCTGTTCATAATCTTAATAATCCACCCTCTCCAGATGGAAGAGGAGTTTTCGTTCACAAAACAAATAGCTTGATATGGATGAGACCATTCAAATTGTCTTTGTGCACTGATTTTTCAGGTGCAATGAAGCTGAAGGAAGGAAAAAACTTAAACAGTGAAATAAGGTATTGTCTACATGATCTACATTGCAGCATAGTCTAAGAATTTAAACCAGTTTAATTAGACCATAGTATCATAGTATCATAGTGTCTAGAGTCGGAAGGGACCTGGGCAGATCATCTAGTCCGACCCCCTGCCTTGGCAGGAAAGAGCACCGGGGTC
>JAGPOW010003447.1:21550164-21584717 GCA_030014935.1 Caiman crocodilus
ACCACATTGGCCCTCTTCCAATCCTCCGGCACCTCACCAGAGCACCACGAGCGCTCATAGAGCCGCGCCACCGGTCCCGCAATGACCTCGGCCAATTATCGACCAGTATCAACCCTCACGTGAACACACTCACAAATGAGTATATGTACCTCTGTAACTATATTGGCATAAGTGGCTAAAATCCCTGCGTACACAAGACCTAATTTATACCATGTCTGATGTCACCTGCATCACAACGCTACATAATTTTTACTGATGGTGTATTCAGTGGGTTTACAAAACAAGTAATATTGATTTTAGACCAGATTCTGAACTCTCTAGATGAGCTGCAACAGTATTTAAATCAATGGACTTACCCTTCCTGGTGTCCATTGGAGTAACTGAATACAAATCTAATCTTAAGCATGAAAGAAGCCAGGACAAGGTGGCACCTTAGAAACTAATGGGTTCAGAGAAGCATAAGCTTCTGTAGGCAGCCGTGTTGAACCAATGGTGCAGCAAACATACACTGCATGCCAGCTAATTTATATCTTTCCCACAGTAAAAGGCCTGAACCAGGCACTTGGATTACAACATCACCAAAGTTATTCTCTGGGTTTGGGAGGATTTTTTGCTGATTTATTTTTTTTGGATGGGGTGGTGGAATGAAGCTGTAATATCTCTAGGTTTTCTTCTGTTCGGAGACATTAAAACCACCAGTTTCACTCACTGTTTCGGTAATTATTTTGTGGGTTTCTGCTTTATTTTAAGCCTTTACAACACGCTCTGAACTATCCTTTACCCATCCAAAAGTGATCTTCTAGGAATCCCATAACTGTGCCTGAATTTTCAAGGTCTCCCCTCTGCCGGATATACAATACAGCACTAAAGGGGGCACCAATATGAGGCCCATAGTGTGCCAACCCTGCAGCCCCAGAAACTGGTATGAGAAGCAAGGGGGAGTTCCCACTTTCATATAGAAAATCATAGGGGTTGGGGGCCACAAGCCAAAGGGAGGGAACAGGTAAAAAGGTAAGGAAACATTAACAGTGTGGCAACATACACTCAGCACCTTAATTTCCACCTCATTTTAATGTCCATGACGTGTCCCCAAACAAGTCTTTAGGCCCTAGAGCTCTCAAACATCAGTCTGCAGCTGCCTCCAACTCTGAGTCCAGCTCCTTCAGCCCACAGTCCTGGCTAACTGAGCCAGTGAGATCTCCAGCTGCACTGTCATTCCTGTGCGTGGGGCTGGCCAGGCTCTCTGTGCACACTTCTGTCTCCTCCGCTTACTCCAGCCTCAAGCTTCCTCCTCTTTTTTCCCTTACCCCCTAGCCCCTGGGTGTTTCTGTAGTCTAAATGAACCATCAACACAGCACTGAAGACTGCGCCCTGGTTTCTCCTGCTGTTACACATGTTATAGTCACATTACAATAGCTTATTTACTAGTTGAAAGAATCTGAGGTTTACATGAAACTTTTCTGAAGCATGTGTATCACATGTCAAAAACTTAGTTATTTCCCTTATTGACCCCCAGTTTATTTAGGTAGATGAACAGTCTCATTGATGTCAATGGCAATGCCACATGCAGCGGTTATTGGCTTTGGTTTTGCAAGACTTGCAAATCTCGCCAGAGCTGCACATCTGCTCGTGACTTCCTAATGCCTTTGTTGGCTCATGTCTGAGCAATCTATTTCTTGCATAAATAAAGAGCAAAATCACTCAGTAATGACCATATGATAAGGCTCCATCTACTTTTATTTGTTTATAATATCTCTAATTAGGTGATGTGCTGGGAGGCCCATGCCAGAAATAGGTGGGTTTTGTTTCCACGAGCCTTTCAGTCTCAGATTAGCACAGAACTTCAAAAGTATTTACACTAAACAAAACGCATGCAAAAAAGCCATGATATTGATGGCTTGCAGTGCTCTGCGGGAGCATAAAGAGGCTTGAGAATAACCTTTGAAGAGATATACAGAAGGTCTGAAAGCAGAAAGCACCACCCTTCAAGGTGCCCCTGATGCTGCCAAAATATATTCAGTATTTTATCTTGAAGCCTCCCTTGCACATGTTAAAGTAGGATGAGGGAGCATATGACACTAGGAGGTCCCACTGATGCTGCAAAGATATAAAACTGATGGTCAGCTTTTTCCAGCTTGGACACCTAAAGCTAGGCACATAAAATCCCATTAAAATACCTAAATAAAGTTGGATTTTTCAGGAGTACTAAAACATACACACCACTCCCACTGAAATCAGCACGCCTGCCGGTATTCAGCGCCTAAGAAACTCAAGCCATATTTATGTAGGGGTCTAAGCAGACATTTAAGAATCTGCAGACACCTCTTGGCTAAAGGTGCCATTGATTATTTAAATCTTTTAAATCTCCTGCAGTACTCACATAAGCGTCATTTAAAGCATGGACTTTCATGGATGGCAGTAAGCTTACTTAGGGCTTTAAAGACAGCCTAGAACATGTTCAGGATTGAGACTAGTTTCTTACAACTGTCTGACTCAATATATCCCCATATGCCCTCGCCATATTCCCATTCCCAATATCATTTTGGTTTGCAATGGACTTCCTTGTCCCCACCCCTCTAATCTAGCTGTACACAGCTACCACCTCTACCTCTGGAGGCCTATTTCTTGCTGGGGCACTGCAGAACTAATTGGGCCTCTTCGACCCCCTTTCCTAATCAGGAGAAGAAAACAAAGTGCTATGAGTTCCTCAGATGGATAACACAACTGAAGTGTAAAACATTGCAGTGCAAAGTTCTGGATACAAATAAGCTGCAGCCATGAACAATAGGAAATATAGAAAAAAGGCATAATCATTGAACACGGTCTTGATACAATCCTCCAGGCGTTTCAAACAGGCCAAAAAAAGGTTGCTTATGTGAGATAACATTGATAGGCCCCTGAGAAATTATGAGTTCCAAGACTAAAGTTCAGAAAGATTTCCTTCTAAATCTTCTCATCCAGAACCAACACGCTCTTTCAGACAACACTGTTGTTTTTAGACATAGCTGGAGAGCATCGCTGTTATGCTTTCTTTATAACTTTGGGGAATGGAGATTTAGTGCAGGAGATAAGAAGCCTTTGGGACATTTTGATTAAGCTCCTAGGAATGGCAATATGCACCAAATATTTATATTAAAATAACAACTACCTACAATAGTTAGATAGCTTGGATTCCTGTGTATATGAGGCAGGGAACCTTAAAGTAGCTGGCTCTCAAAAATTCCTCTTTAAGTCCAAGGTTAATAGGCTGGAATTGCTGCAGTTGCTTGATTGATACAGGCTGTGAAAAAGAATTCAGACATTCTTGCTTGGCACAAAAGCAAGCGTCTGTTCTGCATTCTCCTGCAGTCTGAATATCGTTCATGACAATGTCCTAAGTTCGCGGTAGCATCCCCTGCCTGGCAGGGGAGCTGTCCTAGAACTGGATAAAGGATTTGAACACTTTAATCACTGGTTATATAGCTCTAGGACATGTGAGAGCATCCTCACAAGCGCTCACACCAAGAAATAGTGGAAAGAAAAACATAATCAGACAGTAAGCCCCAATTAAAAAAAAATCAGCTGTGCATTATCTCTGAGGATTTGTATGTCTAGGTTCTTGAAGCTTTTACTCAGCTCGTGGCCAGACAAATTTGAAACACAAGTTAATGGATTTTCATATGAGTAAGGACTTCAGGGCTGGTATCTGTCCCTGCTTACTACAGAGAAGGACCTGCAACAGCTGGTCAAATATGGAAGTAAGAAGAATTTTAGCTGCATGTGGATCTGCGTTTATCAGCCAGGGCTTCAGAATCATAGGGGTATTTTGTTCATCAACTGTGAATTTTAGGGAACAGAAGGCACATCTACACATTCATTAGTGTGCCTTAGATACTGTGCATTTAGCTAGTCCTTTATTAAGGAGGTAGTAAACTACATGCACGGTACCTAAAGTTGCTGCCTATTAGCACTGAAGGGTTTTTAAACCTGAAAGCTTGCTATAAAAAAGATTTTCAACTATTTAAGTTGGTCTAATAAAAGATGTCATATTCACCCAAAGAACTGCCTATGTCCTGAGACCACCACGGCTACAACCTACACCCCGGTTAATTAGTGACGCTTACTGCACATTGGCCTAATAACACTGCACAGCAGGCTATTAACACAGTTTGTGCTATGACGCTCTACTGTGCAGTGTTATTAGGCCAATGTGCAGTAAGCATCTCACGTAGATGCACCCAGTGTGTCTCATAGGATATAAGACCACGCTGTAAATAAGGACGTGCCAGATCTGCATCTGGGGTGTGGATCCATTCCAAACTCAGAGAGGCATTCAAGGATGGAGATAGCTGTGGGTCTTCCGGAGGAAAGTCAAATCTACCAACTTTTATATCAGGAGTTGAGAAGACCCCACATCCTTGACCCAAAATATCCCAAATCAACTCCTGTATTTTGAAAGTCTCATATTCAGCAGCCTGCAAGAAGTCCATAACAGGCCAAAACCCTACTTCAGAACCCCTTAGGTTTGGGTCTGGATTCAACTCCACCAGATAGGGCTTGTCTCTTTTTCTTTCTAGATCCCACACACATGAGAATGCATAGGGCAGCGGTAGTCAGCATGATGAAATTTTGTGGTGTTCCTCACAATCCATTATTATGTGGGCCAGGTTTGTGGCTTGATGAGCTGGATTCTTTCCCTGCGCTACAGCCTGCAATTGATGCTATACGTGTAATCCATTGGTTTAGGGATAAAAGCAGATGTGATGACAGAATTTAGCAAAAATCTATGACGATTCCCTTCAATTTGAGAGGAAGGAGGGAATGAGTCATGTAGCTTCATAAGAAAGCATGCATGTTGTTCTATGGTAGGAGAACATACTTCAGAAGTACAGCATGCCTTATACAAACCAAAATGACCGTGTCTAATGTCACAGACAGCCTGATTCGCCACTTCCTCACATTTTGTGCAGTGTTTACACCTGGGTATAATGTTATCGGTCTGGTGTGAGAGAACGTTTCACTTACTTTGTACTGATGTGTAAAAAATGGTGAATCCAGCAGCCACGAAGCACACCAGCTTGCTTGGGTGGAGAGGAGAACACACACAGAATGGGTCTGGTTCTAGCATGTAGCATATGCTCTCTCATCCTACTCCAACACGTGCAAGGAAGGCTTCAAAATAAAACACTGGATATTTTATTAGCGATCCTCAAGTGGAAACTGCAATCACAAAAACATGACTGACAACTCAGCTGAACAGACTGGTAGAGAGCAAATAGACACGCAGACAAAAATACAACCGCACCCCTTTTTGGCTTCAAAGAGAAAAGCCGGTGGAAACATTAATATGGGATTTTAGGAGTATGACTCTATCCTGCTTTTTTTCATGATTCATTATATGCATGTTCTTATCAACCACAAAGGGATAGGTCTTCAGTCACTGTATACAGCAGCTGGAACAGGCGAATGAGGATTTCCCTGGCATATGGGATTCCCCTGGGTGGCAGAAAGCTGGCATAGCCTGCTTTTCCACCTGCTCCCCTGCATATTGTGGACTAGAAACTGAATTCAATTAACCTAGAGGAAAACTGGAATAACAACAGTATTCAACTCAACGGTGCCTGCTAGGCAAATGCAGTTGAGATGGAAATCTGGTCTTGCGACAGGGCTTTGGTGGGGAATAGAAGAAGAAATTGAGTAACAGCGTCCTTCCACGAGAACGAAAAAGATTCTGGGCAGGGTGCGCTCAGACTATGCGATTCGGCAGTCAAGGCTTCACAGGCTGGATGGATGACAGTTCACCCCCTTCCAGTACCCATTTGGCAGGTAGTACAGGGGTATGGTTGTCTTTGGCCTAATTTGAGTGTCTCTGCCGAAGGGGGCCCACTGATCATTTATGTTTTGACAACTGTTCCAGTGAGCAAGTCAAAGGAAAAAGGCAGTGGAAAATGAATGCAGACTGAACAGGAACATTAACACTAATGTAACGGGGGCAGACAACATAGGCGTACTGCTTGTTGTAACTGGATCAAGCTGCTTACTTTGCCTTTCATGCTTTTGTTCCCATATTGAGTGGTGTAATACCCAGAGAGCTCCCAGGAGGCCCAGATACCTTGAGCTCATTCTTTTCTCCCTGGTCTCCTTTCTCACTGCTTCCCAAAGCCTAGCTGCCTTGCTTGACTGATGAAGTCAGACAGCTTTCATTTGCTAATATAATTAGGAGCCTGTGACTGTTTCTGCAGTTTTAGGTTCCTGGCTCACTTTTACACTACCGTATCTCTACTGGGCCAGATTTTGACCTCACCTTCACACCTCCAAGTCTAGAACAACCCCTTGGAAAGAAATAACCCCAATGGATGGAATTAGTCTAGATTTACACTAGAGAAAGGGAGAACAGACTCTTGCTTCATTAATTCAGGCTCTTTGACCAAGTCGAATGAAATAAGATTGATCAAAATCCCACTCCAAAAGCAGCAGAGCTGAAGCTGCCACTCTCCTAGCAAGATTTCATTCTTATGATATCTTTTCCTGACAGTAGGTAGCAAAGAAGCAGAATGGCAGTGAAACCAAGTAGTAAGGCTCAGAGCAATGTATTTTGAGATTCAACCCCATTACTGCTGCCAGTATCCCCTTCCACCATGCCTTCATCAAAAGAAAAGCAGGCTGTGGAAGGAAGGCCTTGCTAAGAAACCATTTGGAAATGATAAAATGCAAAGAAATTTATCGTTGTCTGAGCCGATTAAATCCAATCGTTCCTCTTTAGTTCTCCCTCTATCCTGAAAACAAAATCAAAACAAATGTTTCTGTCAGCCTCCAGAACCATTACCTCTGAGAGATAAAAATCCTGTCCAATAAACAAGATAAAGCTATCTTCGTCCCACTGCCTCAAGGGGAACGAGTCAATCTCAACCACTCCACTACTTTGTTAGCAAATGCAAGACCTCGGATGGTATCTGACATAGGAGAATTCCTACCCTGCACACGTCTCTACGTGTTTTCTGAGAGGCACATAAGGAACAAACTTAGAAAATACAAAAAACAGTTACAGCCACAATAGTAAATGATTTAGTCATACTGTTTCAAAGTCCTCTGAGATTTGCTGGTATTGCTCTTTCTCTTAATCATAAAATCATAGAAAATGACGGTTAGAAGAGATCTCAGGATGTCTTCTAGTCCAACCCCCTGCTCAAGGCAGGACTAGCCCCAAGTACATTGTGCCAGCCAAGGCTTTGTCAAACTGGGCCTTAAAAATCTCCAAGGATGGAGATTCCACCATCTCTCTAGGTAACTTATTTCTGTGGTTCACCCTCCTAGCGAGCACATTTTTCCTAATATCCAAACTAAACCTACCTTGCTGCAACGTGAAACTACTGCTCCTTGTTCTGTCATTTGCCACCACTGAGAACAGGCCAGCTCCATCCTCTTTGAACCACCCTTCAGGTAGTTGAAGGCTGCTATTAAACCCCCTCTCAGTCTTCCCTTCTCCAAACTAAGCCCGGTTCCCTCCGCCTCTCCTCAAAAGTCATGTGCCCCAGTCCCTGAACCATTTCCATTGCTCTCCCCTGTATTCTGTTCAGCTTATCCACATCTTTTCTGTAGTGGGGGCCCCAAAACTGCACACAGGACTCCAGATATGGCCTCACCATGCAGAACAGAGCAGAATAATCACTTCCTTTGATTTGCTGGCAATACTCCTATTAATGCAGTTCAGTATGCTGTTATCCTTCTATAGCAACAAGGGCAAACTGCTGGCTCATGTTCAGCTTACTGTTCACTGTAATTCCCAGGTCCCTTTAGCAGAGCTGCTGCCCAGCCAGTCAGCCCCCAGCCTGCACCAGTACATGGGATTGTTCTGTGCAGGACTTTGCACTTGTCCTTGTTGAAACTCATGAGATTACCTTTGGCCCAATCCTCCAATTTGGCTAGGTCACTCTGAATCCTAGCCCTACCCTCCAGCACATCTACTACTCCCCGCAGCTTGATATCATCTTCAGACTTGCTGAGGGTGCACTCTGTGCCATCTTCCAGGTCACTGATGAAGATATTGAACAAAACCTGCTCCAGGACCAACCCCAGGGCACTCCACTTGATACTGGTGGCCAGCTAGACTTCAAGCCATTGATTACTACCCTCTGAGCCCAGTGCTCCAATCAGTTTTCTATCCACCTTACAGTCCATTTATCCAGCCCACACTTCCTTAGCTTGCCTGCCAGAATGCTGTGGGAGACTGTATCAAAAGACTTGCTAAATCAAGGTACACCACATCTGTTGGTTGACTGACATCCTCAGAGCCAGTCATCTCATAATAGAAAGCAATCAGGTTGGTCAAGCATGAGTTGCCCTTGGTGAACCCATGCTGACTGTTCCTAATCATCTTCTCCACCAAGTGGTTAGAAATGGATTCCTTGAGGAATCCTTGCTGCCCCATGATTTTTCCAGTAACTGAGGTGAGGTTGACCGGTCTGTAGTTCCCTGAATCCTCTTTCTTCTCTTCTTTAAACATGGATACTGTATTTGCCCTTTTCTAATCATCCAGGACCTCCCCTGACTGCCGTGAGTTTTCAGAGATAACCTCTGCAATCACATGAGCCAGGTCCCTCAGCACTCTTGGATGCACCCATCCCCATGGGCTTGTACACATCCAACTTTTCTAAACAGTCCCTAACCTGTTTTCCTCACTGAGGGCTGCTCACCTCCTCCCCAACCTGTGCTGCCAGGCGCAGTAGTCTGGGAGCTGACCTTGCCTGTGAAGACTGAGGTGAAGAAAGCATTGAGTACTTCAGCATTTTCCTCATCACCTGTCATGAGGTTGTGTCCCCCATTCAGAAAAGGACCCACACTTTCCCTTCCCTTCTTCTTGTTACTATCATACTTGTAGAAACCCTTCTTGTTACCCTTCACACTCCTTGCTAGCTGCAACTCCAATTGCTGACTTCATCCCTGCATGCCCCTGCATGCAGTGCTCTTATACTCCTGCCTAGTTGTTTGTCCAATCTTCCACTTCTTGTCAGCTTCCTTTTGTGTTTAAGTTCACTGAAGAGTTCTCTGTTAAGCCTACCTTGTCGCTTGCCATATCTGATAGTCTTCCAGCACACAGGGATGTTTTGTTCCTACATCCTCAGCAAGGCTTCTTTAAAATACAGACAGCTTTCCTGCACTCCCCTTTTTGGCATCCCAGGGGATCCTACCCATCAGTTCCCTGAGAGAGTCAAAGTCTGCTTTTCTAAAGTCCTGGCACCATACTCTGCTGCTCTCCATCCCTTTCCTCAGGATCCTGAACTCAACCATCTCATGGTCACTGCTGCCCAAGTTGCCATCCACATCCCCACCAATTCTTCCCTGTTTGTGAGCAGCAGGTCAAGAACAGCATGCCTCCCAGTTGGGCTCTCCAACACTTGCACCAGGAAGTTGTCCTCAATGCTATCCAAAAACTTCCAGGATTTTCTGTGCACTGCTGTATTGCTCTCCCAGCAGACATCAGGGTGATTGATGTCCCTCATGAGAACCAGGGCCTGAGATCTGGAAACTTTAGCTAGTTGTCTGAAGAAAGCCTCATCTACCTCATCCTCCTGGTCTGGTGGTCTAGAGCACCCACCCACCTCAACATCACCCTCGTTGCTCTCGCCTCTAACCTGAATCCAGAAACTTTCAACAGTCCCACGTCCAGTTTCATAGTGGAGCTCTGAACAGTCAAACCGCTCTTTACATACAGCACAATTCTTCCTCCTCTTCTCCCCTGCCTGTCCCTCCTGAACAGTGTGTGCCCATCCATGACAGCGCTCCAGTCATGTGAGCTCCCACCAAGTCTCTGTTACTCCAATCATGTCATAGCTCCCTGACTTTCAATGCTTCCTGCTTGCTTTCCAGGCTCTGCGCATTCGTGTACAGACATCAGAGGAAAGTAGCCAATTGCCCTGCTGTCTCAGGAACAATAAGAAGGCTTCCCCTGTTGCCCCCTCCTGCTTGTGCTTCCTCTCGGTCCCCAGCTTCCCCACTTACCTCAGGGCTTTGTTCTCCATCCCCCAGCAAACTTATTTTAAAGCCTCCTTCACCAGGTTAGTGAGCCTGTCTGCAAATATGTTCTTCCCCCTCTTCACCAGGTGGTTCCTGTTTCTTCCTAGCAATCCTTCTTCTTGGAACAACATGCCATGGTCAAAGAAGCTGAATCTCTGCTGGCAACAGCACCTGTGCAGCCATTCATTGACCTGTAGGATGTGTCTGCTCCTGCCAGGGCCCTTCTCTTTGATCAGAAGGATTGAGAAGAATACCACCTGTCTCCTTCACCCTTGCACCCAGAGCCCTGTAGCCACTCTTGATCTGCTCAGGGTCATCCCTGGCATTATCATTGGTGTCCACATGGATGAGCAGCATGGGATAGTAATCAGAGGGCCGGACAGGTCACAGTAACCCTTCCATGACACCTTGGATCCAGGCTCCAGCCATGCAGAAGATCTCGCAGGACAATAGGTCAGGCTAGGAGATGGATACCTCCATTCCCCACAAAAGGGATTCTCCAACCACCACCACCCATCACTTCCTTTTTGTGGCAGTGGTCGGGATCCTCCCCACCTTGGGGATTCCTGGCCTGGCCTCTTCCATCACTGCAATGCTCTTCTCCTTCTCTGTTGCTAGCACTCCATATCTGTTCTCCAGGCACACCATTGTACACGGGAAGGATGACTTCTTCTTGGTGCCAGAAGATACAAGCTTCCAGCTTCCAGGGAGTCCATGCCCTCTTCCTTTTCTAGGACCATCTCTGGCAGTCCTTCCTCCACAGTCCTAGAAGTTTCCTCTAGCATGAAATCGATGAAGTCCTCGTGGCGGAGGATGCTTCAGATCCTTGCTACCTTCTCCTGTATCTCTCTTGCCTTCTCCCTGAGGGGCACCACCAGAAGGCACCTCCCATATCCCCCACCTGGCTGACACTGGAAGAAATCTGCAAGCCACAGTCTGCACAGCACCAAACCAGGACCTAGGTGGAAGCCTCAATGGTGTGTGGTCTTGTCTAGACAGACCCCTCACAGGTGGAAGCAGAGGAAGAGCTGAAAGTGGCAGTGGCTCTGGTATTGCAACATCCTCCAGATATGCCTCCAGGTCTTCTAATCTGCTGCCTCTCACTTTGTGCCTATCTTTCCAAGCAGACCTTCCCCAGCAAAGGTGACCGGTTCAGTCTTCTTTAAAACTGCCTATAACGATTTTTTTTAAACTATAAAAACCAGTGGCTCACATGAAGACACGCAAAGATAAAATCAAACCCCTGTTAAATCTCTAAGAGAGACTGTAAGTGAATTAACTGGAGTGAAAAGTTCCAGAGGGATAGTATTTGAGGATGAAATGTATACACTAAGCAAGGACAGCAGGCACAACATTGCCTGAGCCCTCCCACAGTGTTGTACTTCTGACCTTTTCTAAAGGGACCGCCTTTGCACATGAGAGTCTCCATAGCACTTTAAATATTTGGCCCCTTTGGTGAGACTAGCAAGCAAGGGGCCAAATGCCCAAATGATTCCAAAAATATTCACATCTGTCCTCTAAGAGCTGGACCAGACAATCAGCTCATTCCACCGGGAACAGGAAGTGTGGTTTAGTGATTAGGGCTGAAATCAGCAAGTGACAACTCCGCGGTGGGGGGGGTCTAGTCATGTCACTGACTCATTATCAAGGATCCTGGTTTTCTCTGTTAAAAAAATCCAAAATTCTCTAATTAAAACCCCCAAATCTTCATCTTTCTGCGAGTAAAATGAAATGCCATTATATATATATATATGTATATGTATATGTATATGTATGGGTATCAAATGAACACAATGCTTTATTGATATATTTACAATGTTAAAGAAATTTAGAAGACTTCCAGTGCTTCAATCATAATGAAATAAACTCTAAATAACTCTATATTTTGGTGTTTGATTTTGGATTTTTTATCATGGAAAATCAGAGCTCCCCCTGCCTCCTTCTGTGACTGACCCCCTCCAGCTGCTTTGTGATACTGAGCAGCCCTGATATGCCAGTGCCCCTCAGTCCCAAGTCACAGACCCTCCAGCCCTGCCGGTACCCCTCACTCCTGACCCAAAGCCCCTACTTATATCCCCGCTCACTCCCTCCCGGAAGCAGCTCCCCGCCACACACCAGGACGCAGGTCCAACTGCAGCTGTTACCTCTGCTTTGTGGCACTGAAGTGAGTGTGCCCCTCACTCCCAAACCACAGCCCCCCAGCCATGCCAGTGCCCCTCACTCCCAACCTGCAGCCTCTGCACACCCTACAGCAAATTGCAGCAAGCCATTTTTTTTTTTTAACTATAAAAACCACAAGCTCTCATGAAGACACACAAAGATAAAATGACATACTGCTGCCACAAAGACATGCCTCACTGCTCTAACACGAATCCTCAGGATTTTCTCTGAACTTGCAATTTCTACAGCGCTTTTTTTTTCTCTTTGGCTCCTTTAATCTATATGATTGATTAACAGAGAATGGAGTTAAATGGAGGTAAACAGCTGTAAATAAATACTACCTCTTTCTCAGTTACTGGATTCATTCTTATTCTTACAACCACTTTATGTTTCAGGTCAGCTAGTTCTAAATGCCCATCTCCAAAACTTGCTTTAATATACTTCATGCAGTTGTAGCATGTAGGATATGGAGAGGAAGCGGGGCAAGCAGGCTCCTAGGGTCTGTGGAGTGATGGGAGGCTGGGGGCATGCCTGCAGGAGCTGCTCCTCTCCTAAGGCTGTGCGGGGAGGACTGGGGCCACAGCTGGAACCACTCTGGCCGACTCCCTGGGTTTGGGTAATGGGGCATTTCCCCCTGCCCTACCACTGCCAGCATGACCTGCATGTGGGTGTGTGGGGCAGGTGGTGCATAGGGCTTTCTGGAGTCTGGCCCCTTCCCCAGTGGTGCAGGGCTGGTCCAGACTCACCAAAGCTTGGCCCCTGATGGCCCAGACCAGCCCTGTGCCATCAGCGCTATCTATGTTGCAAGCTCTGGTGTGCCCGGACCACCCCTGTGTCATCAGGGGCACTTGCACATGGCACCCCCTGCCCCGCTCCAGATATTTTTTTTTCCCTTTACCTCCCTGATCTTGCTCCGATTACCATCCCCGAACTCCCTCCCAGCCCCAAGCAGCTCACTGCAGGCTGGAACTCTGCCAGGCTGCAAGAGTTTCCTGTGTCAAAGGGGAAAATCCAGGTTTTTCTCCTTTACAAGGGAAAATCCTCATTTTCCCACATTTTCCCACAGGCAACAGAAAACCCAGATCCCTGCTCATCATCATGTAATCATATGCTGATCAACTGGGTACGGACAGACAAACCACAGTACAATACCACATTAAAAGTGAAGGGGACTTACCCCATATTGGCTCTTCTGCAGGACTGGTTTCTGTGGCTGCGCCTTCTGCACAGTAAGTGTAAGCTAATCAGGGCAGCTTCTTCCCGAATGAAATAGGACTCGGTTTCCATGGTTTAGCTTATACACTCTGCACGATAGGAGCAACCACATGAAACAGATACTGCAGGGCAGTTGATGAGAGATAAAGCCTCTTCCCTTTGCAGTTTGGTATGTTTGACTATCTGTCTAAGCACTTAGGCACATTAGGTCATATTTTTAAAGGTATTAAGGTACCTAACTCTCACTGATTTCAATGAAAGCAAAAATCCTTCAGAATCTGACCTACTACACAGCAGTTTCTTCACGGATGAAAAGGGATAAAAATATTGACCTGCCCCACACACGTGTCTTGTGCCACTTATGTCAAAAACATATACAAAGGATGTCATGATCTTCAGACAAAAGAAGCCAACAGAAGCAGCGCCAACTATTTTTGTAATATCTTTTGGCCACTCCTGACGTATTAGATTTGAACCTGTGATTTAGAGTTGAAAGCATCTGTATAGTATTCCCAGTTCCCTGGGACACCCGATTCCTGAAACAACATGCTAGAGAAACTTCTAAAGCGCTTTCAGCTGACGAGAGGCTAAAATGTCAGATCTGAGACACTTAAAGAAGGCTCTCATCTGTTCCGTCGCTTTTCTGCTGCTCTCTTTAATGTGCAAATCTCCCCAAATCTCTGCTTTAGCTTAAAATAACAACTGCAAACATTTTTCATTTCAGCTGTGATGGCTCCGTCCTGCAGTGTCTTCTCTCAACAAAAAGCTATTTCAGCCAAACCTTAGGTTCATTCTCTGGCCAACAAATATAAACATCTCTCTTGTTTTTGCTTTTCTTTCTGCTTTCAAATGGATGGAAGACAAAACCAGTCATAAGTATATGATTCCCTTGCATGGTTTGGAAAGAAATCGAAATACTTTGAAACTTGGTCCTGGACCCAAACTGGCAAGCCTCCTTCGTTTTAAGGCTTTGTTTGAATGCCTCAGGTTCTGGTGAGTCATTTAAATCTCAGTCCTAATGGCCTCACATCACAAGTGTTTTAGTCTGGAAATGATGCTGACACAAGGGGGGTTTAGAGAGTTGAAACTCAGAAGTTTTATATTTTTAGAGCCCTATGCTTATCTGAGGATAGTAATGGGCAAGGCCCCATTTTCTGAGGGTTTGCAAATTCATCTGAGCATTACATTTTGACATGAAGGGTAAAACTGGAATCACACAATGATGAATCAGGCCTATGGGAACCTACTGGCAAAATACAACTCTTGGATGAACTCAGAGAAGTTTATGACCTGAGAAGTAGTGGGTAGAGATAGTGGTGGGAGTATAACAGCACTCTCAGCTGCCTGCCATAGGGAATCTTACCACTTTCAAAGACGGTTTCATTTGAAAAAGATGCGCGTGAATAGAGAGTTGGGCATTTTGTTCATCGCGACACACTGCAAAGGAGGGAGCAGCTGTTGAAAGCCAAGGTCTTCATAATACAGTGCAGTGTTCCTGCAGTGTTGAATGAACAGCCTAGGTTTAAAGTCTCCTCAGCTGAGTTATCACAGAGATAACGAGAGCATGGGCACAAGGCAGTAAACGGTGACACGAGGGCGACGTAGTATGCCGTGCGTGTTGGAGCTTGGTGCTCTGACCACTGGGGTTTTGGAGCATTGTGCAGCTAGCCCCTGTTGGGGCAGGAATGATTCTTACTAGTGTAAAGAAGGGTGACTGCACCCAAAAGCTTGCCAAGAACTTTTTTCCAGCTACTCAGTTGGTCTAATAAAGGACAACACATCTGCCCAAAGGACCTTGCATGCCTGTGTCCTTAGACCAACACGGCTACTGCCAACAACCCAGCACCATTTTTTCTGTCTCTTGAAACACCTAACATCAACCCCCATAAGAAGAATGGACCTGAGTGATAACAGAAGAGAGAAGTGGAGAAACCTGCCTTTCAAAAACGTTAACAAGAATTTGTCCTTAGAAAAGGCAATGCATGTTATCTTAGAAGTCATTGTTGAATGTTTACATCTCCTCTTGCGAGAAAGGTGGTTATGAGTCACCCATTTTGCAGACTGGGAAACTCAGTCACAAAGTAGATGAGTGACCTACTCAGAGCCATTGGCAGTGCTACTTAAGGATGAAACCCTGGCACTTGTTAAGTCAGCAGCAGTTTCACCATAGACTTCAGCTGAGTAAGGATTTCCCACCAGGAGTCCTGACTCCCCGTCCTATTCTTTACCTGTAAATAACACAAACATCCTACATTTTATGCACAGGTTACAAAGCACATTCCCAAAGGATTGCACCGTGCAATCTGTTTTTGTCCTCAATCAACCCCAGGTAAAGAGGAACATTGCTTCCTCCTATTACAAGGGTATCCCTGATAACATGAATTCCTTTTAAAGCACAAGGCATTCACCGAAAGGAAGTGGCAGTTTTGTCGACATTTAAGATCTCGGGCACGCTATTCAGTAAAGAATGAGTTCAGATTTACGGATCATCCTGCAATGAGTTGGTCTGGTCAGCCTGCTGCCTGAATGTACCATGCATATCATTAGCCATTCATTTATGTTTCTCATTAGAATTAATCCTAATAAATTCATGGCTTACTGGGGAATAGCAGATTTTTAAATCCAAGCAGGAGCTGACTCTCCCTCCTTTCAGACAGGATGGCTTTGCTCTGCTGTTGTCAGTGATTTTACATCTAGTTAATGCTGAGCCAACTACACAGGAGAAAAGCAGGCTTCTGTGTTTATGCCACCTTGAAATTTATGCTGCTGAAATACACGGGCACAAAGGCTTGATCTGCCTTGGCACAATGGGTACAGTGTTGTCAAGCGAGTATAGTCTGGCTTCACGTGTGATCAGATAACGTTTCTTTTATTTATTTCCCAATGATTGAATTGCTGGCAAATTAACCAGGAGTCTTATTCATTGCAGACCCAGAGTCTAGCCCCATCAAGACTTTAGTGCAAGTGCTGGAGTGGCCAAGTAGAGGCCGTGCTCCTCTTGACCTGCTGCTCACAAACAGGGAAGAATTGGTGGGGAATGTAGTAGTGGATGGTAACCTGGGCAGCAGTGACCACAACATGATTGAGTTCAGGATCCTGAGGAAAGGAAAGATGGAGAACAGCAGAGTAAGGGCCCTGAATTTCATAAGAGCAGACTTTGACTCACTCAGGGAACTCACGGGCAGGATCCCCTGGGAAGCCAACCCACAAGAGCTGGCTGTATTTTAAAGAAGTGCAGGAACAAGCCATCCCGATGTGCAGGAAGATTAGCAAGCATGGCAGAAGACCAGCTTGGCTTAGCAGGGAACTTTTCAGTAACCTAATCACAAAAAGGAAGCGTATAAGAAGTGGAAACTTGTAAAAACACCGAGGGAGGAGTATAAGAGTATTGCTTGGGCATGCAGGGATGAGGTCAAGGAGTTCAAAGCTCAGCTAGAATTGCAGCTAGCAAGGGGTGTGAAGGGTAACAAGAAGGGTTTCTACAAGTATGTCAGCAACAAGAGGAAGATCAGAGAAAGTGTGGGTCCTTTAATGAACGGGAAAGGCAACCTAGTGACACATGATGAGGAAAATGCTGAAGTACTCAATGACTTTTTCACCTCAGCCTTCACAGGCAAGGTTGGCTCCCAGACTACTGCACCAGACAGCACAGTTTGGGGAGGAGGTGAGCCGCCAACAGAGGTGAAAGAACATGTTAGGGACTACTTAGAAAAGCTGGATGTGTACAAGTTCATGGGGCTGGATGGGATGCACCTGAAGGTGCTGAAGGAGTTGGCTGATATGATTGTGAAGCAGCTGGCCAACATCTCTGAAAACTCATGGCACTCAGGAGAGGTCCTCGATGACTGGAAAAGGGCAAACATACTGCCCATATTTAAGAAAAGGAAAAAGGAGGATCCAGGGAGCTACAGACTGGTCAGCCCCACCTCAAGTACTGGAAACATCATGGAGCAGATCCTCAAGAAACCCATTTCTAAGCACTTGGCGGAGAACAAGCTGATTAGAAACAGTCAGCATGGGTTCACCAGCCGCAAGTCATGCCTGACCAATCTGATTTCCATCTATGATAAGATGTATGGCTCTGCAGATGTGGGGCGACCAGTGGATGTAGTATACCTTGATTTAGCAAGAGTTTTTATACAGTCTCTCACAATATTCTTGCAGGCAAGCTAAGGAAGTATGGGCCGGATAAATGGCCTGTAAGGTGGATAGAAAACTGGCTGGAGCATCAGGCTCAAAGGATAGTAATCAATGGCTCGATGTCTGGTTTGTAGCTGGTGTCAGGTGGAGTGACCTGGGGTCAGTCCTGGAGCAGGTTTTTAAGCAAGACGAACCCTTGGCTGTGATGATCTAGCTGGGATGTTCCTGCTTTGGGCAGGGGTTGGATTAGATGACCTCCTGAGGTCCCTTCTAGCTTTAATTTTCTGTGATTAGTCACATCTCCTATTTTCCCTCCAAAATATTTGGAAGTTAATTTAAGGCTAGATTGACTGCTGTGAAGACAGTCTGACACTGCATTACTTGCAGTAGTGGCTCTCAACTATTTTAGACTCAAGCAGCCCCTTGGGAGATGCCATCGCTTGACTCTTGACTCCTTTCTTGACTCTGGAAAAACAAAATAACAGAATAATTTCTCTGTTGCGAAGACTGCAGAACAGGCCAGAATATTTTGGACACTATGGATTCCTATTTGAACTCCCTGGCTGCGTCCTTATGAGCATGGCTGTGCTGTATGTGGTGCCGTAGACATCTCTATGGCGCCACGTACCACACATTCAAGTGTTCTCCGCACTGCGAGGTATTTTGGTGGAATTTGACACCTGATTTTAAAATTGCAATGCTAAATACCTACAACTGAGCTGCAAACTAATCACCCCCAGTACACACTGCAACAATGTTTAACAAGCTGAATAGAAATTTCTAAGAATTCTGTTCCACTGAGAGGTTGAAACTTCAACTTTTCATAATATTTCAGAATGGGACGTGATATTGAAATGCTGGAATGTCTTGCACTTAACACGACACAAACCTGGCAATGATGTCTGCTGCTGCAACACCAGCGGAGTTTTGTGGAACGACCTGGCAGAGATCTAGGGATGAAAATGCTAAGTCCATTTCACTTGCTCTTCAAAACTGTATAATCTATGTGAACATGGTAGCTTTACCAGCTCAAAATGTACAGAAGACAAAATAACTTTTAAAAAATTTGTTAGAGGCAGCTAACAAGGAACCAACGTTTTGCAGCGTAAGCCAACATGCTGTCAACTCGAATTCCCCTCTGGTTTTGACACTACATTCTGAATAGTCATTTGACGGAGTCAAGTGGGTGTTTTTGTTTATGAGTCTGCTGTGGTTTGGCTTTTGTTAAGGATTTCATTAAGCTCACCACACAACTATACCATGTGCAAACAGTGAAATCTTTCCCCAGCTCCCCACATGCTAAGGTCAAGGGCAACCACTGTGCCTTTTCCTCAGAAGGGCTTGCATACTATTTTCCCATTGTTCCCATGTTTGACAGCCAGTCTGGACCCATCATTTACTAGTGGATGATTAAACACATAAGATTTGTCCTACTTGTCTCATCCATTTATCTATCTCGCCAAGTCGAGCACATGCCTGACTCATTAGTCTAGGGGTACAGTTCTTGCGTGCCTGGCTTCAAATCTTGGATGAGTATGTTGCTTTTTATTTGGGGGTAATTATACTGGACTGCAAGCTGAATGTGAGCCAACAGTCTCATACTGCTTTAAAACCCCCCAAAAAACAAAAACTAACAGCGTACTGGGTTGGATTAACAAGAATATCCTATGCATGTCATGAAAAATAGCTCTTTCATTTTTACTCTGTCTTGGTGAGATCTCTGTTGTGTCCAATTTTGCAAAAAAGAGGTGGACAAGATGGAGAGAGTCCAGAGGAGAGCAGCACAGATGATTAGAGGCCTAGAAAACATGATATAACAGTAAAGGTTGGCCAAATTGGGATCAATGAGTCTAGAGAAAAGAAGTCTGAGTGGAAATTTAATAACTGTCTTCAAGTTCCTAAAAGGGTTATTGTGAAGAGGGTGGCATGTGACTAGCGTTTTGCAAGCTGGCTTCCCAAAGAGGCTTGGTGAACTCTAAAGACAAACTGCTTTAATTACATGTATATACCCAGTCCTACAATGAGAGGGTCAAAAAGCAAATCTCATCTTCAAGGCTCCTCAGTTTAATACTAATCCCCACTTCCCCTGCAGGGTCTTTCCTCAAGGATTCACTTCTATCAGGACCCAAGGACGACAGGAAATTCTCCTAGTGCTTACATGAGTCCTTCTCTCCTGGAATTACATACATCTAGGAAAAAATGATATTAATGGGGTAAGGACTCTATCCCAGAAGCAATGGCTCTAGGAAGGACTGGGAAGGTTGTTGTGCCCAGTCAGAAGAACATGAGTTGCCAGACTTATACTGTGCTGTCCTCCAGAACCAGAGAAGTACCAATTAGATAGGAGGATTTTTATAAGTTATGCTTCAGCTCACACAGGAATTAATTAAGCGACGTTTGATAGCCCACGTTATACATGTTAAGATTAAGTACTCATAACCAACCCTTCTGGCCTTATGAAACTCTGGGAATCAGAGGTCTGGAGTGTGGGTAGAAAGTGTGCTACTGCTGTTTTGTGGGAAAGGGCCAGGGGTGGGGTTCAGTGTCCAGAACAGACTCCAGGTTAGCTTTTCATAAGCACATTTCTTATCAAATTAAAAATAACAATAAAAAGGTAAAATAATGACAGCTTCTTCCTGGAGTTCACTCTAATTTCCACTTAACTAACAGCAAACAGTCTCCTGTCGGTACTGGCTCCTTAGCTAGTCTCTTTGTGGGGCTGTGCTCTGCTCTTTGTCCTTGATCTTGTTACCTGAATGAATCAGCAAAACGACTCTGCTTCTCTACACAGTTTCCAAGAGCGTGGCACTATGTTGGATACACAGAGAGCAGAGAGAAAGATGTCTCACTGCAAGGGAGCTACCAATTTACAGCCGGATGAAATAACTCGTACTCCTTTTGCTGTTAATAGCCACACATAGCACGTTAGGCTCCTGTTTTGCCAAGTTATGTTTTTAGGAAAATTCCCTGTGTAAATGAGGGAGGAGGAAATGGGTGGAAACAGTCATGAAACTGGGCTCCATCACCACCCTAATATCTTTTTTATTCCATTTTCAAACAAATCATTTAGCATACAGCAGCAACTGGTCTATGAAGCCAGAGGTGCATCAATCATGCTAACAGGGTTATGCCATCATTATGTTCCTTCCATGAACAATTATAAAGGACTGCTGCCTCCTGGCCTGCAGGAAACACAACATAAAACCCATTATACATTGATTTGGCATCAAGGAAGGAAATGTCCTCACTCAGGGACTAGGATAAGAGAAGGTGAGGAAGGGGTCAAAGCTGAACTAATGTCAACCTATTTCCTTCAAATAATACAACATTCTTGGAGCCTAATGAGCAAGGTGAAAAGAAAACAGTTCTCAAACCCACAAATTACATCCTCCCTCTTCACATACACACATGGAATCACTTCCTCATCCTCTTTAAGAGGTTGATTTTAAAAAAGAAAGCAAAAGTAAAAAGCTAATCGTCACAGGCATGACTTTCTACCTGCCACATCTCTTCTCTTTCTTGTACTAATATAAAGGGCATAATCAAAAGCTAGGCTGTGCCAACAGAGGCTGAGCAAGTACCAGGGTGAGATGGTGGCTACCACAAAGCCAGCTCTAGCAATGCCATGTTTCTCTGGAGCTGCACTTTGTGTGCGGTAGGTAGCGAATCGGGCCAACAACAACAGTAGCACTTTTTCCTTTCAAAGCTCTTAATAAGCCATTAGGAGCAAATTGTGGCCTGGTACCTGCTTGCCAGCACAGAGGAGAATGACAAACACAAGAAGCCTTGGCATCAGCACTGATCTGGTGCTTCTGCACAGAAAGAAACATATCCTCCGTATGGGATATGAGAGACATCTTGATCCATGAAACCACCAAGAAAAACCTGAAGCCACAGGTGTGAAAATCATGGGCTCTTCTGCACAATAACTGTGATGGCTGTGAGATCATCCAGGTCACAGCCCTCACAACAAGTACTACCAGGAAGCCAAAATTCATCTCTAATTGTGTCTACTGAAGCTCTCACCAAATCCAAAAGCAAAACCATTAAATACAGTCAATGGATTTAAATGGTGTGTAACATCTTTCTGCTTTGTTTAGAGCATGACCCTTTGCACCATGGCTCAGTAAAAGAAGCAGTAACAAAAATGAAAAGAATGACAAGTATGGAACCCCCCATTATGAAATCCAGTGCCTCTGGGCTTTGAGGAAGTTCAGATCCTTTTCAAATCAAGCCAACTGTGCCAAGTCAAAACTGGAAGTCCAAAGCTAACTATCCCCAAATTCAGGTTTAAATAGACTTGGATCCAGTTATTTTTTTGCCCCAAATATCTGAGCCTAGTTTTGTCTGTAATAACACGAGCCCCACAGTATTCTCTTAGCTAGCACTAGGAGGGCTAGCTAATGATGTCAAAGCATGAATGTACCGGTACTTAATTTACAAATCAAAAGTCAGAAAAGTATGAGTGACACTGACTTAACCCAAGCAGTATGACCCAAATAAAAAGCAACATACTCATCCAAGATTTGAAGCCAGGCACCCAAGGCAAGAACTGTACCCCTAGACTAATGAGTCAGGCATGTGCTCGACTTGACGAGATAGATAAATGGATGAGACAAGTAGGACTTAACTCAGGCAAGAATTCCCTTTAACTTCAGTAGGACTTTTTAGGTTATAAGTCTTGGAGGTTTGGACATTAATAGCAAACAGCAAGACATCCTCTTACAATAAGCAAATGCCCAGAACGAAGTTCTACAATAATGTTGTAGTGTCCTCTGGTAAGACCACTGTATGCTGTAGAGTCTGAGTCACTGCTTTAGGGTATGGTAGTATATTTAGCATCAAAGAATATTTGTGGAGAAAATAATCAAGACTGAGGATGTTTGGTTCAGAACAGCTGCTAACTTGACTCGGTGCAATAGCTCCTGCCTAGTGCGCTCCCCTTCTGTGCTTTGCCCAGGTGCTGAATGAGATAATGGAGCTAGGAAGTATGTGATGTATTGGGAAAATGTTGAAAGTACTTTTATGAATGCTGTGCGTGGGTGTTTCCCTATTCAGTTTTGTACTGCTGCCTGCCTGAATGGAGTCAGGGTATTGTGGTCGCTATGATGGCCTGGGGAAATATGTGAGAAGCAAGGCTTATTTGATCTTACCAAACAAACCTGGTAAGATCTTACCAAACAAACCTGCCCGGAACAAATAGAGTTAAATCAAAAAGGCTGAAAAAGGTTATTACAGAACCTACACAGGAAAAGTAAAATAATGCCATAGGTAAGACTGCCTCAGATACACAGCTTCAAATGAAGAAGACAGGGCTGGCTGGCACCTTGACCTGTTCAGAAAGGCATAAGCTTCAAGGGAGTTACAATAAAAATGGATACCAGCTTGACTTTTCCAGACTAGGATGTTCTACCCTTCCTTAGACTCAGCCTTAGGGGGGCCGGTCTGTCAAAAAAAGAAGGTGGATGCTGAGCTGAAGAGGGTGCTTAGAAGCTGTCAGTGAAAAAGTCCTGACAGGTCGGGCAGGCTCAGACAGGGAGCAGACTGGAGAGGTAAGAAATAAGCTGGACGTGCATGAGCTATGGATAGATAGGTTACACTTGGGTAAGGGAATACATGTGTATGTGTAAGACTCTTTGTTTTGTACCTTGGCCTTCTGGTTGAAAGAATAAAGAGTGCTTTGATAGAAGAAGTTGTTTTTAAGTTACTTCAGCCAGCAGCTGTCAAAGGTTCCCAAAAAGAAACCATTGCATGGCCATTTCCCATTCGACCTGCTGACGTGTCACATTTGGTACCCGGATGGCCAGAGCCCAGGCCCTGATAAACTGCAGCATTCAATCCCATGACCCACGAGGGCCTGACACATACTAGGGAGCTCCCAGTGGTGCCCTAAGGACAGCAGTATAGTAACTCTTAACAGAAATAAAGGCTCTTATTTCCTTGCTAATGAGCTGTTGCTGACAGTGTTCTCCTATCAAGGAGGAGATCATCTAACCCTGGAACAGGTTCTGAGCCCTTCCAGAGATGCTCTAGGATGGGTGCATCTACACATGCAATTATGGTGGAGCAATAAACTCCAGTGCAGTTCATGCCATAGTCAAATGCTCCCATGCGCAACATCTACATGTGCGCCCAGGACCGCAGCACTGTGAGCCAGGGCAGAGCAGCCCCAGGCTGGGAAAGGACCCAGGGGGTCAGCCCCAGGCTCCAGCTGGTAGTATCAGGCAGCAGACAGGTTGGCTGGGGCACAAGGGTCCTAAAGTGGAGGGCTAGGCAGCAGGCAACACCAGCACTTCAGCACCCTCGTGCCCCAGCCAGCCCGTCACCGACTGACTTCACATGCATTTCAGCGCACGAAGCTAAGATGATGCAAACCGCTCTAGGAAATAATGCCATTTTCTTGTGTGAGAAGCTATTTTTTGTCTTGCCTACAATTGGTTCCTCTCTCCTACCCATCATAATTTAAGAAAATAGTAAAATAAATATATTTAAGAGATTTCCAGCCCCTTGGCTGGTATATAGTGAAGTGCACCTGCCAAACTACAACTGCATGCAATGACATAACACCAAATGATTATATTTTATGTTCTGCATGGTGTGGAAACACTGACGCCCAAATTCTCTTACTTGCAGACATGCAGGCCCCAAAGGAAGTGAGTTAGATGTAGAATATGGATGGATAGAGTAATGGCTATAAAGATCTTGTTAGATATTCTCTAGAAAACCATTGTCCTTAGAAACAGAAATAGAGCAGGGTCAGCCACAAGGTGAATAGCTAATAAGAGATTTGTTTAATAAAGAATAAAGAAAAGCAGAATCATTAATGCTAATCCACTATGCCATTAGGGAAAACAGATCAAACTGAAGTGTTACCATTTTGAAAAGAAATCATCAGCTTGATGGCAAAGGTAATAATGTTGGTATAACAGACTCAGATCTTTTTAAGGCTTTTGACTTGCTACCCCATGACATCTGCATCGAATCACAAGGGCCATGTCTACACAAGATGCTTTAATGTACAGTAGACAAATCTACTGTGTAGTAAAGTACCTCTGTCTACACATGCAGGCACAGTAAATTAGTCTACTGTGCAGTAAATTAACTGCCCAGTGGCCACATCTACATGAGTGGTGGACTGTGCAGTTGTTACTGCACAGTCATTTAGTACCTGCATATGCAGAAGTAAGTACTAAATGACTGTGCAGTAACCATCATAATTGCACGGTAGTCTCCACATGGGTTTTTTCAGATGCTACTGTGCTTGTGCAGTAGCAGCAAGCTCATTACTACTGTACACTAACAACGTGTCATGGTTAGTGCCTGCCAACGCTACTCCGCAGGAGCATCTCATCTAGACGTGTCCAAAAAGACAAATAACATTAACTGCACATTTAGAGGCGCCCAAGAATGATCAAATCAGCCTGGCATATGTTAAATGAACTAAAAACTGACGAGCACATAGATCTCAAAATGCAATTTTGAACAAGGAATCCTTATTGAGTGGTCATATTCCTAGTGGGGACCTTCAGATTGATTTTTGGCCCTATTGTATGTCAACATTTTTCAATATCTTGGAAGAAATGGTAACACAGAGATTATGGGGGTGGTCACTTGAAAGCCTGAGCTGAAGCAAACAAGATTTATTCGACTATGGGTGGTGAAATGTAAGGTTGTACCTTTAGGAACAAGGAATGCAGAACAATTACACATGAGGGATTCAATCTTAGTAAGCAGCCCCTTGAAAAAAGACTGGGGAGTCATGATAGATAATCAGCTGAACGTGAGCTCCCAGTACTGCATTGTGGCTAAAAGGGCTAACATGACCCTTAGATAAATAAACTGAGCTTTATCGCGTTAGAGTAGGGAGGTTACCCTACCTCTGTACGTGATATTGGTATGACAACTACTGCCATACTGCATCCAGTTCTGGTGTCTACACTGCAGGAAGGACATTAAAATATCGCAGTGGGTCACAGAGGACATGTAAGTATGACTCAAGGACTGAAATGTATGCCTGAAAGGGAGTATCTATAGTATGATGATAGAATTTCCTCTACGGGACACTCCTGAATATGCCCTACTCACATGCTCTAAAAGTGGAAACTTTGGGGTGAAATTACTTCAGGGGCATCCCTCCTGTTATCATTACTAAGAGCTGAGTCTCAGATGTGCCATAGAGCAGCTGCTGAGGATCACCCCGGAGCAGATTCACCATCACACACCCAGGTTTGGAAGATGTCCGGAGGAGCAAGCGGACAGGACATGCTTGAAAGTATTCCTGCTGGACACGCTGCCTTGGCAGTGTAGACCAGCGGTTTGCAAACTTTTTGCGCTTAGGGCACCCCTCACTGGACTTGAAGCACCCTGCATCATTTTTGTAAGGTCAGCAGCACCCAATTTCAAAAACTAATTGATACATTATAATGCTTACCTCCTTGCAAAGAGCTGGGCAGTGGAGGGGTATGGGGGACTGTCCAGCCAGGGGAAGCCTGACCCTATGCTTATCTGCTTAATTTATCTTCTCATCCCCTCATACCTCATGGCACCCCTTCAAAGGATCCCCCCAGGGTGCCCTGGCATCATGGTTGAGAATCACTGGTATAAAAATCCATAGTGGGAGACTCCAGGTGCTCTATCTATTTCTCATATCAAAGAGAAGTTAAAGCACTGACTTTCTCATGCTTTGTAAGTACCTACCAGGACAGAGAAATGTGACAATAGAAGACTCGAATCTAGCAGAAAATTGCATGGAAGTTGAAGCTAGAGAAACTGAAACTCCAAGAAAGGAGAAATGTTAAAATGGCAAGAATAATTAACAAATGCAACACTTTACCAAGGATTGTGGGGATTTTCTGTCACTGGAATTTTTTTAAGATTGGTGCTGCAAATCAGTCACAGCTACTAGACCTGAAGTAGGCATTCATTCAGGGAAATCTTTCTGCCTGTGTTAAGAAGGTCCAGATAGCCTGATCACAGTGGTCCCCTCCAGCCTTCAAATCTATGGAAGTGACCTGGCAGCCTCCTTGCCCTGCCTCCCTAGCACTTCTACGAAGCCCCGCTTCACTTCCATGCTGGATGGAGCCCCAGAAGTCCCTAATATGTATCATCTTAGATCACTGATCCATTATCTTGATGTCATTGATGTTTCAGAAATGGGCAAAATCTATCATATGCAGGCAAATGTAATTCATGGAGCAAAATGTTTCTTCCTGATCTTTTCTAGTTTGTCAGTTTACGCCCTGAAGCTTTACATAATACACAGTTACACAGGAAAATCACCCTGCTAAAGAACTACTGATTAGGAATGGTCATAAAGTTATCCATCACAATAAAATCCAGCCACGGGGCTTGGTTTAGTTTTTGTCCTGAGTTTCTGCTTCTCTGTCCTGAAATGTGTTTGTGCCCTTAGAACCAGGATTTTATGTTGTTAATGAGATAATGGAAAAGAAAAACGGATCCTACCCTCCTGCTGCAATTAGCAGCTTCCACTAGAAGTGCTGATGTGAAAAGGAAGCTGATGCTTTGGAACATTTCTTTCTTTAAAACTCCGTTCCATTTTTATGGCAGACATTTTCATTTACTATGAGGCATTTGGGAACAAGGGATACCAAAAAAATGTTTGTTGACTGGTGGCGCACTGCATAATACATCAAGTCATCCGCCGCCTGTCTGACAAAATGAAAAAAGGAGTAGACAAAACACTGGAAAATACACAGTAGGGAACAATTCTGTTGAGATGGCCTAGTAAGTCTATCAGTGATTTCCTGCATACATGATTACTTTAGCAGTTTTAATGCCACGTTGATGTTTAAAGGATTGCACACAACAAACAGATCTGTTCCACTGAAACGTGTGTTAATGTTATACCCAAAGTGGAGTGGGCATTTCAGCAATCATTTGGACTCCCTGATGTCCTTACGTAGGTACAATCAGGACACCCAGTTTCTGCTCTGACAACACGCAACAAGAACAACAAAGGAAACAAACAAAAGGTCCGGGTGCACAAAATTAGAAAATGTCCCCACCAGACAGTGTGCTTATGTCCCATCTGATTAAGTAATCCTGTAGCCGAAAAGGATTTACTTAAAGAACATTTCCCGGAAAGCTGGACCTCACTCCCCCATTCATAATTATTGCTGTTTAACACAATTGGTGGATAATTTCCTTTTTCCATTTTTGCCGGCAAGAAAACATTCTTACCAA
This sequence comes from Caiman crocodilus, assembly GCA_030014935.1. Classification (NCBI taxonomy): domain Eukaryota; kingdom Metazoa; phylum Chordata; order Crocodylia; family Alligatoridae; genus Caiman; species Caiman crocodilus. The sequence continues at coordinate 21,577,876 of JAGPOW010003447.1, forward strand.
GTCAGACAGGACAGCTCTGATCAGAAATAAACTGTATGTACCTCAATGCAGGAGATCATTTTTCATGCTGTTTGCTACCAATATATTTTCAATACTAGCCTATTAATTTGTTCCCATGTGTGATCAAAACAGCCTGCCCAGCAGCCGAGACCCAGTACCTTGCGTGCTGAAAGTCAGTCTTATGCTAGGATCCATATTCTTTAAATCAGGTGATGTTCTTGAAGGACTTGATATAGCACGAAGGTAACAGATACATTTCCTTGCTTGGTATTAAGGTTTATTTTGGTTCAGGGTGGGAATGAGGCATTGTAGATTGTATTGTGTCTCAGAAGATGTTGGGTTAGTATCTGTTTCTACCCACACTGTATGCACCAAACAGAAAAGATCAACTCTGGTAGTATGACCTTGCAGCCGGGACATTAATTGATTTGAACTATTGATTAGTTCGACTGAAGGCTAGTTTGGGAAATGGACCTATTTGATTTAGAGACAATAAAATGTCCCTGATTAAAGGATATGGTAATTTTATAACTATAATTAAAAGCTGGTTATGACCATAAACTACATCTGACTGGAGGGCTTGGTGGCAACGTGGTGGTGCTACTTATGGCGGGATAGGTCCTATAAAATGCCACAATATTGCAACCTCCAGAGTAAGATGAGTAAAACCCTAGCCCCCAGTGGGTACTTCTGGGTTGGAAAAAGGCATGGGGACATCACCCTGACAGAAATGCACCCTCGTTAAGGTATTAGGCAGTTAGCCAGGGGCTCCAATCTGTTGCTCTCTGGCAGAAGATACAACCATCAAGGCCCTGAATGTCTGGACTCAGTTGGCCTTTGGACTCTGTCTCGGTTTGAAGAGGGATAGTAGGTCTAAGAAAGCCTCCACTCCTCCAGACTCTTGCACTGAGGGTCTTGCTGTGATGGTTGCATAGACCTCTTGTGCATAAAGCATGATCCAGAGGATTGACGGTTGCCAAGAATTAAAAGCTCATAGGCAGGTCTGATATGTGTACATATACAGCACAGGAGAGAGTGCATTCTGTTGGGCTCAAGTAAAATATTAACATGATGAATGTAGAAGACCAAATCTATCCCTATAAAATGAAGTGTGTCTGTATTATGCATGTTTGCTTATAACTCAAGAATGGCTGGTCCTATCTACTCTAAGCCTTCCAAAATCACTGAATACCACCCGAGGCAAATTATAGACAGATTTTTCATTTGACCCTTTTGGGGGCTTCCATTGACTGGAATTACTTTGCTTTTCAGATAACAAACCGGTACCACTCCATTTTGGATGCGGTGAATTCAGTTCAATTGTCATTATTACATTGATGCGTGCCTTTTTCTTTGCTCTATGTTAAATATGTTGTTGTTCTTTAAAAATAAACAATATTTTTCACCTAAATATGCTGTACTAAGTTCTCTGAAAATAAACAAATACTGCAATGACAAAAATAACAACCTGGGTGAAGAATGTGTGCTTCGGGCAATACTTATAATAAATCTTATTTTCATGGAAGACCTCAGACACCTAGTATTGGGGTAATATAAATACCTTTTAAAAATGAACAGCTTGATTTAATGAGCAGCTCCTAAAGAAAGCACAGGAAGAAAATCAAGGTTTATCCTCTACAAGAAATACATAATGGATAGATCTACATGTGCAATTAATTTAAAGCAATAAACTCCAGAGCAGTTTGAGCTGGAGTAATCTACTCCTGGGCATGCATGTAGACACCGTGCCTGGGACAGCAGCAATTTGAGCCAGGGTGGAAGAGTTTACATCAGAGGCATGGGGTGGGGAGTGGGTGCATCAGTCTCCACACATGCATTTAATCACAGTTAATTACCCTGCCATGAGATAGTACTGTTCCCAACAGTACTGTCTATAAATAACCTGTCTATAATTTTCCTCGGGTGGTATTCAGTGATTTTGGAAGGCTTCGTGTAGATAATAGACTGTGTTCCCGACAGTACTATCTTACAGTGGTGATAATTAGTTTACTGCAGCCTAATAGTGTAGCACGTGGAGATGGTGACGCTTTACTCCTCAGGTAAGTAGTCTACTCCACAGTTAAGTGCACGTGTAGATAAGGCCAGTAAGGATCAGATTATAATGCTCTTATATTTCCTGACTAGTGCCTTATACCATTAATTCAGACCTACTTAATTCATGAATTTTGTGAATCCATGAAATCTGGGATTGTCTGCAAAATCCACAAAATCAACAACAAAAAAACTTAATAAAAAGGAAATGCTCCCCAGTGGATGCCAGCAATCCTCGCTGCCAGGAGGGGAAGGCACCAGCTGGTGGGGCAGCAGACGAGCTGAGCCCTTGTCCCTCCTGCCCACCCCCGGGGCCTCTCTGCCAGTCAGTGCTGAGGGACAGGGTGGCACAAAGGGCAGCCAGCAAGCAAGGTGATGGCCAGCAACCTCAGGTCTCTCTGCCAATCAGTGCCAAGGGGCGGGGCCACCACAAACGAGCGTGGAATTAGAAATTTATGCCAGGATCAATCCACAAAAATTGGTAAGTCCCCTTGTGATTTAGGTAGACCCCCAACCATTAGCTGTCCTGATGACTTTGATATCACTATTGATGGAGCAAGGCACTAACCAAGATAAAAAAGAACATCAGATTCCTGCCAGGAATAAATGTTGTCAATAATGTATATACAACGGTAAGGATGTGCCCGACTCTGCTAAGACTCAGAACAAAACAGGTCCTCCCCTATAAGCAAGGCTACACACCCCGAGAGTATCCCCAGCCCAAATTTAGAAACAAAACCTCAGTATGATCAGCAGCTCAAAACTGTCTGTGGAGCACAATTTCCATGCATGATAAAAGGTCCCTTTCTCAGGGATTGCTCTGTGGTGGCTGCATAAAAATGGGTCTTTTCTTCTCAACCATTTTCCATTTCTCCTACAGCCTGTAAGGAGGGGTGAGCACGCAAAAGCTGCAGGCAGTGTAACAGGCCTGGCCTCCTCTTCTCTGAAAGGCAATGCTTAGGACAATCAGTATTTCCATCTCTTCCCCCCATCTTAATTCCTGCGATAAAATAGACAACAGGACTCTAAGATCCTTCCCCTTCCCCCTCCCACCTCCATCAGACTGGTCACATATTACTTAAGGCTTAGGGAGATCTTGAAATGCATTTACTGTACACTAGGCAGAGGTAGCAGATGGGCTGTGACATTTCTGAAGTTTTAAGAATGCGAGGTTTAAAATAATAATAACAACGCTTTAATGATCACATAAATAATAATGAATTGCACATCGTCATGCCTTCCAGCTAAGTGGCAAAGCATGTTACCAACATTAGTACTTCTACACTCTTGCGAGACAGATAAGTGTAATGTATTATCTTTATTATCCTTACTATTTCAAATGAAAAAAATAGGAGCACAAGGAGGTAAAATGATACAACCAAGGGGGTGCAACATGTCAGTAGGAGAGCCGGCAGTAGATTCCCCAAACCTCCTGATTCCTAGTCTTGTGCGTTATCCACCAGACCACATTGCTTCCCAAGGTGACTTCTTCTTATGGGTCTCACTTGTACAACAAACTCCTGAGGTTGTGCACTCTGCCGCCCAGAACTGCAACTTCATTCCCAATCACGTGCAGAGACTGTTAAACATTGCTGCTGTCACTGCATGCAAATGGTGATAGATAGCACCATATGTGCGACAGCACCACAGAACGCTTCTTTTAAGGAGTTTGTCGTGTCAACAAAAGAGAGCACGTGCATGTAATCAAGCTGCATGGACAAAGCAGATATGGATACACTTCCACAGAATCAAAAGATGAGGTGCAAGCTTGCAGCAGAGGTAGCTTATGATCAGGAAAACAAATAAGACTCTCTGTAGACTTGCACTAGTATAATTGATATCTCATTCTACTGTGTGATAATAAGCAAGATACTGTCTGTGTAGTTCACCTAAGATCTTCAATACGCATTACCTTTGGATTTATTGTTAGCAGTTCCTGGACCTGATAGCGTTGCTGCCCCTCTTGCTCTAAATGGCTAGCCAAATATTCAACATGATGATGATGGAATCAGGTACTTCTGATGCTATTCTATCTATTGACGAAAGTGGGCAAAGTCCTGTTTCCCTACATGCAAGAGAAAAGGCCCTTAGCACTCAACCCCTTTCAGCCAGAATCTCCCTGGGCATTGCTCTCAGCACTGTACATATATTTTCTACTATTTAGGGACCCCGCATAGCTGGAGGCTGGCACAAGCTAAAGGAATAGGCTGTATCAGACCCTACATTTATAGCTATACAATGACTGCATATGTTACGAGAGAAAGAAATTGGAAACGTGACAGTTGGCAACAAATATAGATACAGTTTCTGATGTGTTTCAAATTAGTTGACATGATGGAAGGTCCTGGTGCTGTATATAGACATACTCTGCAGTGAGATCAACGATCAGAAAAAAGAATGGAAAGGATAAAAGCAATATCCTTGATCACACTTTACTAGAGTATGAGAAACTGCTGATTATTGCTTTAGTCCACTAAACAATCTGCAATATTTAAGACCCAATTCTAGCTGTGTATCTGTCTTTAAGGTCTATGCTTTTAAACCAAAGCCTCAATGTGATTATCAGTGCAGTTTAAATAAGTATGGATGTTGATTTGTGCATGTGAAACTGTATGAATGTGACTGGCTGTGGGCTGCATGCACGAGTGTACCGTTGGAAGTCTCTGCGGGTCTGTGTACAGGGTCTAGCAGTGCGAATGAAAGAGAAAGTGGGGCTATGACTAGGGCAAGTTATGTAGGACAACGTGACAGCATATCTACATGTGCGCTTTAAGGCACACTAGCCTATTTTAATGCGCATTGAAGCATCACTGAAAGTGCTATTTAGCTAATATGCATTAAAATAGGTGAATGTGCATTAAGCATTGCTGAAGAACCATGGGCTCCTGCAGACATTCAGCAAGGTTGGCTCTGATGTGCTACAAATTCAGCATATTGGAACAGACTCGATTAATCAAGTCTGCTGGAATGCTAAAAAAGGGCGGCAGGGCACTTTAAAGCTCGTTTGATGAGTTTTAGTTCAAAGTGCTCTGCCACCATTTTTCAGTGCAGGGCACTGATACATGTGACGCTCATGTGCTTTTAATTAGCACGGCTCGCTAATTAAAGCACTCCCCTCAGCACATTTATAAACACCCCATGCTTTTTAGTTAATGCATGTTAAGACAGGGTAATGTGCATTTTCCTAGTACCTCAAAATGGAGGTACTGGATTTAATGTGAGTTAGCTAAAACATGTTAACGCATGTGTACACATGCCCATTGTGATCAAGTGGCTATATATGTGCACTGCTGTGATCAGTGTGTGGGTGAGTGTGTTGGATGACAGTTCATAGCCATCATTTTTTATATGAATTTAAATGCAAGCCTACACAGCCCCGTACTGGTGAATGCCTGAGCTTGCACAGCCCTTAAAAGTACTAATGCAGACGAGGGTCTTATTCCATCACTGCCAGCGTTTGGCCCTTTTAGCACAACAGCCTTATTCCCTACAAGTGTATAAGTGCTAGTGTGGGCCCTGCTTTGCTCCCTTATGACTGCAAAGTGTGTTCACAGTTGTGCTCCATTTCTGATCCATGTGTACATCTGAGGGCAAGTGCACAGCAATGGTCCCACATGTGTATTTATATATATGTGTGTGCATGTGCATGTGAACCCAACCCTGATCCCTCAGCCCTGATGTATATGGACGACACATGTGTAGACATACCTTGTGTATGAGTAACTGTGCTATATGCACAAACCCGTAACATGTGAGCACCCTCTAAGGATTAAGTTCTGTTCTTTTTGAGTGTGAATGCTTATGTGCGCTCCCAATCAAGGCCAGATGCTCTTCCTTCCTCCCTCATCTGGATTACATTCGGCGAGCCATTCCAGGCATGCACTCGCAGACAGAGGGTAGTGCACAAGCATTCACTAGGGTTCACGTTCATGAACAAGGATGGGCGCCCACTCTTGGAAGTAGCATGTCTGCGTAGTCTGGCTCACACGTGCTAGCACACTCCTTCAGAGGATCCAGCCCCATGTCTTGGGAGCACACATGCCACCTCTCTCAGAGCAAATGATCGTGCATGCCAAATGCCCTGCCCAGCTCTCAGTGGGTGCTCCCTGGGACGGTGATTACCGCCCTCACCTCTTGAGTTGTGGGCCCACCTCGGCTTCGTGGCAGGTACTAGTGATGATCCATCTCGGTGCAAACAGCTCTGGGTACTCGCATTGCAAGGGTGCGGGCAGAGGGCGAGCGCACGGTAGCGCACCACACTTCTTCCTCGGGCAGGCCCGTGCTCAGCCCTCTTGCTGTCAGCAGCTCCGAGTGCGAGTCCCCGAGACCCCACGCGTGAGCGCTCATTCCTGCCCAGGGCAGGGGGTCAGACTCGATGATCTCTCGAGGTCTCGTCCCACCGCAGCATCTGTGAATCGATGAGTCTGGAAGTCGCTGGGTGCACAGGAACCAGGTCACCCACCCTGGCGATCTTCGAAAGAGCTCAGCCCCAGTGCAGGGCATGATGGTGGAAGGTCCCTTCCGGCCCCAAACACCCCCGAGACGAGCACGTCTCGCAGGTCTGGCGCGGGTGCTCCCAGCGCTGCCGGCAGTGCCGAGACCCCCGCTGCCGGCTGCGGAGCGTGCGTCCCGCCGGCTGCCGCCCGCCCCGCCCCGGCGCCCGCGGCCCCCGCTAGTGCCCTGCCCCGCGGCGCGCTCCTGCCCGGCCCCGCTCCGCTCGCCGGGCGGAGCCTCCCCTCGCCGGCGCGCTGGCTGCAGCGGGACCCGGCTCCCCGCTCCCCGCTCCCCAT
>JAGPOW010003447.1:21590448-21606583 GCA_030014935.1 Caiman crocodilus
CAGATATTTGCATTCTTTTCACTTAGATTTCCCTCTGCAGCTGAAATTGGATAAATCCTTATTCAATTCAGACCTAAGCTCCTTGTGTCATGTTGACTTAGGTATCATTCTACTGCAGAGGCGGTTGCATCTCAGAGGGAGCATATCAGCCAGCAGGTCCTGGATTGGACTGATACCCAGGCCACTTTGAGTCCAGCCCTCATAGATGAAAAACAAAAGGCTGAGTCTGGTTTACACTTCTAGTAACGCGGTGATGCACGATACTACAGCCCACACCTGCTCCACACCACAGCTGCGGGGACAGAGAACACAAATCCGCCTGTTCCATGCTTGCAAGTGTCTTTCACTTCACCTGGAGCATGGTCATTGTTCCTGGAAGAGGGCTATGACACAGAGTTGATCTATTCTAATTTTACCCGGTAGAGGGCAGTGGTACACACACACACTGCTTTCTGATAACTGCATCCGGACAAAACTCACAAACCCTCTTGTTGCAGATGGCCCCTGAATTAAAACCCAAGATCTGAATACTCCTGAACATGGTAGACATTTAAAATCCAAATGCATTGGAATATTCTGCCATATCCAGCATTTGTATCTTCCTTGAAAAACAACATTATATTATTGTTTGCACTGTGTTCACTAGCGATGCAAAACCCTGCAGTTGCTTTGCTGTATCCTCGCCCTTTGCTTACAAAGACAGGACATCTGAGAGATGAGAATCAAGGTACAAAATCTAGCACTGGATTTCAGACCCTTCAGAGTTGTGGGGTGGCATATAGGAATATAGTGCTTTGTCTTGGGTCTGGCTCTGAATTTATTGTCTTCACCTTGTTGCCCTAGAAACCGCGGCAAGGATGACTTTTAGCAGAATCTGCATTGCTTCTAGAGCAGAAGTACTTAGAAGTACATGCTCTTTTAATTACATTTCCTCAGGAAAAAAAAAGCATGCGCACCAAAATAAGTGGTTTATATTAAGAAGAAGCAGTCAGGGAGGGAATAGAAGGAAATGGAAACCCAAAACATGACAAAAAGTCCAAAGAGCAGTTTTCAAAAGGCAGGGTAGAGAGGGGTGGGTCTGTGAAGGAACGCAGTTCCAGTTACTAGGGCCTGCATCAAGTTAAACAAGCATAAATGGGTAAGAGTGAGGAATTGGCCTGGAAGGGTGGAGCGGCAGCCTCCGGGAAATCTGCAAAGCTGTTTCACGAACTGTCTACCACCCAGCTCAAGATCCCTGATCCACAGGATGAAATCATCTATCAGAAAAGCAGATTGGCTTTTCAAGGTTGGCTTTTGTTGCTGCTAAATATTCACTGTCAATGGGTCTTTCAGCCAAGACACACCGCTTTCATGGTTCTATTGTGTGCAGATGGTTGAGGAATTCATGGAGGAGTCACTTCCAGCAGCTAGCTTTGTCCACAGTGGCATCTGGGATTCCCGGCTTTGAATCGGAAATTAGGGGAAATACATTCATCCCACAGCTTCTGAATTCACAGGCTTGCATGTTTGATCTTGAAACACCAGAAAGACTGCATGACAGCGAGGTGTAAAGGGTGGGGAGGGCAGTCTGTAGAAGGGAGCTGGGCAGGTTGAGGGATGGGGCAGCTCTCTGCCCCACTGGCTGGTTCTAGTGAAGCTCTAGTGCAAATTCCACAAGAGAGCTTTTCCCTCGTGCAAGGAGCATTTCTTCATGCACATCCCTGTCTCTCTTTGCTACTGTTGTCCTCTCCTACTGGCAATTGAAGTCACTACTTCTGGCCAGCTGAGACTGGGGCATGTGCACATTATTCAGATAGGAATCAGGCAAGCTGAACATATTGGGCATTGGCATTAAGCACTTGGGTACAGGGCAGTGATTCTCAGCCAGGGAGCCATGGCACCCTGGGGTGCTGTGCAATCCTTTGGGCTACAGGCAGAAATTACACATAAACTGGTATAAGTGATTGGAAACTGGTTCAGATCTGTAATACAACAGATGTTCAGTGCACATACACTGCTTTCAAAATGGACGAAACTAGTTTAAGATAAACCTGGATGGGTGTAGTATCAGATCTAACTGATTTAAGTTAAACCAGCTGATTGAACTTCTGTCCCAGATCCGCTCCAGATTCAAGTTAACAAGGTGGGCAGGCTAACCTTGGCCCAAGCTGTCTGCTCCAGCCCAGCAAGGAAGCATGCTCCAGCACCCCACCCCACCAGCTTCTGTCCTGGGTCAGTGCAGGCAGGTGGCTGCATTTCTGGAATCAAAAGTGAATGTCTGTTCCCTTGCTTATCAGTTTAATCTACGCAGCTTAGAATGACCTGCAAAGACTGAATCAATTCAGCCTCAGGCCTTTTGATTGTCTATACTTAGCCATAGTCAGCACTCATTCAGTTCTCCGCTGTGAACTGGCACACGTGCTGCAGGCAGAGCACTTATTGGATGCATCAGATGCGCAGAACCAACCTTGTAGAGGGATGGTTGAAGGAGGATGCACAGATTGGGCTTGAGAGCTGAGGACTATGTGGAGTTTAGGTGTGGGGAGAGGGGGGTAAGAGCAAGTCAGAAGGAGGAAACCACAGCCCCCTGTGAAGTGAAAAAATCAATTTTAGCTTTTTCTCCAGCAGAGGGCAGGATAAAGCACAGGCCTGCCAGCTGCTACCTGGTGACTTGGGTGCTAGGACTGGATCTGTATTTTGTTTCCTACAAAGCTGGCCCTGAGGTCTAGTTCCTGTGTATTTCCTATCAGTAATTGCATGTGTACACTTCCTTCCCCATTACTCTTTATTTTCCATCCCATCTCACCAAGGCAGCTCACACTTTATTTGTCCCTCTTGGGAAAACACAGGTGGCATTTTTGTGGTGTTTGCTTTCCCTCTGCAGTTACACCATGATCTTGCTGCTGAGATGGCCTACCCCCGGCAGGAACACGAAAGAGTTGGCAGAAGTTTATTTTGGAGAAAGGAGAGATTGCAGATAGACTGGAGAGTTCTCAGATTTCAAAGCACCTTACAAAAGTTTCATTATTACCCATTATTGCCCTTCAGCTGAATAAAAGAGGTCACCCTTCGGCCTGAGTAGTTTATAAAATGCCATGTGTGAGCTTAAAGCACAATAGATCCCAGGTTTCCTGACCCCTTTTTCCATGAAGCATGTGTTTGGGGCCTTTCCTCGGAAACCCAGTGGTTCTGTGTAATCTTGAACATCTTCCTTCCAGGAGTACGTGATCCTTGGCTCCTACCCCACCACCATGGTAAATTCTTACCTACCCCATTTCTTCTCTTTCCACGTGGTGAAAATCTGTCCCTTTCATGCAGTTGATTTGCTCAAAGAGAAGTTAAGGGCAGATTTGTAGTGCCTCACGAAATCTTACTGGAAAAGTCAGATCACCTTGGCTTGGATACTAGTACTGGGACATGGACTGAAAATTAGCTAAAAGAATAATGATATCACCCATGGGGATAGGGGGGAAGAGGAGACTGTCTCACGGGAAGCTGTGGGCATCATTATTAGAGACGGGGGGTTTTCCAAATTGTTATTCATGACCGGAAAGAAGAGATAAACAGCATTTAAATTACATTTGCAGAAGACTGGGATGCACTACAAACACAGGGAGGAAAGAGTCGTGATACAGAGGGATGAGCAGGAAATGAAAAATGGGATTCAATCTGGAAAAAAAGCAAGCAAAGATATCTGGGGGGAAATAATTCAAAACACAGGTATCGTCTGTGTTAAAGATACTAATGGCAAGGAAGTCCTATGGTGATGGTGAAAAACAAATTGTAAGCATGCAAAAAAGATTTTGGGAGCCAGACACAATCAGCCTCCGAAGTAGGACTCTCCAGGCCTCTTAAGTGTTAGTAGCTTTAAGGGGAAAGGCTCAGGCAACAGAGCAGCCTAGGTGCGTTGCTCTCTGCCACTGAGATACAAGATACTGACAAGATGAAGTGAGAATTTAGTGATTTAGTTTTCCTTTTGATATGGCATTGATGGACTGTATCCAAAACCTTTATGAATACCATACTTAAGGGAAAGGGGGAGAGTGTTCCAGATGATTACTTGTTCTGCCTGATCTCTGTAGTCTGTAATGCTTCAGAACAAATTTTGAAAGAAAGCTTCATTAAAGACATGGAAGAAGGATGGAAAATGGGCTAAAATACAAAATGCATCCAAGTGCAGTAGCTCAGCACAGAATGACTATAAGGTTCTCATGTCATGTGGCCCTGAAAAGACCAATGCAGTCCAATGTAGTGATCAAGGTATTTCTAGTAGAGATAGGGAAGTAATGCCATAATATAAGTCTGGAAGACTGCAGACCACTTTGGTGATGCATATTTAAGAAAGATAAATGCTGTCTGGAATAGTCTCAGGGCAGGGGTACTGAAATGCTCAGGGAAATGGGAACCTATCTTTTGAGATGAGGCCAGAAGTGCTTTGCTTGTTTAATTTACCAGAATGAAAGCTAAGTGAGGTTATTACTCTCTGTAAATACATCTGGGGAGTAAGCATCAAAGGGGGAGAAGAGTTATTTTAGCTAAAGGGTACAAGAGCAAATGGACATCAACTGGCCATGAATAAATAGATACTGGAAAATAGCAAGTTTCTAACCACCAGAGCAAAATACGATGTTTTGCTATGGGTCCACAGGGATGAGTTTGAGCTCTGCTCCTGACTCGTACTGAAGGTCACCCCAGCTGTCCCACCTAGTCCTTTCAGCTAGAGATCCAAAGTCACCTGGACTGTGCCACCCACAACGCCATCTCGTGTGCCACTTGCCACAGGGACTGGGGTGCCTTAACCAGGGTAGTCCAAAGAGCTGTTTGGCATGGCGGGGACCTTTGACATTTTGATTGGTTTATTATGTAGGGTTAGATGATGGATGCGATTGTCTGTGATAGCAGAGGTCTGGAGTCTGGGGAGGTCCCTTCCAGTCCCGTGTTTCTAGAGCTGTCATTAGGTTCAGTAAGAGAGAGGTGTTGACAAACTGGAGGCAGTGCTCTGAGGCAGGACTCAGAGAATATTTTGGGACAGCTATGCCCTGGGTGTTACTCCATCCATTTCAGTGCACTGCCATCAGGGATACATGCTGCTCATTAAGTGCAGCTACATGAGGCTTAAGAAAGACAGTCTTCCTGCATTATATAGAAGATTTGTTGGGGGTGAAGGGGGCTACAGAAGAAGCAGGATGAAATGGATTACATTTCACAAGAGCCCGAGACCCCTGACAGACATTACACTGAAGTCATGATTGACTTGTTAATGATATCTTAAGTAGTAGCCTAGCTACAGGTTCAAGCAAGTAATTGCCACCTGTGAGGGATTAAGTTGTGGCCCCTGGGCTCATGCCTAACTCTCCTCCCCCCACATAGCTCTGGTTGTAATACCAGCAGGAGTCCCCAGGGTCCCCCTCCTTCCTCTGGATGTTGCTGCCTCTCCTGGGAGCAAAGGGTGAGCCTGAGGCCGCACAACCACATGGGAAGGGATGTCGTGGCATTTGCATGGCACGCTACCGAAGGGCATCATAACATGCCCTGGTGCAGCCCAGTGTACGAGCCCTGCTGGTGCAGTCCTTGGGGCATTGGGCTCTCAGCTGCTTAGAAGTTAGACAGCCGTGCTTTACATCATCATGGTGGCAGACTTCCCTGTTTATAGCATCGTACTTTCTCCAGTTGCTATCGCTTTTAAGGCATTTAATCTTGGTAGTCCTGAGAGTTCTTGAAGCTTTAACAACACATCTTTGGGGTTACTGGCAAAATCCTTTCCCAGGAGTATATTCATTTTTATTCCCTACCTCTTTCGGGAAGACATTTATCTTTGGGAACAATTATATCATGTCTAACAAAGTTAATGAACTGTGTTCTCTTAGTCTTTGCCTTCCTCACACACTCATCTAATGTGTATTATTGTTCCTTGCACTTCCTGATGATGCTTAGTGAACTCATTTTACTTGTGCTGTGTCATTCTATTCTTTTAATTAGACAGTTTTAATACAGTACCTAGCATTTACACTGAGGTTTTCCTATTGAAGACATAGGTTGCAAAGTACTATTATCCATGGTTTTGTTTTTAATTAAGGAAAGTTTAATTAACGATGGATGGAAACATGTGGAATCATACAAAATGAGGGCTGGAAGAGAGCTCAGGAGTCGCGTCTAATCCAACCCCTGCCCGAAGCAGGAACATCCCCAACTAGATCATCCCAGCCGAGGCTTTATCTACCTCTGAGTCTTAAAAACCTCCAAGGATGGAGATTCAACAACCTCTCTGAGTAACCTGTTCCAGTGTTTTACTACCCTCCTGGTGAGAAAATTCTTCCTAATATCTAACATAAGCTTCCCGTGCTGCAACTTGAGACCATTGCTCCTTGTTCTGTCATCTGCCACCACGGAGAACAGTCCAGCTCCATCCTTTTTCAAACCTTCCTTCAGGTAGTTGAAAGCTGCTATTAAATCCCCTCTCAGCCTTCTCTTCTCTAGACTAGATTAGCCCAGTTCCCTCAACCTCTCCTCACAAGTCATGTCGCCCAGCCCACGCACCATTTTTATTGCCCTCTGCTGTGCTCCCTCCAACTTGTCCACATCCTTTATACAGTGGGGGGCCCAGGGCTGAGCACAGTACTCCAGATGTGGCCTCACCAGTGCTGACTAGAGAAGAATTACTTCCCTTGTGCCTTTGCTGAAAACATTTGTACCAATGTAGCCCAGGATGCCGTTGACCTTCTTGGCAATAAGGGCACACTTATTGCCCTTGGCTCATCTTCAGCTTATTGTCCACTATAGCCCCCAGGTCCTCTTCTGCAGAGCTGCTGCCTGACCAGTCAGTCCCAAGGCTGTATACACGGAGCATGGGATTGTTTTGTCCTAAGTGCAAGACTTTGCACTTGTCCTTGTTGACCCATGAGACTTCTTTTAGCACAGTCCTCTAATTTGTCTAGGTCACTCTGAATCCTAGCTCTACCCTCCAATATATCTACTACTCCCCCCAGGTTGGTGTTATCTGCAAACTTGCTGAGTGTGTACTCCATGCCATCTTCCAGGTCGTTGGTGAAGATATTAAACAAAACCAGCCCCAGGACTGACCCCTGGGGCACTCCACTTAATACCAGCTACCAACTAGACATCAAGCCATTGATTTACCACCCTCTGAGCCCAATGTTTCAGCCAGTTTTCTGTCCAACTTACAGTCCATTCATCCAGCTGCAGTTTCTTAGCTTGCCTGCTGGAATGCTGTGGGAGACCGTATTAAAAGCATTGCTAAAATCAAGGTATATCACCCTCTACTGGTTTCCCCACATCCACAGAGCCAGTTGTCTCATCATAGAAGGCAATCAAGTTGGTCAGGCATGTCTTCCCCTTGATGAATCCATGCTGTTCCTAATCACCTTCTCCTCCAAGTGCTTAGAAATGGATTCCTTGAGGATCTGATCCATGATTTTTCTAGTAACTGGGGTGAGGTTGACTCGTCTGTAGTTCCCTGAATCCTTTTTGCCTTTCTTAAATATAGACACTATGCTTCCCTTTTCCAGTCATCTGGGACATCTCCTGATTGCCATGAGTTTTCAAAGATGATGGCCAGTAGCTCTGCAATCAGTGGCTCTGCAACCTCCCACAGCACCCTTGGATGCATCCCATCTGGCCCCGTAGACTTGTATATGTCCAGTTTTTCTAAAAAGTCCCTAACATGTTCTTTCACCACTGTTGGCTACTCATAATTTAAGGAATATTTCTAAATTCAGTGAAAATAGTTTTCTGTGAAATTTTCAGTGAAAATAGTTTTCTGTTCAGAGTTATTACTCCTGCTTAAATATGTGCCACAAAAACACAGTACAGGCAGTCTTCGTCTTACAGCATTTCGCGCTTACAACGTTTATAAATTGACACCCTGTTTCAACTTTACAACGCTTGATCCCATGTGATGCCACACCAGGAAACAAGTTCACTGCATCACCCATCTCCCTGGAGAACATCTGTCCAAACTTGCTTGGACACTTTCTTTAAGAAAGCAGATGAGACTCCAGAAAAGTCTGCATCAAAACTCCTGCGAAGACCCCAGCCAAGAACCCTTCAAAAAGTCCAACCAAGAGCCCTTCAAAAAGTCCAGCAAAGTCACCTCTAAGAAGTCCTTCCAAAGCAATATGATTGCTATTTACAATATAAATACATTAATGTAGCTATATTACTCATCTATAATTGATTAAGTACAACATTCTGGAGTATTTTCGGTGAAAATAGGGCATCAGGCCTTGGTTCAGGAACCAATCCCCCATTTATAACATTGTTTCTTATGAGAACATTGGTTCTGAGTTGCAGTGTTTCGACTTAAGATGCGGTTTTCAGGAACCAATTGTGTCATAAGTCTGAGGACTGCCTGTATAATTGTTCTAGTGACAGCAAACACATAAAGCCAACTGGTGAACCTATGAACCCATGTCTAAATTCATTTTCCAAGGCAAATGGAATACCAACATAAATAAACAGCATCTCAAATAATGGGAAGCAAATCAGATGTTTAAAATTCTTTCCATTTCCTAATCAAAGGAGACAGTAAGGATGTTGGGCCACAAGGGATTTAAAACATTTCTGATTTTTAACAGATAGCAGTCCTTTAACTGACAACTCCAGAGGAAGTAACTCAAGTACAGCTAGAGTTTCTGCCTCGCAGTCCTGTACTCAGGCTAGTGGATCACACCACCTACTAGCTGTGCCGTTCTCAATGTCACAGAGCTTGACCCAGCTAGATTCTTTTCCCAACAGATTATACCTTACCCAAGCATGTACCCACTTCATCTACCCACAGCCACATTACAGATGCTTAGCCTTTGGTGTTTCCACCTAATCAAGCCAAGGAGTCAGCATGTAACCTTGTATTCTGGATGCCAAAGATAAAACATTATGTGCTTTTTGTTGTCCTCCCGCTCTCCCACCCCCGCCTCACCCATTGCCTTTTGTACATAGAGAATGAGATCAATCCAATTAGCAATGATAATGGAGCCCAAATGTTACAGAGTTAATAGGGGACCATATGGATGATATAGAAAGAAACAGGCAAATTTCTATTTAGGCAATTTTGCTTCATCTACCACCGTGGTAAAGTCTGGATATCTGCATAGTCCATGCACAAGGGTTAGTGTTGTCTGAGAGAGTCTGGAGTCTCCAGTTGTGCCAAGTAGCACAGATTCTGTTTTTGATTTTGTGGGTGCATTTCTTGCTTTTGACATAATCTAAATATACTACTCAGAGCCAGAGATTACTAAAGAGAGCATATGTGTGGGCTTCCCATGTACAGTGCCGTCAATGCATTTCACTCCTGGCTTGCTCTGTTGCTTGTGTTAGTATTCCAGGACCACAAATCAGCTTTATTATCACCCCGCAGGGCTGACTGGTTCTTCCAGACCTGAGTACCAGCTGGCTGTTCAGATTCCTTCCTGTTGCTTTATTCTTGCTTTCTGACCAAAAAATACATGATTGTTATAGATTGTACCAAAGTATGAGATGGTTCAATGATGAAGACATCATCAAGGAGTATGAGGTCCATCGTCACTGAACCAAGATTTGTGGCCTGGTAGCCAGTGGCAAAAAGTCTAGTGCATGACTGTGCTTTATAGAGTCTGTCCTGCAAGGGAAGCATAGCTCCTAACAGTGCCGTGGCCTTACTCTGCATCCTCAGAAACACGATGCCTTGCTTCTCAGCTTGTATCTGCCAATTCATATTTGCTTATGGTCCTGGCCTTATCTAGATACTGTTCTTCAAATGCTGCTGCTGCTGCCCAAGAGATGGAAGATATCACTTGTTAGGCTTCCTAAGCCAGGGAGCAGTTGCTATGGATAGATGGAGGAAATGGGAGGAAGAAACAAAAAGCAAACATCCAGCCTGCCTTCCTGGAGACGGGGCTGAGAAGCTGGAAAATATAACTGAAGCTATTAGCTTGTATGGCTGGGCTGGCTCACTGCTGCGAGGTGGTGTCCAGCCATGACTTTCCCTTCCTTCATCTGGGAAATAGCTGTGATTCTTTTTTAACACAGATAGACTTGGATTCAATAACATACGTTTCCATTCAGCAGAAGGGAGAAGAGAAACAATGCCAGGGAGAAAACACAGCCATTCCACTGTGATATGTAACTAAGAGGGGAAGGAGACAGATGCCTCTGTTTTACAAACTTGGACTCACCCTTTAGCTGTGCGAGGGAATTGAATTATGGCAGTGAAAATCCAGATGCCGCTGTATTTGTTCAGTGTGAAATAGTCCTGATCCCCCCTTTCCTGGGTGCTGGCAGTGAATGGCTCAGAAGTAGCCCGCGTGCATGGGGCAGCACTGCTGTATCTGCCCATCAAAACTGAGGTCACATGGGAGAGGCCACACTTAAAGGGCTCTGGAAATAGCAGGGTCAATACCAGTTAGATTTGGGAGATCATTAAGCCCATTATCCTACCATTTACCTTAGCAGAAGAGGGAGTTTGGTACACATTCATCTAGTTTGATATCATGCCTCAGCTGCTGGCCATGGCTGAAGGCTCCAGAGATTATTATAAATTTCTTACAGTACATCTGATGTACAGTAAAATGCAGCAATGGCAGCTGCATATGTCTAAATGATGATCACTGTTTGATGAATCCAGTATACCAACGCCAAGCATTGAGATACCAAGTGTTAGGCCTCAAAAATCATGAGATGGATTTAAAATCATGATTCCTTTTTACAATAAATGTTGTGTTCTCATTATTTGCCTAGTGGTTTGCCGACCATTGTGGCTTGTGGCTCATGTTTTCACCCTCTATGCACAACCATGAACACTAGCAACTTTGTTAAACTAATAGTGTGGTTCTCATGCTGTTGCGTGACAGTGAGCCGGGGCTGTAAGGACAGCTCCAAATACTGTGGATTCATAATAAAAGCATTAGAGTTGAGAAGGAGTCTTAGTTGGTCTAATAAAAGGCATCATCTCTGAACCAGGAGTTCGAGGGTTTTGCATTTCTTTTTGTCTCAGACCAACACGGCTACCAAATACATCCCTATGAGTTGAGAACGCAGCTGAGAGTGGCTGTGCCATCTCTGAATGGCTCTTTCATACCCAGGACTAGCAGAGCTGCTCTTACTGATCTTCCCAGCAAGTGCAGGAAATTGCTAAGAAACTGACTTCCATGGCAAGAGGGATGGATCCAGTCATTTGAACTGCCTTCTCCCAGCACCATCTCTTGTAAGCATCACAAACCTCTTATTCAGTGCTTGCTGGAGTGAGTGGCTCCATGTAGATCCACAGTCCCCTGCACCTGGGTCCTGGTCCCCCACGCTACTTCCTGTTATCCTACACTCGCTACCCAGCAAATCCAGCTCCTTCACTGTTACAGGCCACATCTTGTTTCCATGAATACTTTCCTCCTTCCCTCCTGTCATGATCCTTGTCTCATGTACATTTATTAATCCGTCTTCTCCCTTCGATCTCCTGCTGCTTTAGCTTCTGCCCCCTGGTAAGCTCATTCCTGCTTCATCCATCCAGCTTGCCTCTTCTCCCACCCCCCCCCATAAAACAGATGTATCATCTCTAGCAGTAGCAACCCAGGGTAGCAAGGGAAGCTCCCCCAGTAAGAGCTTGCAGCAGTAGGACCGAGTTGCAGTCCTTCTTGCTTTGCAGTTGTTCCTGGATATGGTACGTGCAGATGAGGCCCTTAGAACTGGCCCCACGCCCAGGTCTCAGAAAGAGAAAACAGCTGCTCTCTCCACATCTACTGACAGTTTGAATGAGGTGCAGAAGTGTCTGGATGGTGGGCAACAGAGCATGGCATCAGGAAGCAGCACAGCTGTCTGCAACCAAAGAAAAGCAGGTAGCATTTACTGGCCCAAGCCATTAGGAGAATACAGAACCAGCACTGACCCTGTAAAACTGCCCAACTCTATCCTGACTTTAACTCTACTGGAGTCACGCAAGGTCCACATTAACAAACACCTCGCCAAACAGAGGAAGTCCTCCTGTATCAAGCTGGCACAGAGTACACTGAATTTCTAATATGATTTTTGGCAGAGACCAGTTAAATGAGCTATGAGCTAGTGTTGCATATGGAGGTTTAGTGGAGTGGAGTGTGAGTTGACCCAGAGAGAATTGCAAGGAGCACACGCCATACAGTGGAAGTTTTTGGAGGGTGACAGCCAAAGCCTGACTGCCAGGCATGAGCCTGCTGTGTTGCAAGTGGTCCTCCACAGAACGGGCAAGAATGGGAAAGCTGCATAAGGTAAACTGTCCCTAAAGCGAAGGTAGCTAGACTGAGTGAACATAAACACTAGAGAAGGAAGCAGTGAACTGCATCTGTCTTTGAACTTGCTGGTCAAGTGGCAGAATTTCGGTCCACCTGTCTTTAAAATACATTTGGATCTCAGTTCTTAGATGGGGCTTTGGTGAAAAGAAACAGTACTTCGGCTACAACCAACTACAGCTGTATACACTGCAGCCTTGTTATAATAACTAGCCTTGGGACCAGGAGAAAAGGCCAGTAAAAGAGGGTGCTTTGGTGAAACGAAACAGTACTTTGGCTGTTTCCCATCTGTACAATGGGGATACATAAGTACAGAAGTGATTTGCCCAGGGTTGTCTAGTAAGCTAGTGGCAGAGACAGGGACTGAACCACATTAAGAGTCCTAGGGGCAGAATCCTGATCAACGAGTCAAAGTTGGAAGGCCAGTAAAAAGACGGGGCTTTGGTGAAACGAAACAGTATTTTGGCTACAACCAATTACTGCTACATACACTGCAGCCTTGTTATAACAACTAGCCATGGGACCAGGAGAAAAGGCCAGTAAAAGAGGGTACAATAGGATTAAACAATTGCCTTCATCCTCATCATGAAAATATCGGTTCCTGCTGTTGGGAGTGTTGAAAGCAGGAGGTTGGTATAAATAGGGTTTGTTATAATGAGATTGTGTTGAATTTAGAGAGACCTTACTGTTTGGGGCACCTGTTCTGAAACTCCTTCTGGAGGGATCATCAGAGGTACATCTATCAGCTGGGTACAGTTTCCATTAACTTTGACTCGTTGATCAGGATTCTGCCCCTAGGACTCTTAATGTGGTTCAGTCCCTGTCTCTGCCACTAGCTTACTAGATAACCCTGGGCAAATCACTTCTGTACTTGTGCATTCCCATTGTACAGATGGGAAAGATTATGCTGATCTTTGTAACGTGCTTTGAGATCTGCTGATGAAAAAGGCCGTAAAGGAACCGAGAATTAATAATTTACAGCGGTGCAAAGCAGTCACCGCTCCAGTGGAAGTAGGTGGAAGCTGTGGGTGCTGAGCCGGCTTTGAACATCTGTTCCCAAGATTAATGTGGTCCTTATGAATACGTTGGCTGGGAACTTATTCCTAGCTTGAGATGTTACATGCAAGTCATCACACTCGAAGGAGATGGGAATCTGTTTCATGACTGGTGGGCAGAGCCTGGAAACTAGCATAACTTAAAGCAGATCCCTGGACAGAATAAGCTAGTCTGGCAGTAAGACTTTTGAGACCATGTAAGCACTTCTACACCAAGGCTTTGTTGGTTTTGTCAGGGAGGGTAAAAACCCACACGTCTTAGCTATCATAGCTATGCTGGCAAAAGCCCTGCTGACAGGAGCGAGTTTTTGTCTGCTTATATCCTTCAAGGAGGTAGCAGAGCAATACCGGCAGAAACCCCACTTCTGTCAGCAAACACTGGGGCCACTGAGATACAGCTGTTCTGGCAGAGGCTCCTCTAGCAAGGACAAGCTCTTGCTGTCACTGCAGATCCTGTGTTTATTTCTTACTTTGGGCCCTAGGTAACCTGTTTGCCGTGAAGGTATAACATCCTGTGTGGTGGGCTCCATGCATAAACTATGTTTGAAGAGCGGTTTTTTTAAATGTTTCCTTTGGCCCATGTTAAATGAATTGCTTTTAAATATAGCTAAAGGCCTCCTTGTTCTGGTAGTATAGAAAAAAGCCTTTTCCCAGTAGGGTGACCACCTTTTCCAAATTGGAAGGCGGGACACGTGTCCGCCCCGCACGGGCTGCATGGATGGACGGCAGGCAAGCAGAAAGGGGCAGATGCATGCTGCCCGCTGCAGCCTTAAGGCTCCCTGCCTTGCTGCCCTCCATCTAGGAGCCTCACACCAGCCATGCACCCCCTGCCCACCTGGGGGGCACAACTCCACACCTCTGCCACCCCAGCGGCATGGCCCCTGCATCTATTACATCTGCCTCCACCCTGCATACAAATCTAGGGGGTATGTGCTTCACATACCCTCCCAGGAGTGCATGCAGCAGCGGGGAGCTACCCCTTGGACAAGCACCCATGGCTATCCTGCTCCTGGCCCCACGGCCCCATGCATTGCACTGGCTGGGCAGCGCTCCTAGCCCGTATCCCACTTCCTCCCTCACCCTCTTTTCCCTAGATCTGCCTGCAGGAAACTGCTCTCCAGACTGGCTGGCTCTTTCCCAGCCACATGCGTGTGTTTGGGCACACACGTGGTGCCCCCTGCAGCCCCTTGAAGGCTGGACCTCTGCCAACTTGCAAGAGAAAACCTGGATCCCTGCACCATGCTGCAGATCTGGGACAAATGCTGTTCTGGAGTCATTCAGCTCAGGACCAGGACATCATGATCCTATTCCGAGATTGTCCCACCCAATTGGGGATGGGTGGTCACCCAACTTCCCAGTCAGGATAGGGAGTCCTAGTCACTTTTACTACGATGGATACCACCCAGAAGAAAATGTAAGAGGCAACTGGGGGTTCAAATGATGCTGGGGGAAGAAGCCGGGAGAGAAAGGGGAAGCTGGGTGTTATTGGAAGGGGATGGTGGTGATGTTATTACCTCCTCACTCAGCACAGCCCTCCCCCTTCATTTTGCTGACAGGTCATGTATATCAAGTATGTCTTTTGACTGCATGAGAGGCAGTGCTAATGTTGAACCTGTTGTGCAGGTGCAAGTCCAACTTTCCTGTTTTAAAGGTCGGGCCTGATCCTGAGAGGGTCACAGTGAAGTCAGTGGGAGCCGCTTTGATCCTGTCAAGTCTGTTGTTCCTAGATGAACCACTTCAATACTAGAGCCTTCAGGAAGAACCAGCATGGGCTGTCTTGTAGTGGCACAGTGTACGGTTTGGGAGATCAAATCCCATGATCAAGTGGGTAAAGATGAGGATCAAGAGAAGGACAAGCCACTAGAGGCAGCCAGCTCAACCTAGGACAGTGTTTCCCAACCTTTTCCAGCCCAAGGCACACTTACATTAATAAAATTTTCTGTGGCACACCTGTTAAGGCATTCCCCATCCTCATACCTATTGTAGCGCATTGCCATGGCAAAATTCTGCGGCACACTTTTGCAGTTGGAAAACACGGACGTAGATGACTCCCAGGAAGGGAAACAAGAACAGGCCTCCTGAATCAGTATGAAATCTCTTTAAGAGACCTCATTTTTCCTACCCTTTGCTTACATAGACTGTGCCCTTCACCTTCCTACCACCCTGCGAATCCCTGCACTGGTTAAGAAGCCAGTTTTGCATCAAACTCAAACCCCTCCTGTCCTCCAAGGCCTTTCACAGCTCTAATCCTGCCTGTATCTCATCTCCTATTGCCCCTTCCTCGGCTAACCTGACACTCTCCTTTTCCTCTCCAAGGTTTCTTCTCCCTCAGAAACACTCTCCTAGCTCTTGCTTGGATCTGAATAATATCCCTATAGCTCTGGGTAGGAACTCAGTCTTCTTCAGTGGGATTCATGCTGCAGGGCAGCATCCCTACTGCAGGGAAAGCTGAGATTTTAAGGCTACTGCCCTGTGAAAAATAACAAATGCTCCTAATTAGTGAGACACCTTAGTGCCTACTCCCCTTTGTAGTGGTCTTGGATTGGGACTCACCTGCAGTCTTTAGAGCCAGAGACCTTTCCAAAGAGGCAATCCCTGCAGCTGCAGGTTAACAGCAGCCGCCTGCTGCGACTAGAAGCTGTTTCATGCCTGAGGAGCTGGCCACCTGCTTGGGACGCAGAGGGAGAATTCTGCTTCCTTGAACCACCGGCAGCATCTTGCCATAAGCTGTTCCCCTGGGTATTTTGATGGATGTCCTTGTGACAGAATTGCCCCCCTGGGCGCTCTCCTGCACAAACGTCTTTCTGTGCCAGCCTGAGGGGCGGCTGGAGAATCCCTCAGGGCAGGGGTTTC